>OX458320.1:11495033-12016614 GCA_949768715.1 Dascillus cervinus | reverse complement strand
GAATTCAATACCTACTTGTAAGAATGGGGCACGTAGGCACACGTGTAGAACGCAATGCTTTATAGGTCATATCATCTTGACATGGATTTATATTCCGGCTTTCCCCAAACCGTTCGTTTTTTTTATTGAAGTAGAATTCAATACCTACTTGTAAGAATGGGGCACGTAGGCACACGTGGTAGAACGCAATGCTTTATAGGTCATATCATCTTGACATGGATTTATATTCCGGCTTTCCCCAAACCGTTCGTTTTTTTTATTGAAGTAGAATTCAATACCTACTTGTAAGAATGGGGCACGTAGGCACACGTGGTAGAACGCAATGCTTTATAGGTCATATCATCTTGACATGGGTTTATATCCGGCTTTCCCCAAACCGTTCGGTTGTTGACGGTAGAATCCGTTGATCTACTTGTAAGAATGGGGCACGTAGGCACACGTGGTAGAACGCAATGCTTTATAGGTCATATCATCTTGACATGGATTTATATTCCGGCTTTCCCCAAACCGTTCGTTTTTTTTATTGAAGTAGAATTCAATACCTACTTGTAAGAATGGGGCACGTAGGCACACGTGGTAGAACGCAATGCTTTATAGGTCATATCATCTTGACATGGATTTATATTCCGGCTTTCCCCAAACCGTTCGTTTTTTTTATTGAAGTAGAATTCAATACCTACTTGTAAGAATGGGGCACGTAGGCACACGTGGTAGAACGCAATGCTTTATAGGTCATATCATCTTGACATGGATTTATATTCCGGCTTTCCCCAAACCGTTCGTTTTTTTTATTGAAGTAGAATTCAATACCTACTTGTAAGAATGGGGCACGTAGGCACACGTGGTAGAACGCAATGCTTTATAGGTCATATCATCTTGACATGGTTTATATCCGGCTTTCCCCAAACCGTTCGGTTGTTGACGGTAGAATCCGTTGATCTACTTGTAAGAATGGGGCACGTAGGCACACGTGGTAGAACGCAATGCTTTATAGGTCATATCATCTTGACATGGATTTATATTCCGGCTTTCCCCAAACCGTTCGTTTTTTTTATTGAAGTAGAATTCAATACCTACTTGTAAGAATGGGGCACGTAGGCACACGTGGTAGAACGCAATGCTTTATAGGTCATATCATCTTGACATGGATTTATATTCCGGCTTTCCCCAAACCGTTCGTTTTTTTTATTGAAGTAGAATTCAATACCTACTTGTAAGAATGGGGCACGTAGGCACACGTGGTAGAACGCAATGCTTTATAGGTCATATCATCTTGACATGGATTTATATTCCGGCTTTCCCCAAACCGTTCGTTTTTTTTATTGAAGTAGAATTCAATACCTACTTGTAAGAATGGGGCACGTAGGCACACGTGGTAGAACGCAATGCTTTATAGGTCATATCATCTTGACATGGGTTTATATCCGGCTTTCCCCAAACCGTTCGGTTGTTGACGGTAGAATCCGTTGATCTACTTGTAAGAATGGGGCACGTAGGCACACGTGGTAGAACGCAATGCTTTATAGGTCATATCATCTTGACATGGATTTATATTCCGGCTTTCCCCAAACCGTTCGTTTTTTTTATTGAAGTAGAATTCAATACCTACTTGTAAGAATGGGGCACGTAGGCACACGTGGTAGAACGCAATGCTTTATAGGTCATATCATCTTGACATGGATTTATATTCCGGCTTTCCCCAAACCGTTCGTTTTTTTTATTGAAGTAGAATTCAATACCTACTTGTAAGAATGGGGCACGTAGGCACACGTGGTAGAACGCAATGCTTTATAGGTCATATCATCTTGACATGGATTTATATTCCGGCTTTCCCCAAACCGTTCGTTTTTTTTATTGAAGTAGAATTCAATACCTACTTGTAAGAATGGGGCACGTAGGCACACGTGGTAGAACGCAATGCTTTATAGGTCATATCATCTTGACATGGATTTATATTCCGGCTTTCCCCAAACCGTTCGTTTTTTTTATTGAAGTAGAATTCAATACCTACTTGTAAGAATGGGGCACGTAGGCACACGTGGTAGAACGCAATGCTTTATAGGTCATATCATCTTGACATGGGTTTATATCCGGCTTTCCCCAAACCGTTCGGTTGTTGACGGTAGAATCCGTTGATCTACTTGTAAGAATGGGGCACGTAGGCACACGTGGTAGAACGCAATGCTTTATAGGTCATATCATCTTGACATGGATTTATATTCCGGCTTTCCCCAAACCGTTCGTTTTTTTTATTGAAGTAGAATTCAATACCTACTTGTAAGAATGGGGCACGTAGGCACACGTGGTAGAACGCAATGCTTTATAGGTCATATCATCTTGACATGGATTTATATTCCGGCTTTCCCCAAACCGTTCGTTTTTTTTATTGAAGTAGAATTCAATACCTACTTGTAAGAATGGGGCACGTAGGCACACGTGGTAGAACGCAATGCTTTATAGGTCATATCATCTTGACATGGGTTTATATCCGGCTTTCCCCAAACCGTTCGGTTGTTGACGGTAGAATCCGTTGATCTACTTGTAAGAATGGGGCACGTAGGCACACGTGGTAGAACGCAATGCTTTATAGGTCATATCATCTTGACATGGATTTATATTCCGGCTTTCCCCAAACCGTTCGTTTTTTTATTGAAGTAGAATTCAATACCTACTTGTAAGAATGGGGCACGTAGGCACACGTGGTAGAACGCAATGCTTTATAGGTCATATCATCTTGACATGGATTTATATTCCGGCTTTCCCCAAACCGTTCGTTTTTTTTATTGAAGTAGAATTCAATACCTACTTGTAAGAATGGGGCACGTAGGCACACGTGGTAGAACGCAATGCTTTATAGGTCATATCATCTTGACATGGGTTTATATCCGGCTTTCCCCAAACCGTTCGGTTGTTGACGGTAGAATCCGTTGATCTACTTGTAAGAATGGGGCACGTAGGCACACGTGGTAGAACGCAATGCTTTATAGGTCATATCATCTTGACATGGATTTATATTCCGGCTTTCCCCAAACCGTTCGTTTTTTTTATTGAAGTAGAATTCAATACCTACTTGTAAGAATGGGGCACGTAGGCACACGTGGTAGAACGCAATGCTTTATAGGTCATATCATCTTGACATGGATTTATATCCGGCTTTCCCCAAACCGTTCGTTTTTTTATTGAAGTAGAATTCAATACCTACTTGTAAGAATGGGGCACGTAGGCACACGTGGTAGAACGCAATGCTTTATAGGTCATATCATCTTGACATGGATTTATATCCGGCCTTCCCCAAACCGTTCGTTTTTTTATTGAAGTAGAATTCAATACCTACTTGTAAGAATGGGGCACGTAGGCACACGTGGTAGAACGCAATGCTTTATAGGTCATATCATCTTGACATGGGTTTATATCCGGCTTTCCCCAAACCGTTCGGTTGTTGACGGTAGAATCCGTTGATCTACTTGTAAGAATGGGGCACGTAGGCACACGTGGTAGAACGCAATGCTTTATAGGTCATATCATCTTGACATGGATTTATATCCGGCTTTCCCCAAACCGTTCGTTTTTTTATTGAAGTAGAATTCAATACCTACTTGTAAGAATGGGGCACGTAGGCACACGTGGTAGAACGCAATGCTTTATAGGTCATATCATCTTGACATGGGTTTATATCCGGCTTTCCCCAAACCGTTCGGTTGTTGACGGTAGAATCCGTTGATCTACTTGTAAGAATGGGGCACGTAGGCACACGTGGTAGAACGCAATGCTTTATAGGTCATATCATCTTGACATGGATTTATATCCGGCTTTCCCCAAACCGTTCGTTTTTTTATTGAAGTAGAATTCAATACCTACTTGTAAGAATGGGGCACGTAGGCACACGTGGTAGAACGCAATGCTTTATAGGTCATATCATCTTGACATGGATTTATATTCCGGCTTTCCCCAAACCGTTCGTTTTTTTTATTGAAGTAGAATTCAATACCTACTTGTAAGAATGGGGCACGTAGGCACACGTGGTAGAACGCAATGCTTTATAGGTCATATCATCTTGACATGGATTTATATTCCGGCTTTCCCCAAACCGTTCGTTTTTTTATTGAAGTAGAATTCAATACCTACTTGTAAGAATGGGGCACGTAGGCACACGTGGTAGAACGCAATGCTTTATAGGTCATATCATCTTGACATGGATTTATATTCCGGCTTTCCCCAAACCGTTCGTTTTTTTTATTGAAGTAGAATTCAATACCTACTTGTAAGAATGGGGCACGTAGGCACACGTGGTAGAACGCAATGCTTTATAGGTCATATCATCTTGACATGGGTTTATATCCGGCTTTCCCCAAACCGTTCGGTTGTTGACGGTAGAATCCGTTGATCTACTTGTAAGAATGGGGCACGTAGGCACACGTGGTAGAACGCAATGCTTTATAGGTCATATCATCTTGACATGGATTTATATTCCGGCTTTCCCCAAACCGTTCGTTTTTTTTATTGAAGTAGAATTCAATACCTACTTGTAAGAATGGGGCACGTAGGCACACGTGGTAGAACGCAATGGTTTATAGGTCATATCATCTTGACATGGGTTTATATCCGGCTTTCCCCAAACCGTTCGGTTGTTGACGGTAGAATCCGTTGATCTACTTGTAAGAATGGGGCACGTAGGCACACGTGGTAGAACGCAATGCTTTATAGGTCATATCATCTTGACATGGATTTATATTCCGGCTTTCCCCAAACCGTTCGTTTTTTTTATTGAAGTAGAATTCAATACCTACTTGTAAGAATGGGGCACGTAGGCACACGTGGTAGAACGCAATGCTTTATAGGTCATATCATCTTGACATGGATTTATATCCGGCTTTCCCCAAACCGTTCGTTTTTTTATTGAAGTAGAATTCAATACCTACTTGTAAGAATGGGGCACGTAGGCACACGTGGTAGAACGCAATGCTTTATAGGTCATATCATCTTGACATGGATTTATATCCGGCCTTCCCCAAACCGTTCGTTTTTTTATTGAAGTAGAATTCAATACCTACTTGTAAGAATGGGGCACGTAGGCACACGTGGTAGAACGCAATGCTTTATAGGTCATATCATCTTGACATGGGTTTATATCCGGCTTTCCCCAAACCGTTCGGTTGTTGACGGTAGAATCCGTTGATCTACTTGTAAGAATGGGGCACGTAGGCACACGTGGTAGAACGCAATGCTTTATAGGTCATATCATCTTGACATGGATTTATATCCGGCTTTCCCCAAACCGTTCGTTTTTTTATTGAAGTAGAATTCAATACCTACTTGTAAGAATGGGGCACGTAGGCACACGTGGTAGAACGCAATGCTTTATAGGTCATATCATCTTGACATGGGTTTATATCCGGCTTTCCCCAAACCGTTCGGTTGTTGACGGTAGAATCCGTTGATCTACTTGTAAGAATGGGGCACGTAGGCACACGTGGTAGAACGCAATGCTTTATAGGTCATATCATCTTGACATGGATTTATATCCGGCTTTCCCCAAACCGTTCGTTTTTTTATTGAAGTAGAATTCAATACCTACTTGTAAGAATGGGGCACGTAGGCACACGTGGTAGAACGCAATGCTTTATAGGTCATATCATCTTGACATGGGTTTATATCCGGCTTTCCCCAAACCGTTCGGTTGTTGACGGTAGAATCCGTTGATCTACTTGTAAGAATGGGGCACGTAGGCACACGTGGTAGAACGCAATGCTTTATAGGTCATATCATCTTGACATGGATTTATATTCCGGCTTTCCCCAAACCGTTCGTTTTTTTTATTGAAGTAGAATTCAATACCTACTTGTAAGAATGGGGCACGTAGGCACACGTGGTAGAACGCAATGCTTTATAGGTCATATCATCTTGACATGGATTTATATCCGGCTTTCCCCAAACCGTTCGTTTTTTTATTGAAGTAGAATTCAATACCTACTTGTAAGAATGGGGCACGTAGGCACACGTGGTAGAACGCAATGCTTTATAGGTCATATCATCTTGACATGGGTTTATATCCGGCTTTCCCCAAACCGTTCGGTTGTTGACGGTAGAATCCGTTGATCTACTTGTAAGAATGGGGCACGTAGGCACACGTGGTAGAACGCAATGCTTTATAGGTCATATCATCTTGACATGGATTTATATCCGGCTTTCCCCAAACCGTTCGTTTTTTTATTGAAGTAGAATTCAATACCTACTTGTAAGAATGGGGCACGTAGGCACACGTGGTAGAACGCAATGCTTTATAGGTCATATCATCTTGACATGGATTTATATCCGGCTTTCCCCAAACCGTTCGTTTTTTTATTGAAGTAGAATTCAATACCTACTTGTAAGAATGGGGCACGTAGGCACACGTGGTAGAACGCAATGCTTTATAGGTCATATCATCTTGACATGGGTTTATATCCGGCTTTCCCCAAACCGTTCGGTTGTTGACGGTAGAATCCGTTGATCTACTTGTAAGAATGGGGCACGTAGGCACACGTGGTAGAACGCAATGCTTTATAGGTCATATCATCTTGACATGGATTTATATTCCGGCTTTCCCCAAACCGTTCGTTTTTTTTATTGAAGTAGAATTCAATACCTACTTGTAAGAATGGGGCACGTAGGCACACGTGGTAGAACGCAATGCTTTATAGGTCATATCATCTTGACATGGATTTATATCCGGCTTTCCCCAAACCGTTCGTTTTTTTATTGAAGTAGAATTCAATACCTACTTGTAAGAATGGGGCACGTAGGCACACGTGGTAGAACGCAATGCTTTATAGGTCATATCATCTTGACATGGGTTTATATCCGGCTTTCCCCAAACCGTTCGGTTGTTGACGGTAGAATCCGTTGATCTACTTGTAAGAATGGGGCACGTAGGCACACGTGGTAGAACGCAATGCTTTATAGGTCATATCATCTTGACATGGATTTATATCCGGCTTTCCCCAAACCGTTCGTTTTTTTATTGAAGTAGAATTCAATACCTACTTGTAAGAATGGGGCACGTAGGCACACGTGGTAGAACGCAATGCTTTATAGGTCATATCATCTTGACATGGATTTATATTCCGGCTTTCCCCAAACCGTTCGTTTTTTTATTGAAGTAGAATTCAATACCTACTTGTAAGAATGGGGCACGTAGGCACACGTGGTAGAACGCAATGCTTTATAGGTCATATCATCTTGACATGGATTTATATTCCGGCTTTCCCCAAACCGTTCGTTTTTTTTATTGAAGTAAAATTCAATACCTACTTGTAAGAATGGGGCACGTAGGCACACGTGGTAGAACGCAATGCTTTATAGGTCATATCATCTTGACATGGATTTATATTCCGGCTTTCCCCAAACCGTTCGTTTTTTTTATTGAAGTAGAATTCAATACCTACTTGTAAGAATGGGGCACGTAGGCACACGTGGTAGAACGCAATGCTTTATAGGTCATATCATCTTGACATGGGTTTATATCCGGCTTTCCCCAAACCGTTCGGTTGTTGACGGTAGAATCCGTTGATCTACTTGTAAGAATGGGGCACGTAGGCACACGTGGTAGAACGCAATGCTTTATAGGTCATATCATCTTGACATGGATTTATATTCCGGCTTTCCCCAAACCGTTCGTTTTTTTTATTGAAGTAGAATTCAATACCTACTTGTAAGAATGGGGCACGTAGGCACACGTGGTAGAACGCAATGGTTTATAGGTCATATCATCTTGACATGGGTTTATATCCGGCTTTCCCCAAACCGTTCGGTTGTTGACGGTAGAATCCGTTGATCTACTTGTAAGAATGGGGCACGTAGGCACACGTGGTAGAACGCAATGCTTTATAGGTCATATCATCTTGACATGGATTTATATTCCGGCTTTCCCCAAACCGTTCGTTTTTTTTATTGAAGTAGAATTCAATACCTACTTGTAAGAATGGGGCACGTAGGCACACGTGGTAGAACGCAATGCTTTATAGGTCATATCATCTTGACATGGATTTATATCCGGCTTTCCCCAAACCGTTCGTTTTTTTATTGAAGTAGAATTCAATACCTACTTGTAAGAATGGGGCACGTAGGCACACGTGGTAGAACGCAATGCTTTATAGGTCATATCATCTTGACATGGATTTATATCCGGCCTTCCCCAAACCGTTCGTTTTTTTATTGAAGTAGAATTCAATACCTACTTGTAAGAATGGGGCACGTAGGCACACGTGGTAGAACGCAATGCTTTATAGGTCATATCATCTTGACATGGGTTTATATCCGGCTTTCCCCAAACCGTTCGGTTGTTGACGGTAGAATCCGTTGATCTACTTGTAAGAATGGGGCACGTAGGCACACGTGGTAGAACGCAATGCTTTATAGGTCATATCATCTTGACATGGATTTATATCCGGCTTTCCCCAAACCGTTCGTTTTTTTATTGAAGTAGAATTCAATACCTACTTGTAAGAATGGGGCACGTAGGCACACGTGGTAGAACGCAATGCTTTATAGGTCATATCATCTTGACATGGATTTATATTCCGGCTTTCCCCAAACCGTTCGTTTTTTTTATTGAAGTAGAATTCAATACCTACTTGTAAGAATGGGGCACGTAGGCACACGTGGTAGAACGCAATGCTTTATAGGTCATATCATCTTGACATGGATTTATATTCCGGCTTTCCCCAAACCGTTCGTTTTTTTTATTGAAGTAGAATTCAATACCTACTTGTAAGAATGGGGCACGTAGGCACACGTGGTAGAACGCAATGCTTTATAGGTCATATCATCTTGACATGGATTTATATTCCGGCTTTCCCCAAACCGTTCGTTTTTTTTATTGAAGTAGAATTCAATACCTACTTGTAAGAATGGGGCACGTAGGCACACGTGGTAGAACGCAATGCTTTATAGGTCATATCATCTTGACATGGATTTATATTCCGGCTTTCCCCAAACCGTTCGTTTTTTTTATTGAAGTAGAATTCAATACCTACTTGTAAGAATGGGGCACGTAGGCACACGTGGTAGAACGCAATGCTTTATAGGTCATATCATCTTGACATGGGTTTATATCCGGCTTTCCCCAAACCGTTCGGTTGTTGACGGTAGAATCCGTTGATCTACTTGTAAGAATGGGGCACGTAGGCACACGTGGTAGAACGCAATGCTTTATAGGTCATATCATCTTGACATGGATTTATATTCCGGCTTTCCCCAAACCGTTCGTTTTTTTTATTGAAGTAGAATTCAATACCTACTTGTAAGAATGGGGCACGTAGGCACACGTGGTAGAACGCTATGCTTTATAGGTCATATCATCTTGACATGGGTTTATATCCGGCTTTCCCCAAACCGTTCGGTTGTTGACGGTAGAATCCGTTGATCTACTTGTAAGAATGGGGCACGTAGGCACACGTGGTAGAACGCAATGCTTTATAGGTCATATCATCTTGACATGGATTTATATTCCGGCTTTCCCCAAACCGTTCGTTTTTTTTATTGAAGTAGAATTCAATACCTACTTGTAAGAATGGGGCACGTAGGCACACGTGGTAGAACGCAATGCTTTATAGGTCATATCATCTTGACATGGATTTATATTCCGGCTTTCCCCAAACCGTTCGTTTTTTTTATTGAAGTAGAATTCAATACCTACTTGTAAGAATGGGGCACGTAGGCACACGTGGTAGAACGCAATGCTTTATAGGTCATATCATCTTGACATGGGTTTATATCCGGCTTTCCCCAAACCGTTCGGTTGTTGACGGTAGAATCCGTTGATCTACTTGTAAGAATGGGGCACGTAGGCACACGTGGTAGAACGCAATGCTTTATAGGTCATATCATCTTGACATGGATTTATATTCCGGCTTTCCCCAAACCGTTCGTTTTTTTTATTGAAGTAGAATTCAATACCTACTTGTAAGAATGGGGCACGTAGGCACACGTGGTAGAACGCAATGCTTTATAGGTCATATCATCTTGACATGGATTTATATCCGGCTTTCCCCAAACCGTTCGTTTTTTTATTGAAGTAGAATTCAATACCTACTTGTAAGAATGGGGCACGTAGGCACACGTGGTAGAACGCAATGCTTTATAGGTCATATCATCTTGACATGGATTTATATCCGGCCTTCCCCAAACCGTTCGTTTTTTTATTGAAGTAGAATTCAATACCTACTTGTAAGAATGGGGCACGTAGGCACACGTGGTAGAACGCAATGCTTTATAGGTCATATCATCTTGACATGGGTTTATATCCGGCTTTCCCCAAACCGTTCGGTTGTTGACGGTAGAATCCGTTGATCTACTTGTAAGAATGGGGCACGTAGGCACACGTGGTAGAACGCAATGCTTTATAGGTCATATCATCTTGACATGGATTTATATCCGGCTTTCCCCAAACCGTTCGTTTTTTTATTGAAGTAGAATTCAATACCTACTTGTAAGAATGGGGCACGTAGGCACACGTGGTAGAACGCAATGCTTTATAGGTCATATCATCTTGACATGGGTTTATATCCGGCTTTCCCCAAACCGTTCGGTTGTTGACGGTAGAATCCGTTGATCTACTTGTAAGAATGGGGCACGTAGGCACACGTGGTAGAACGCAATGCTTTATAGGTCATATCATCTTGACATGGATTTATATCCGGCTTTCCCCAAACCGTTCGTTTTTTTATTGAAGTAGAATTCAATACCTACTTGTAAGAATGGGGCACGTAGGCACACGTGGTAGAACGCAATGCTTTATAGGTCATATCATCTTGACATGGATTTATATTCCGGCTTTCCCCAAACCGTTCGTTTTTTTATTGAAGTAGAATTCAATACCTACTTGTAAGAATGGGGCACGTAGGCACACGTGGTAGAACGCAATGCTTTATAGGTCATATCATCTTGACATGGATTTATATTCCGGCTTTCCCCAAACCGTTCGTTTTTTTATTGAAGTAGAATTCAATACCTACTTGTAAGAATGGGGCACGTAGGCACACGTGGTAGAACGCAATGCTTTATAGGTCATATCATCTTGACATGGGTTTATATCCGGCTTTCCCCAAACCGTTCGGTTGTTGACGGTAGAATCCGTTGATCTACTTGTAAGAATGGGGCACGTAGGCACACGTGGTAGAACGCAATGCTTTATAGGTCATATCATCTTGACATGGATTTATATTCCGGCTTTCCCCAAACCGTTCGTTTTTTTTATTGAAGTAGAATTCAATACCTACTTGTAAGAATGGGGCACGTAGGCACACGTGGTAGAACGCAATGCTTTATAGGTCATATCATCTTGACATGGGTTTATATCCGGCTTTCCCCAAACCGTTCGGTTGTTGACGGTAGAATCCGTTGATCTACTTGTAAGAATGGGGCACGTAGGCACACGTGGTAGAACGCAATGCTTTATAGGTCATATCATCTTGACATGGATTTATATTCCGGCTTTCCCCAAACCGTTCGTTTTTTTTATTGAAGTAGAATTCAATACCTACTTGTAAGAATGGGGCACGTAGGCACACGTGGTAGAACGCAATGCTTTATAGGTCATATCATCTTGACATGGGTTTATATCCGGCTTTCCCCAAACCGTTCGGTTGTTGACGGTAGAATCCGTTGATCTACTTGTAAGAATGGGGCACGTAGGCACACGTGGTAGAACGCAATGCTTTATAGGTCATATCATCTTGACATGGATTTATATTCCGGCTTTCCCCAAACCGTTCGTTTTTTTTATTGAAGTAGAATTCAATACCTACTTGTAAGAATGGGGCACGTAGGCACACGTGGTAGAACGCAATGCTTTATAGGTCATATCATCTTGACATGGGTTTATATCCGGCTTTCCCCAAACCGTTCGGTTGTTGACGGTAGAATCCGTTGATCTACTTGTAAGAATGGGGCACGTAGGCACACGTGGTAGAACGCAATGCTTTATAGGTCATATCATCTTGACATGGATTTATATTCCGGCTTTCCCCAAACCGTTCGTTTTTTTTATTGAAGTAGAATTCAATACCTACTTGTAAGAATGGGGCACGTAGGCACACGTGGTAGAACGCAATGCTTTATAGGTCATATCATCTTGACATGGATTTATATTCCGGCTTTCCCCAAACCGTTCGTTTTTTTTATTGAAGTAGAATTCAATACCTACTTGTAAGAATGGGGCACGTAGGCACACGTGGTAGAACGCAATGCTTTATAGGTCATATCATCTTGACATGGGTTTATATCCGGCTTTCCCCAAACCGTTCGGTTGTTGACGGTAGAATCCGTTGATCTACTTGTAAGAATGGGGCACGTAGGCACACGTGGTAGAACGCAATGCTTTATAGGTCATATCATCTTGACATGGATTTATATTCCGGCTTTCCCCAAACCGTTCGTTTTTTTTATTGAAGTAGAATTCAATACCTACTTGTAAGAATGGGGCACGTAGGCACACGTGGTAGAACGCAATGCTTTATAGGTCATATCATCTTGACATGGATTTATATCCGGCTTTCCCCAAACCGTTCGGTTGTTGACGGTAGAATCCGTTGATCTACTTGTAAGAATGGGGCACGTAGGCACACGTGGTAGAACGCAATGCTTTATAGGTCATATCATCTTGACATGGATTTATATTCCGGCTTTCCCCAAACCGTTCGTTTTTTTATTGAAGTAGAATTCAATACCTACTTGTAAGAATGGGGCACGTAGGCACACGTGGTAGAACGCAATGCTTTATAGGTCATATCATCTTGACATGGATTTATATCCGGCTTTCCCCAAACCGTTCGTTTTTTTATTGAAGTAGAATTCAATACCTACTTGTAAGAATGGGGCACGTAGGCACACGTGGTAGAACGCAATGCTTTATAGGTCATATCATCTTGACATGGGTTTATATCCGGCTTTCCCCAAACCGTTCGGTTGTTGACGGTAGAATCCGTTGATCTACTTGTAAGAATGGGGCACGTAGGCACACGTGGTAGAACGCAATGCTTTATAGGTCATATCATCTTGACATGGATTTATATTCCGGCTTTCCCCAAACCGTTCGTTTTTTTTATTGAAGTAGAATTCAATACCTACTTGTAAGAATGGGGCACGTAGGCACACGTGGTAGAACGCAATGCTTTATAGGTCATATCATCTTGACATGGATTTATATCCGGCTTTCCCCAAACCGTTCGTTTTTTTATTGAAGTAGAATTCAATACCTACTTGTAAGAATGGGGCACGTAGGCACACGTGGTAGAACGCAATGCTTTATAGGTCATATCATCTTGACATGGATTTATATCCGGCCTTCCCCAAACCGTTCGTTTTTTTATTGAAGTAGAATTCAATACCTACTTGTAAGAATGGGGCACGTAGGCACACGTGGTAGAACGCAATGCTTTATAGGTCATATCATCTTGACATGGGTTTATATCCGGCTTTCCCCAAACCGTTCGGTTGTTGACGGTAGAATCCGTTGATCTACTTGTAAGAATGGGGCACGTAGGCACACGTGGTAGAACGCAATGCTTTATAGGTCATATCATCTTGACATGGATTTATATCCGGCTTTCCCCAAACCGTTCGTTTTTTTATTGAAGTAGAATTCAATACCTACTTGTAAGAATGGGGCACGTAGGCACACGTGGTAGAACGCAATGCTTTATAGGTCATATCATCTTGACATGGGTTTATATCCGGCTTTCCCCAAACCGTTCGGTTGTTGACGGTAGAATCCGTTGATCTACTTGTAAGAATGGGGCACGTAGGCACACGTGGTAGAACGCAATGCTTTATAGGTCATATCATCTTGACATGGATTTATATCCGGCTTTCCCCAAACCGTTCGTTTTTTTATTGAAGTAGAATTCAATACCTACTTGTAAGAATGGGGCACGTAGGCACACGTGGTAGAACGCAATGCTTTATAGGTCATATCATCTTGACATGGGTTTATATCCGGCTTTCCCCAAACCGTTCGGTTGTTGACGGTAGAATCCGTTGATCTACTTGTAAGAATGGGGCACGTAGGCACACGTGGTAGAACGCAATGCTTTATAGGTCATATCATCTTGACATGGATTTATATCCGGCTTTCCCCAAACCGTTCGTTTTTTTATTGAAGTAGAATTCAATACCTACTTGTAAGAATGGGGCACGTAGGCACACGTGGTAGAACGCAATGCTTTATAGGTCATATCATCTTGACATGGGTTTATATCCGGCTTTCCCCAAACCGTTCGGTTGTTGACGGTAGAATCCGTTGATCTACTTGTAAGAATGGGGCACGTAGGCACACGTGGTAGAACGCAATGCTTTATAGGTCATATCATCTTGACATGGATTTATATTCCGGCTTTCCCCAAACCGTTCGTTTTTTTTATTGAAGTAGAATTCAATACCTACTTGTAAGAATGGGGCACGTAGGCACACGTGGTAGAACGCAATGCTTTATAGGTCATATCATCTTGACATGGATTTATATCCGGCTTTCCCCAAACCGTTCGTTTTTTTATTGAAGTAGAATTCAATACCTACTTGTAAGAATGGGGCACGTAGGCACACGTGGTAGAACGCAATGCTTTATAGGTCATATCATCTTGACATGGGTTTATATCCGGCTTTCCCCAAACCGTTCGGTTGTTGACGGTAGAATCCGTTGATCTACTTGTAAGAATGGGGCACGTAGGCACACGTGGTAGAACGCAATGCTTTATAGGTCATATCATCTTGACATGGATTTATATCCGGCTTTCCCCAAACCGTTCGTTTTTTTATTGAAGTAGAATTCAATACCTACTTGTAAGAATGGGGCACGTAGGCACACGTGGTAGAACGCAATGGTTTATAGGTCATATCATCTTGACATGGATTTATATTCCGGCTTTCCCCAAACCGTTCGTTTTTTTTATTGAAGTAGAATTCAATACCTACTTGTAAGAATGGGGCACGTAGGCACACGTGGTAGAACGCAATGCTTTATAGGTCATATCATCTTGACATGGATTTATATTCCGGCTTTCCCCAAACCGTTCGTTTTTTTATTGAAGTAGAATTCAATACCTACTTGTAAGAATGGGGCACGTAGGCACACGTGGTAGAACGCAATGCTTTATAGGTCATATCATCTTGACATGGGTTTATATCCGGCTTTCCCCAAACCGTTCGGTTGTTGACGGTAGAATCCGTTGATCTACTTGTAAGAATGGGGCACGTAGGCACACGTGGTAGAACGCAATGCTTTATAGGTCATATCATCTTGACATGGATTTATATTCCGGCTTTCCCCAAACCGTTCGTTTTTTTTATTGAAGTAGAATTCAATACCTACTTGTAAGAATGGGGCACGTAGGCACACGTGGTAGAACGCAATGCTTTATAGGTCATATCATCTTGACATGGGTTTATATCCGGCTTTCCCCAAACCGTTCGGTTGTTGACGGTAGAATCCGTTGATCTACTTGTAAGAATGGGGCACGTAGGCACACGTGGTAGAACGCAATGCTTTATAGGTCATATCATCTTGACATGGATTTATATTCCGGCTTTCCCCAAACCGTTCGTTTTTTTTATTGAAGTAGAATTCAATACCTACTTGTAAGAATGGGGCACGTAGGCACACGTGGTAGAACGCAATGCTTTATAGGTCATATCATCTTGACATGGATTTATATTCCGGCTTTCCCCAAACCGTTCGTTTTTTTTATTGAAGTAGAATTCAATACCTACTTGTAAGAATGGGGCACGTAGGCACACGTGGTAGAACGCAATGCTTTATAGGTCATATCATCTTGACATGGGTTTATATCCGGCTTTCCCCAAACCGTTCGGTTGTTGACGGTAGAATCCGTTGATCTACTTGTAAGAATGGGGCACGTAGGCACACGTGGTAGAACGCAATGCTTTATAGGTCATATCATCTTGACATGGGTTTATATCCGGCTTTCCCCAAACCGTTCGGTTGTTGACGGTAGAATCCGTTGATCTACTTGTAAGAATGGGGCACGTAGGCACACGTGGTAGAACGCAATGCTTTATAGGTCATATCATCTTGACATGGGTTTATATCCGGCTTTCCCCAAACCGTTCGGTTGTTGACGGTAGAATCCGTTGATCTACTTGTAAGAATGGGGCACGTAGGCACACGTGGTAGAACGCAATGCTTTATAGGTCATATCATCTTGACATGGATTTATATTCCGGCTTTCCCCAAACCGTTCGTTTTTTTTATTGAAGTAGAATTCAATACCTACTTGTAAGAATGGGGCACGTAGGCACACGTGGTAGAACGCAATGCTTTATAGGTCATATCATCTTGACATGGATTTATATCCGGCTTTCCCCAAACCGTTCGTTTTTTTATTGAAGTAGAATTCAATACCTACTTGTAAGAATGGGGCACGTAGGCACACGTGGTAGAACGCAATGCTTTATAGGTCATATCATCTTGACATGGGTTTATATCCGGCTTTCCCCAAACCGTTCGGTTGTTGACGGTAGAATCCGTTGATCTACTTGTAAGAATGGGGCACGTAGGCACACGTGGTAGAACGCAATGCTTTATAGGTCATATCATCTTGACATGGGTTTATATCCGGCTTTCCCCAAACCGTTCGGTTGTTGACGGTAGAATCCGTTGATCTACTTGTAAGAATGGGGCACGTAGGCACACGTGGTAGAACGCAATGCTTTATAGGTCATATCATCTTGACATGGGTTTATATCCGGCTTTCCCCAAACCGTTCGGTTGTTGACGGTAGAATCCGTTGATCTACTTGTAAGAATGGGGCACGTAGGCACACGTGGTAGAACGCAATGCTTTATAGGTCATATCATCTTGACATGGGTTTATATCCGGCTTTCCCCAAACCGTTCGGTTGTTGACGGTAGAATCCGTTGATCTACTTGTAAGAATGGGGCACGTAGGCACACGTGGTAGAACGCAATGCTTTATAGGTCATATCATCTTGACATGGGTTTATATCCGGCTTTCCCCAAACCGTTCGGTTGTTGACGGTAGAATCCGTTGATCTACTTGTAAGAATGGGGCACGTAGGCACACGTGGTAGAACGCAATGCTTTATAGGTCATATCATCTTGACATGGATTTATATTCCGGCTTTCCCCAAACCGTTCGTTTTTTTTATTGAAGTAGAATTCAATACCTACTTGTAAGAATGGGGCACGTAGGCACACGTGGTAGAACGCAATGCTTTATAGGTCATATCATCTTGACATGGATTTATATTCCGGCTTTCCCCAAACCGTTCGTTTTTTTTATTGAAGTAGAATTCAATACCTACTTGTAAGAATGGGGCACGTAGGCACACGTGGTAGAACGCAATGCTTTATAGGTCATATCATCTTGACATGGGTTTATATCCGGCTTTCCCCAAACCGTTCGGTTGTTGACGGTAGAATCCGTTGATCTACTTGTAAGAATGGGGCACGTAGGCACACGTAGTAGAACGCAATGCTTTATAGGTCATATCATCTTGACATGGATTTATATTCCGGCTTTCCCCAAACCGTTCGTTTTTTTTATTGAAGTAGAATTCAATACCTACTTGTAAGAATGGGGCACGTAGGCACACGTGGTAGAACGCAATGCTTTATAGGTCATATCATCTTGACATGGGTTTATATCCGGCTTTCCCCAAACCGTTCGGTTGTTGACGGTAGAATCCGTTGATCTACTTGTAAGAATGGGGCACGTAGGCACACGTGGTAGAACGCAATGCTTTATAGGTCATATCATCTTGACATGGATTTATATCCGGCTTTCCCCAAACCGTTCGTTTTTTTATTGAAGTAGAATTCAATACCTACTTGTAAGAATGGGGCACGTAGGCACACGTGGTAGAACGCAATGCTTTATAGGTCATATCATCTTGACAAGGGTTTATATCCGGCTTTCCCCAAACCGTTCGGTTGTTGACGGTAGAATCCGTTGATCTACTTGTAAGAATGGGGCACGTAGGCACACGTGGTAGAACGCAATGCTTTATAGGTCATATCATCTTGACATGGATTTATATCCGGCTTTCCCCAAACCGTTCGTTTTTTTATTGAAGTAGAATTCAATACCTACTTGTAAGAATGGGGCACGTAGGCACACGTGGTAGAACGCAATGCTTTATAGGTCATATCATCTTGACATGGGTTTATATCCGGCTTTCCCCAAACCGTTCGGTTGTTGACGGTAGAATCCGTTGATCTACTTGTAAGAATGGGGCACGTAGGCACACGTGGTAGAACGCAATGCTTTATAGGTCATATCATCTTGACATGGATTTATATTCCGGCTTTCCCCAAACCGTTCGTTTTTTTATTGAAGTAGAATTCAATACCTACTTGTAAGAATGGGGCACGTAGGCACACGTGGTAGAACGCAATGCTTTATAGGTCATATCATCTTGACAAGGGTTTATATCCGGCTTTCCCCAAACCGTTCGGTTGTTGACGGTAGAATCCGTTGATCTACTTGTAAGAATGGGGCACGTAGGCACACGTGGTAGAACGCAATGCTTTATAGGTCATATCATCTTGACATGGATTTATATTCCGGCTTTCCCCAAACCGTTCGTTTTTTTATTGAAGTAGAATTCAATACCTACTTGTAAGAATGGGGCACGTAGGCACACGTGGTAGAACGCAATGCTTTATAGGTCATATCATCTTGACATGGATTTATATTCCGGCTTTCCCCAAACCGTTCGTTTTTTTATTGAAGTAGAATTCAATACCTACTTGTAAGAATGGGGCACGTAGGCACACGTGGTAGAACGCAATGCTTTATAGGTCATATCATCTTGACATGGGTTTATATCCGGCTTTCCCCAAACCGTTCGGTTGTTGACGGTAGAATCCGTTGATCTACTTGTAAGAATGGGGCACGTAGGCACACGTGGTAGAACGCAATGCTTTATAGGTCATATCATCTTGACATGGATTTATATTCCGGCTTTCCCCAAACCGTTCGTTTTTTTTATTGAAGTAGAATTCAATACCTACTTGTAAGAATGGGGCACGTAGGCACACGTGGTAGAACGCAATGCTTTATAGGTCATATCATCTTGACAAGGGTTTATATCCGGCTTTCCCCAAACCGTTCGGTTGTTGACGGTAGAATCCGTTGATCTACTTGTAAGAATGGGGCACGTAGGCACACGTGGTAGAACGCAATGCTTTATAGGTCATATCATCTTGACATGGATTTATATTCCGGCTTTCCCCAAACCGTTCGTTTTTTTATTGAAGTAGAATTCAATACCTACTTGTAAGAATGGGGCACGTAGGCACACGTGGTAGAACGCAATGCTTTATAGGTCATATCATCTTGACATGGATTTATATTCCGGCTTTCCCCAAACCGTTCGTTTTTTTATTGAAGTAGAATTCAATACCTACTTGTAAGAATGGGGCACGTAGGCACACGTGGTAGAACGCAATGCTTTATAGGTCATATCATCTTGACATGGGTTTATATCCGGCTTTCCCCAAACCGTTCGGTTGTTGACGGTAGAATCCGTTGATCTACTTGTAAGAATGGGGCACGTAGGCACACGTGGTAGAACGCAATGCTTTATAGGTCATATCATCTTGACATGGATTTATATTCCGGCTTTCCCCAAACCGTTCGTTTTTTTATTGAAGTAGAATTCAATACCTACTTGTAAGAATGGGGCACGTAGGCACACGTGGTAGAACGCAATGCTTTATAGGTCATATCATCTTGACAAGGGTTTATATCCGGCTTTCCCCAAACCGTTCGGTTGTTGACGGTAGAATCCGTTGATCTACTTGTAAGAATGGGGCACGTAGGCACACGTGGTAGAACGCAATGCTTTATAGGTCATATCATCTTGACATGGATTTATATTCCGGCTTTCCCCAAACCGTTCGTTTTTTTATTGAAGTAGAATTCAATACCTACTTGTAAGAATGGGGCACGTAGGCACACGTGGTAGAACGCAATGCTTTATAGGTCATATCATCTTGACATGGATTTATATTCCGGCTTTCCCCAAACCGTTCGTTTTTTTATTGAAGTAGAATTCAATACCTACTTGTAAGAATGGGGCACGTAGGCACACGTGGTAGAACGCAATGCTTTATAGGTCATATCATCTTGACATGGGTTTATATCCGGCTTTCCCCAAACCGTTCGGTTGTTGACGGTAGAATCCGTTGATCTACTTGTAAGAATGGGGCACGTAGGCACACGTGGTAGAACGCAATGCTTTATAGGTCATATCATCTTGACATGGATTTATATTCCGGCTTTCCCCAAACCGTTCGTTTTTTTTATTGAAGTAGAATTCAATACCTACTTGTAAGAATGGGGCACGTAGGCACACGTGGTAGAACGCAATGCTTTATAGGTCATATCATCTTGACATGGGTTTATATCCGGCTTTCCCCAAACCGTTCGGTTGTTGACGGTAGAATCCGTTGATCTACTTGTAAGAATGGGGCACGTAGGCACACGTGGTAGAACGCAATGCTTTATAGGTCATATCATCTTGACATGGATTTATATTCCGGCTTTCCCCAAACCGTTCGTTTTTTTTATTGAAGTAGAATTCAATACCTACTTGTAAGAATGGGGCACGTAGGCACACGTGGTAGAACGCAATGCTTTATAGGTCATATCATCTTGACATGGATTTATATTCCGGCTTTCCCCAAACCGTTCGTTTTTTTTATTGAAGTAGAATTCAATACCTACTTGTAAGAATGGGGCACGTAGGCACACGTGGTAGAACGCAATGCTTTATAGGTCATATCATCTTGACATGGGTTTATATCCGGCTTTCCCCAAACCGTTCGGTTGTTGACGGTAGAATCCGTTGATCTACTTGTAAGAATGGGGCACGTAGGCACACGTGGTAGAACGCAATGCTTTATAGGTCATATCATCTTGACATGGGTTTATATCCGGCTTTCCCCAAACCGTTCGGTTGTTGACGGTAGAATCCGTTGATCTACTTGTAAGAATGGGGCACGTAGGCACACGTGGTAGAACGCAATGCTTTATAGGTCATATCATCTTGACATGGGTTTATATCCGGCTTTCCCCAAACCGTTCGGTTGTTGACGGTAGAATCCGTTGATCTACTTGTAAGAATGGGGCACGTAGGCACACGTGGTAGAACGCAATGCTTTATAGGTCATATCATCTTGACATGGATTTATATTCCGGCTTTCCCCAAACCGTTCGTTTTTTTTATTGAAGTAGAATTTAATACCTACTTGTAAGAATGGGGCACGTAGGCACACGTGGTAGAACGCAATGCTTTATAGGTCATATCATCTTGACATGGATTTATATCCGGCTTTCCCCAAACCGTTCGTTTTTTTATTGAAGTAGAATTCAATACCTACTTGTAAGAATGGGGCACGTAGGCACACGTGGTAGAACGCAATGCTTTATAGGTCATATCATCTTGACATGGGTTTATATCCGGCTTTCCCCAAACCGTTCGGTTGTTGACGGTAGAATCCGTTGATCTACTTGTAAGAATGGGGCACGTAGGCACACGTGGTAGAACGCAATGCTTTATAGGTCATATCATCTTGACATGGGTTTATATCCGGCTTTCCCCAAACCGTTCGGTTGTTGACGGTAGAATCCGTTGATCTACTTGTAAGAATGGGGCACGTAGGCACACGTGGTAGAACGCAATGCTTTATAGGTCATATCATCTTGACATGGGTTTATATCCGGCTTTCCCCAAACCGTTCGGTTGTTGACGGTAGAATCCGTTGATCTACTTGTAAGAATGGGGCACGTAGGCACACGTGGTAGAACGCAATGCTTTATAGGTCATATCATCTTGACATGGGTTTATATCCGGCTTTCCCCAAACCGTTCGGTTGTTGACGGTAGAATCCGTTGATCTACTTGTAAGAATGGGGCACGTAGGCACACGTGGTAGAACGCAATGCTTTATAGGTCATATCATCTTGACATGGGTTTATATCCGGCTTTCCCCAAACCGTTCGGTTGTTGACGGTAGAATCCGTTGATCTACTTGTAAGAATGGGGCACGTAGGCACACGTGGTAGAACGCAATGCTTTATAGGTCATATCATCTTGACATGGATTTATATTCCGGCTTTCCCCAAACCGTTCGTTTTTTTTATTGAAGTAGAATTCAATACCTACTTGTAAGAATGGGGCACGTAGGCACACGTGGTAGAACGCAATGCTTTATAGGTCATATCATCTTGACATGGATTTATATTCCGGCTTTCCCCAAACCGTTCGTTTTTTTTATTGAAGTAGAATTCAATACCTACTTGTAAGAATGGGGCACGTAGGCACACGTGGTAGAACGCAATGCTTTATAGGTCATATCATCTTGACATGGGTTTATATCCGGCTTTCCCCAAACCGTTCGGTTGTTGACGGTAGAATCCGTTGATCTACTTGTAAGAATGGGGCACGTAGGCACACGTGGTAGAACGCAATGCTTTATAGGTCATATCATCTTGACATGGATTTATATTCCGGCTTTCCCCAAACCGTTCGTTTTTTTTATTGAAGTAGAATTCAATACCTACTTGTAAGAATGGGGCACGTAGGCACACGTGGTAGAACGCAATGCTTTATAGGTCATATCATCTTGACATGGGTTTATATCCGGCTTTCCCCAAACCGTTCGGTTGTTGACGGTAGAATCCGTTGATCTACTTGTAAGAATGGGGCACGTAGGCACACGTGGTAGAACGCAATGCTTTATAGGTCATATCATCTTGACATGGATTTATATTCCGGCTTTCCCCAAACCGTTCGTTTTTTTTATTGAAGTAGAATTCAATACCTACTTGTAAGAATGGGGCACGTAGGCACACGTGGTAGAACGCAATGCTTTATAGGTCATATCATCTTGACATGGGTTTATATCCGGCTTTCCCCAAACCGTTCGGTTGTTGACGGTAGAATCCGTTGATCTACTTGTAAGAATGGGGCACGTAGGCACACGTGGTAGAACGCAATGCTTTATAGGTCATATCATCTTGACATGGATTTATATCCGGCTTTCCCCAAACCGTTCGTTTTTTTATTGAAGTAGAATTCAATACCTACTTGTAAGAATGGGGCACGTAGGCACACGTGGTAGAACGCAATGCTTTATAGGTCATATCATCTTGACAAGGGTTTATATCCGGCTTTCCCCAAACCGTTCGGTTGTTGACGGTAGAATCCGTTGATCTACTTGTAAGAATGGGGCACGTAGGCACACGTGGTAGAACGCAATGCTTTATAGGTCATATCATCTTGACATGGATTTATATCCGGCTTTCCCCAAACCGTTCGTTTTTTTATTGAAGTAGAATTCAATACCTACTTGTAAGAATGGGGCACGTAGGCACACGTGGTAGAACGCAATGCTTTATAGGTCATATCATCTTGACATGGGTTTATATCCGGCTTTCCCCAAACCGTTCGGTTGTTGACGGTAGAATCCGTTGATCTACTTGTAAGAATGGGGCACGTAGGCACACGTGGTAGAACGCAATGCTTTATAGGTCATATCATCTTGACATGGATTTATATTCCGGCTTTCCCCAAACCGTTCGTTTTTTTATTGAAGTAGAATTCAATACCTACTTGTAAGAATGGGGCACGTAGGCACACGTGGTAGAACGCAATGCTTTATAGGTCATATCATCTTGACAAGGGTTTATATCCGGCTTTCCCCAAACCGTTCGGTTGTTGACGGTAGAATCCGTTGATCTACTTGTAAGAATGGGGCACGTAGGCACACGTGGTAGAACGCAATGCTTTATAGGTCATATCATCTTGACATGGATTTATATCCGGCTTTCCCCAAACCGTTCGTTTTTTTATTGAAGTAGAATTCAATACCTACTTGTAAGAATGGGGCACGTAGGCACACGTGGTAGAACGCAATGCTTTATAGGTCATATCATCTTGACATGGGTTTATATCCGGCTTTCCCCAAACCGTTCGGTTGTTGACGGTAGAATCCGTTGATCTACTTGTAAGAATGGGGCACGTAGGCACACGTGGTAGAACGCAATGCTTTATAGGTCATATCATCTTGACATGGATTTATATTCCGGCTTTCCCCAAACCGTTCGTTTTTTTTATTGAAGTAGAATTCAATACCTACTTGTAAGAATGGGGCACGTAGGCACACGTGGTAGAACGCAATGCTTTATAGGTCATATCATCTTGACATGGATTTATATCCGGCTTTCCCCAAACCGTTCGTTTTTTTATTGAAGTAGAATTCAATACCTACTTGTAAGAATGGGGCACGTAGGCACACGTGGTAGAACGCAATGCTTTATAGGTCATATCATCTTGACATGGGTTTATATCCGGCTTTCCCCAAACCGTTCGGTTGTTGACGGTAGAATCCGTTGATCTACTTGTAAGAATGGGGCACGTAGGCACACGTGGTAGAACGCAATGCTTTATAGGTCATATCATCTTGACATGGATTTATATCCGGCTTTCCCCAAACCGTTCGTTTTTTTATTGAAGTAGAATTCAATACCTACTTGTAAGAATGGGGCACGTAGGCACACGTGGTAGAACGCAATGCTTTATAGGTCATATCATCTTGACATGGATTTATATTTGGCTTTCCCAATCCGTTCGATTGTTATCAAAGGTCGATGTGATAAGCTACTTGTAAGAATGGGGCACGTAGACGTACGTGGTAGAACACAATGTTTTAGGTCTTAACATCCGGACATAGTTTTATGAATCATTCGTACCCCGAGGTGTCGTGACTCTTCTTGTGGGAAACTTGCAAAGAGCTGATCTCGTGACGCTCGGCGCACCCTCTCGAAGATACGCGCCTCGTCGAGTGTTGCACTTAGGGTGTTCAGACTTTGGATAGAACTAGTGAGTATGTGTGAGTGTGAATGCGAAGTAAGCAGGGTAGTCCTCGGGTGAAACAGCTCAATTTTTAGACTGATTCTGAGTGGAACAAAAATAATGTAAATAATAATGTTTATATGTTACATAGATGTTTTTGAATATTTTTGATAATATTCATTAATGATGTTTATATTTATTTTTCCATCGTTGTAAGGCGTTCAACGAATATACGTATGCACAATGTATGTACAAGTTAAATTAAATGGAAATTTCAACCTCACGCGGTATTTTGAAAGTATTTTGAAAATGAACTTGTTATACATCATTTTAAGCAGAATTTAAAGCTGTCAGAAATAAAACGTTTCTTTTTTTAGTTTAAAAAATTTTAACAACGTAAGTGGAGTTATTATTTCAAGTAACAAATGACTTGTAATATTTAATACCAACCTACATTATTTTACGAAAACAGTTCATTGCCATAAGTTTTATGTCCAATCAAATAATGCAACACCTTGAAAATTACGGCAAATTTATTCTATAATTTGTACAAATTAATTTTTGGTAACAATAAAAAATTTAAAAAAATAAAACTTAAATACAAATTAATTTTAGGTAACAATAAAAAATTTACAAAAATAAAACAAAACTACAAATTTATTTTAGATAACAATAAAAATTTAAAAAAATAAAACTAAAATTCAAAATTATATGAAATACCACGCAGGTAATCTAATAATTGCCTATTCTGATAGTCTTCAACGATTAATTTTATTCTTCTCCCAACATTGACGTATTTTTTATTTTTGAGGTTTAAAAAATTTCCCGCTACAAACTGGCTGACTTTGTAATGGTGAAAATGTTGTTGTTTTTTAAAGCAATTAACGAATTTATATATGTTTGGGTAAAACGATCTGCAAATAGAAATAAAACCACGATGCCAGCCACGCTTCTACTGAATTGTTGGTCCTAGCTTGATTTTTTAAATCCCTCTGGTAATTGTTCCACTGATTTATTTCAAAACGACATACAACAGATACACATAACAATATTCCAATGACTGCGTCATAACTTATCACTGAATTAAAACGTACAATAGCCAGGACGCCTCTTGAACGATATGCGAGACTAATCATTCGAGTGTGTCTCTTAAAGGGTGCCATTACTTACTTTTTACAATACATGTCAATAATTACCCTTCACAGAATAACTGTCCCGGATACACACATGTGTTAAGGGCGAATTATTCGTTTTAAAATTTGAAACGGACTATCTGGCGAATCAGAAACAGAAACGATGTTCTCTTTTACCACAAAATTTGCAAAAATTAAATTTTCCAGATTCTGTAAAACCATCTCAATTAACGGGGATGAAGTGCAGTTTTTGACGTATGATTCCGCAATTGACATTTTACCATTTTTTCGTAAAATAATGTAGGTTGGTATTAAATATTATAAGTCACTTGTTACTTGAAACAATAATTCCACTTACGTTGTTAAAAATTTTTAAACTAAAAAAGAAACGTTTTATTTCTGGCAGTTTTAAATTCTGCTTAAAATGATGTATAACAAGTTCATTTTCAAAATACTTTCAAAATACCGCGTGAGGTTGAAATTTCCATTTAATAAATTAAAACTTAATAAGTTAAAACTTGTACATGCATTGTGTATATTCGTTGAACGCCTTACAACGATGGAAAAATAAATATAAACATCATTAATGAATATTATCAAAACTATGCAAAAACATCTATGTAACAAATTTGATTACATTGAGATTATAAACATTATTATTTACATTATTTTTGTTCCACTCAAAATCAGTCTAAAAACGAAAAATAACGGGTTAACTCAAAACAATATGCATATAGTAACACGCGATGGTTTCCCGGCATCAATATATGTGCATTTTATCACTAACATCATAATTATACTATTTACTTACACACATGCGATTATTTCCACTTATCTATATTTTTTACGAGGTGCATATATGTAAAAGTTTTCAATACAAGAAATCGAAATGCTTGTTAAATATTTGCAAATACATTCTTAAAAATACAGCTTGCTGGGGATAAATTGTCTGGGGACAAATTATCCGGGGTACGAATTGCCTGGGGACGAATCGCCGGGGACGAATCGCCGGGTACGAATCGCCGGGGACGAATTGACCGCATCCCAGATGCCTGATATAATAGAAGTACTTCAGGCTGGTTTGACATGAAATTATTTGAAGAATGGTTTTTTGCTGTTCCTTTTGTTTATTTTAAAACATTACCAGGAGGACCTAAAATATTAATAGGTAACAACTTAGCGTCCCATCTATCAATTAATGTTATGCATGCGAAAATAATAATATTCGATTTATTATGCTCCCTCCCAATAGTACACACCTCACACATCCGTTGGATGTTTGTGTTTTTAGACCCATAAAAAAGGAGTGGCGAAAAGTTTTACAAGCCTGAAAGCGACATAATAAAGGTGTAATAAGGAAAGATATTTTCCCATCGCTACTAAAAAAAAGCATTAGGTAATAGTAACACCACTGAAACAAATATTGTGTCTGGCTTTAGAGCTACTGGGTTAGCCCCTCTGGATAGAAGCAAAATAATTAAAAAACTTCCACGGGAAATAAATTCTAAGTTGAAAACAACAGGCGAAACCATCGTACAATCAAGGCCCAGAAGGGTTTTTAGTCAGCCTTCCCGCCGAACATGGTCTGCTGGCTTATTGATGTCCCATTGCTGGCAGTGCACGCTGCCGGTGGTAAAACCTGACTCGCCTGTTAAACATGGACCGACAGGTGTCTTTATGAAGATTTTTACCTCCCACAAAAAAACAAAATTGTTTGGAACTGGATTGTGGAAATTTGCACATTTAGACTACAATTTTTTTCCATTTGTTGAATTAAAATTATTATTGTCTTTTTTTGTTTTTCTAATAAATCTTTGAAAATAACACATCTCCAATAATCAGTCTAGTTCTGTTCGAACTTTCGAAGTGAGCAGACGTTCTTTCTTCTGTGCGCTTCGAATCTCTCAGCCAGTTCTATCGGTCCCTTTTGGGGCCATTTACGCAGTGTGCAGTGTACAGTGTCCGACGAGAATTAAAGGTCAGAACATCTATTCTTAGTATATTAGTCGAACTCATTCCATCGGAATCCAACGGTCCATTGCCCTCGCCGTAACCCCGGCGAAAAACATGGATGAAAAGCCGTTCCGCAAAAACCCGCGATTTCAAGCCTTCGTGGCCAAAGGCATCTCCGCGAATCTCCTTTGCGAAATCATCGAATTCGCAAAGGATGAACTCATGCGATCCCTAACCGCGGCCCAAGGTAAAACGACGAACCCCACGCCGCCAAAAGCGCCTCGTACGCGCTCCTCGTCAGGCAGCAAAACGCCCAGAGCCTGGGACAATTCGCCGCCCCTCGCGTTCCGGTAAAAACCGCGATTTCCAATTCCCCCAGCGCCGCCCCCATGTGTACGAACGCGAGTCCCAAGTGTTTCGCAACGGAAACGTCGCCATCTTGTGCAAACTCGCCCCATTCAGATCCGGGTTCAACAACCACCGCGGCGCCTGTAGTAGAACAGGCAACAACACAAATCACAGACGGTAGCTTCAGTACGGTCCTAAACAAAAAAAACAAAAAAAGAACCCGCGCTGAAGCACTTCCCTCAGATTCAGAACCTGAAATTGAGGGTGCAGCTGAAACTGTCCCGGAGCCCATTTGCGACGAGGAAATGGAGTGCCTAGACGGCGGCACAGAGACTCCACGCGCGCGCGTTCCTCCAATTTATTATCGAGGGTTCGAAAACTGGAGGATTGTCTCCAAAGCGATAACCGACAAGAAGCTTAACTTCTTGAAGGCCCAAAACGTCGCTGTCGGGGTGAGAATTCACCCGATGACGTCAACGGACTATCGCGGAATCGTCTCTCTCTTCAAAACGAGGGAGTGGCAGTTCCACACGTCCTACGCGGCGTCTGTTCCAGTATCCCGGAGACTAATGTCACTGCCGCCCTGGAGAAACTCCACTTCCACCCGGTTACGGTTCACCGACTCTCCAAACGTGAAGACAAAAACATTCCCATGCCACTCGTCATGATTACGCTCCCCCGCTCGGAGAGTAAAATCTTCGAGCTCACGCGACTTTTCAACCTGTCCATTAAGGTTGAAAAGAAAAAGAAATTCCCGCTTCCGACACAATGCCACCGCTTTCAAAAGCACGGTCACGGGCAAAAGTGCTGCCGCGCAGCCGCGAGATGCGTCAGGTGCGGGGGTAATCATGCAACCGCCACCTGCACCAAATCGCGAGAATCCCCCGCAAAGTGCGCAAACTGCAGCGGGCCCCAACCAGCAAACTACCGCGGTTGTCCCTCGGCTCCCAAGATTCGCGCTCCTCAAGTGTAAAAGACGGTCTTGCCTCGCCACGCCCCTCAGGTATCACCCCGTCCTGCTCAACCGGCAACCCAACTCGCACGGCAAGTCACCCCAACTCTTACTTACGCCAAGGCTGCAACCCCAAAGGCTACCGAAAGTCTCGACTCAAGCGGCATCATCGCGATCTCAACGATTCTGAACAAAATTCCCCGAGAGCAACTCCAAGTCACTCTCAACATACTATCGCAGACCCTTGCGGCACCCATCGAAGTGTCCAACTCCTCCCGCTAATGGCCCCGCGAAAACGGAACCCTGAATCATTTCAAATCGCCCTCTGGAACACGAACGGCTTACGCCACCGGAGGGACGAACTTGAGGAGTTCGCTGTCATGCTCCAGATAGATGTGATACTAGCGTGCGAGACTCGCCTCGCGCGCGGTATCAACGCGAATATCAGAAATTTTATCCTCCATCGCGAAGACGGCCGGGCCGGGCCGGAGGCGGGACTGCGATTTACGTCAGGTCTAATATTGACCATCTATCGGACCAAACGCCCGATGTCGCTTCCACAGAGGCCACCTGCGTAGTGGTAAACACCGCAGCCGCCGGTCCGATCCGAATCGCAGCGGTTTACAAACCCCCAGACAGTAGGCTCGAAGTGCCCGATCTTGACGCTTTATTCGATACACCCCACCCCGTAATAGTCGCGGGGATTTGAACGCTAAACACACTGCATGGAAGTCCCGCTAAACCAACCAGAATGGAAACATTCTTTACGCCTATCAAAACCGGCGCAATGATATAATAATTGACGGCCCAGTAGATCCGACATATCACACAGCACACGGCCTCTCTGATGTGCTCGATATCGCGATATTTAAAGACATTCCGATTAACTGGGATATGTTTAGCTTACCGAAACTAAGCTCTGACCACGATCCCGTAATCGTGATGCTCGGACAGCAAACCGAAGATCGAGACGCGATAGAAAAACAAACTATTTCCTGGTCCCGTTTTACAGAACACCTCATACAGACACTCGGCCCCATCCCGCGCATTAACGCAACACTCGCGATCGAAAATGCCGTCCAGGAACTTGAAACAAAAATCAAAACCTCCCTACAAGCCGCGACGCACACGACACGCAATAATCAAACACAACGCTATACCGTTACACATTCGAAACTTAATCAGTGAGAAGAATCGCGCGCGACGCACCGCTCATCTCACCCTATATCCTCCCGACAAAACACGTGCTAATCACATCGCGGAAGAAACTAAAAACGCACTTCGAACCTTTCGAAACGAACGTTGGAGCGCTCGAGTCGCGTCACTGGAGTCCGCGGATTGCACAATCTGGCGCATGATAAAAGCGCTCCGTGCCTACAGAAAAATTATCCCTCCTATACACGGAACAAACGGGATCGCGTACACACTCGCAGAAAAGGCAAACGCCTTTGCGCTACATTACGAACAACAGTTCAGCCTGAACGACGAACAGGTGAGCAACGCGCACATACAGCATGTCCGCGACGATATCCACCGCACCCTTAACACTCCCGACGAGGGCGCGGTTCGTTTCGTTTCTTTTGACGAGCTGGTGGCATATATCCGATCAGTTCACCCTCGTAAGGCGCCAGGTCACGACGGCATAACGAACCGAGCCCTCAAACACTTTCCGAGAAAAGCAATCGCTTTTCTACTCGCGATCATAAACGCAATGCTACGGCTGCGTCATTTTCCCGCCCGGTGGAAACTCGCGGAAGGAATAGCAATTCACAAACCCGGCCAGGACCCGAAATTCCCTCAGAATTATCGGCCAATCAGCCTCCTTTCGACTCTCGCCAAAGCAGCAGAGGCCTGCATACACACAAGAATCAAGGAAGCTCTGGAGGAACTCAACATAATTCCTCCGGAGCAGCTTGGAATCCGCGACAGACACTCTGCTCCCGATCAGGTTTTCAGGATCGTGGAGTACATTACGCAAGGACTCAACAACGACCTGTACACGGGCGCTGCTTTTCTCGACGTCGCGAAAGCGTTCGACAAGGTCTGGCACGACGAACTCATTTTCAAATTAATTAAATTCAACTTTCCTTTACCCCTTGTGCGCCTTATCCGCTCTTATCTCACAGAACGCGAATTTAGAGTCAAGGTTGATGGCACGGTTTCCGCCATAAAACCAGTCTCCTCTGGAGTCCCTCAGGGATCGATCCTGGGGTCGACCCTGTTTAACATCTATATGGCGGATATTCCAATTCCGCCTCACCAAGCCATTTTAGCGCAGTACGCCGACGACATTGCCTTCCTAACTCGGTCTTTCTATCCAGAGATTGTCACACGGTGCCTTCAGCACGTGGGTGATAGCCTGGAGGAATAGTACTCCAGATGGCGTATAGCTATAAATCCCGCGGCGAAAAGGCCCGTCAGGCAACGTCACATTTTTCCAGCAACCGGTTGCGTGGCACCCTTCCGCGAAATACCTGGGTGTCATCCTTGATAACAGACTCTCGTGGCGTCCCCACATAAATCACGTGCGGCAAAGAGCTTACGGGCGAATAGCTCAACTTTTTCCCCTATTTGGCCGTAACAGCGTGTTATCCATTGATAACAAGCTGTTACTATATAAAACAATTATAAGACCCACTCTCACATACGCGATCTCTGTCTGGTGATATGCGGCTCCCTCTTACATGGCAGCGGTATACGCCGTACAAAATAAAGCTCTTCGTCTGGTTACGAGCGCACCCTGGTTCGTTCGGAACGCACACATCCAATCACTTCGCGAACACATCGTCTCTCTTGCGGAAAAATTTTTCGAACGCGCGACTGTCCACCCGAATCCCTTGAATCGGGAGTCAGCGGACTACGTACCCGATCTGCGTGATCGGTATCGTCGTCCGAGGTCCACCATCGTATAATCCCTGCACCCGCGGCTCTTTCTGTGCGTCCACTTCCCGTTCTTTTGTACAGCCACCCACAGCGTCAGAAGTATAGAATAAATACTATTCCAAGCTTCCTGTTCCAGGCCAAACAACATCAAAGCCTAGAGGGGTTTTTAGTCAGTAATATGTTCCCGCTGGATATGGTCTGATGGCTTATTGATATCCCATTGCTGGCAGCACATGCTGCCGGCAGTGGGCCGTTGGTGGGCTGGCATATTGTATCCTTTGTGGAAAACCTGGCTCGTCTGTTGAAGTTGGGCCGACAGACGTTTTCTTAAAAATTATCCTCACCCGAAGATAAAAAAGTATAGAAAAAAAAAATCAGTCTGAGCAAAACTGAACAGTCCAATAAAAAAATTATTTTTCAGTCCCTTACAAAAAAAAAAATCATATTTGTAAATATCTTAGGAAGCAGTGCCAACATGATTACGTTTATTTACAATTTTCTCAAATTAAAGTCAATGGCACGTCATGAGAGGTTATTATCATATAACACAAAACTACCTTTAATGGACATGTGCAGTTTTGCTTGGACGCTTCTCATATAATACTAATTTTGAAGCCGGGCAAAACCCGAACATGATGTTACTTATTACTACCAGTACTGTCAAAAGTATTAGAGACTAATACTAAACAGAATAAGAAGCACTTATTCCACATTATCAATTCGGGTTTGACCCCACAGACAGAGTTGTAGATGTAATAGAAAAGGACTTTCAAGAAAGAAAATATTGTGTTGCGGTATTCCTTGATATAAATAAAAGCCTCCCTAAAGAAGTGCCAGTCGACAATTTTCAATGATACGAATAAGCACTAATTTTTTCATGCGAATAAGTGGTAATGTTCAGTAGTGTTTTTCTTAGTGAGAACTACTGTGTGTTTGTGTCTTTCTTACGAATAGTAAAGGCTTGTGGCGAAAAGTGTAAATCTTCGAACCCTCTAACACAAAGATGAATAAACAAGTTTACAACTTGAATAACCCGGAAGACGTTAATGGATGCCGAACGACCGCATGACAACTCGTCGCCCGAAACAATGAATACCTTGCTTGCAATTTACATTACATTTTTATTAATTATATACTGTAGTAAATGAATTTAAATTTACGCCTGCACCGTCGGCAACCCGACACACACACTGACTTAAGTAATTCCATACTTACGGATCGGGAAGGGTAGGAGCCCCTGGACCGGTTTTGAAAAAAAGAAAGCGAAGCGTGTTTAGGAAGAATATAGCGTGCTCTCAGCCCCGAATGGCGTTTTCTAGAAAACTCGAGCAAAAAGAGTCGTTGTTTTCTGTTTTGTTTGAATTTGAAAGTGGTTTTCTTGTGGTTGTATTTGTTTTTAATTGGTGTGTATTCCGTGAAGGATACCACGACCCGGGTATTGTGCGTTTGTGTCCTTTTAGCAGTTAAATATTGTTTTTGAACTGATTAGGGTAGCATGGGCGTTGGCTTGTTAGATTGCACTGAATGAATGTGTTGTTTTCGGGTAGCGAATCGGGACCGGCTCGGTTAGCTTGGCTGGATGACGTCACTCGCGTGGGTTTGGAGGCCAGAGGCGCACTACCGGGAGGGAACGCGTTACTTAAATTCAACAAACGGGAGAATTTGAGAGAAATGTCAGCTCGGATTGATTAAACGTGCAATTCCAGAAAGCGTGCAATGTATATTTGAAGAAAATTACATTAACGAAAATGTTAGACTCGAAAAAAACTTTGAAGAGTCGGGTGATTCAGAAACGGAAGGTAACTTGGATACGGATCATGATGTTAAAAAGGGAGATGAAGAAGCCGAGGAGGAAGAAGATAGTCATAACTTTTACAGCGGTAACTCAAATTCAAAAATTATTCATTCAATTATATTTATTGAGAACTATTTGAGGTGAAACTATTATTATATTAGATTATATTGTAGTGTAAATACATTACACATACTAGTATTCAGAGGTGGTATGTAAATGGAATCAATTGGCAGTTCCTATTTTTATAGGCCGGGATGGTACCAAATGGAGGAAAACCCAGTGGAAAATTTCTCAGACGGCTCCGCACAACGTATTAGTAAAATTGCCAGGTGTTGTTGGCAAGTCTGAGAATCATGCCAAAAGTGATGTAGATTGTTGGAGACTATTTTTCGATGATCGTATACTGAATTTATTAGTCGAAAAAACAAACATTTATATAAATGATATAAAACAAAGGTTATCTCTTAAAAGAAATTGGAGAGAAACGGATTGAATAGAAATGGAGGCATTTTTAGGTCTTCTATATTTGGCAGAAGTTTTTCGGGGTGGCCATCAAATTCTAGCTGACTTTTGGTCAACCGATGGCCTCTGTGTGGATCTATTTCAGATGACAATGCTACACGCTTTCAGAGAAAGGCGACAGATAAATTAGCTCCGGTGATTTTTTATTTTTTATTTATTCCTTAAAAATTGAAAGTCAAACTACCATCTTGGACAGAATGTTACCATCGACGAAATGCTTCCAGCATTCCGGGGACGCTGTGAATTTAGGCAATATATTCCATCAAAACCTAACAAATACGGTATAAATTTTTTTTTGTCTCAGTGATGCTAAACTCTTCTATACATACAACATGGAAATTTATTGCAGTCAACAGCCAGAAGGGCTCTGCAGGAAATATAACTCTGCAGATAGGATAGTCCTTAGTTTGTCAGACCCAATTTTTGGGACTGGACGAAATATCACCTATTGGTTCACCAGTTTAAATCTCGCGAAAAAGTTCTCTCGTTCCCGCGCGCGCAGCTTCAACCGTGATTCGAACTTGTGCTACTACCACCAAAGATTCGGTGATAAAGCACGAAAGTGCGAACAACTGTGCAGCCATTCCCAACCGCAGGTTAACGAATCGCCCCGTCGGGAATAGAGGCGATCCACGACAGCGCTTCGATCCCTCAGACAAAACGCCTCTTCATTTGCGACCAAGCAACTAAAAAACAATTTTTAATAGACACCGGTGCAGACATAAATGTATATCCCCGAACATTTACCTATCGTCGTTTCCCTCCCGCAGACTTTGTGCTCTATGCAGCCTACCACACAGCCATAAAAACTTACGGACTAATAGTGCTACGCCTTAATCTTGGATTCCGCCGAGAATACAACTGAGCATTTGTGGTTGCTGACATAGACAAAACCATCAACGGCATACTTTCTTAGCCACTTTAACATACTTGCCGACGTTCACAAGCGCCGCTTAGTTAACGGCGTCACGGCATTAACCTGCAACGCACAAGTCTCGGCAAACTGCAATTACACTTCTATAAAATTACTTACAAGCAATTCAGAGTATGAGCAAATCCTCCAACAGTTTCCGGACATCAGCCGTCCCGCATGGAAGAAAGAAAGTAAGCCTCATCCCATACAGCACCATATCGAGACGACTCCAGGACCCCCTGTAACAGCACGCCCTCGACGACTTGCTCCTGAGAAGCAAACCATAGCCCGACGAAAGCTAGAACACCTGCTCGACTCCGGCATCTTGCAGCGGTCCAAAAGCTGTTGGTCCTCCCCTAGCCCCCAAGAAGAACGACGAGTGGCGCCCCTGTGGCGATTACCGCCCCCTTAACGCCCGCACGATCCACGACAGTTATCCAATCCCACACATTGAAGACTTCTCCCACCAGCTCTACAACAAACTAATATTTTCTACAATAGACCTGGTGAAAGCCTTCCACCAAATCCCAATCCACCCCCCTGACATATCGAAAACAGGCGTAACAACCCCATTTGGATTGTTTGAATTGACACACATGAGCTTCGGATTGCGGAACGCCGCACAAGCCTTCCAAAGGTTCATCGACCATGTGCTCAGTGGACTGGACTTTTGCTACGCCTATCTGGATGATATTCTTGTCGCTTCGGAATCACCGGAACAACATCGTATCCTCCTCCATCAACTCTTCCAACGCCTCCAAGACTATGGCGTAGTTATTAACCTGTCCAAATGCGTCTTAGGACGAACAGCAATCACATTCCTCGGACACACGGTAACGAATAAGGGCTCTCAACCTTCACCTGACCACGTAGTTGCCATCCGCAATATCAACAAACCAACAACGATCAAGCAGCTCCGAAGATTCCTGGGAATGTTGAACTATTACCGACGCTTCACTCCAATGGCAGCGCAAACCCAAGCGCCCCTCAATGAACTACTGTCTGGTCCAAACTCCAAGGACAATAACATCCTGAAGTGGACACAGGCATCCAAGCAGGCATTCGAAGCATCCAAAACTTCGCTGGCCGATGCAGCTTTCTTAGCCCAACCTTCACACGTTGCGCCTCGAGCAATTTGTGTCGACGCATCTGATCTTGCAATCGGTGCCGCACTGCACTAATGGGTCGACGACAGTTGGCAGCCACTGGGATTCTTCTCCAAAAAATTGTCAACCACACAGCAGAAGTACAGCGCATATGAACGGGAGCTGCTCACCGCATACGAAGCTACAAAAAAATTCAGACATTACTTGGAAGGACGCAAATTCATTCTATTCACTGATCACAAACCATTGACGTTTGCCTTCATGCAAAAGACGGACAAAGCATCGCCAAGGCAATTCCGCCACCTGGACTACATAGGCTAATTTACCAACGACATTCGTCACATTAGTGGCAGTGACAATGTCCCGGCAGATGCGCTATACAGAGTAGAAACCTTAACATACCAGCCCATGGGGATCAACCACGAGCACCTCGTCAACGCACATGCCGATGACGACGAGCTAAAAACGCTACTGCAGGGAAATACAGCTTTTCAACTCTTTGAAACGGCAGCTGTTAGTGTACGGGCAAAACTTACGCCTACCAGATGAATTCCTCGTCCCGGCACCAAAGAATTCTTCCTTCGACTTCGCCATACAATTACAACAGCACTTTGAATCCATCCGCACACAGCCGCCCCAACGGCACGGCAAGCCAAAGATCTTTGTTTACAAAGATCTCAATTCTTGTAAGCAGGTTTTCCTGCGTCACGGTGCCAGTGAGAAGCCCCTGCAGCCGACCTACGACGGACCTTATCGAGTGGTGAAGCGGACGGACAAATTCTACACCATCGTTGTCAAAAGCCGCGAACAAACCCTCGGCGAAAATATTGCAAAAAAACATTGAAATGGTGATTGTGCAATAACCGTTAGTCCGACAGAATCGGTGTTTTGCACACACAAAATACATATAAATAGCTATCTGTGCGCAAAGTTTCAGTTCTTAAAATTACAAAATGTAGGAATTGTGAATTTTTTAAGAAAACACTGAAAGTTTCGGGTTTTCCGGGTTTTGTCCGGTTCTAATCATTCGTTCGGGACATTCGACCTCTCATTCTCCTCGTAATTTAATTCTCTACAATTCGTCTATTGACAACATTAAGATTGCTTCATTAGATTCCATTTTACAAGCAAAGAACTAAAACAAAAACGATTTTTTCTTGTAAATTGTTCATAACAAATTAAAAATTATGGTCCTCGAATGGGAAATTATGCAGAATTCATCTCCTAACTGCCCTTTATGTAATCGCACAGTCGATTTCCGGGTAGTATTTATGGCAAATTATGACATTTATATTGCTCTGTTGCTTGGCCTAATTAGTTCCCACAGTTAAAAATAAAAAAATGTTACACCATGGACCCAACAGCAAAATAAGAAGATTGTGGCATTCAATGCAGCAGTTTACTGCAGTTGACTTTGTGTGTTGCATTAGGTAAAATTTTGTTTGATCACTATAAAATAAAATTCATCACGAGTCGTGGACTAAATCGTCGACAACTTCTTGCACTACTGTTGCATGTAAGAAGACGCAGAAGAACCAAGAAGTTCTGGGTGCATTCAATGTTCAGGAAAAGATATGTAACCGGGACATTTTACGTTCTTTACAACAAACTACGACAACATGACGATAACTTTTTTAACTACTTTCGAATGTCAATGGGTACGTTTGATTTCCTGCTGCATCACTTGACAGATGCAATTCGCCGCCAAGATACGAATATGAGATTGTCCATACCACCAACTGAAATGCTTGTTGTAACGTTAAGGGAAGTACAAACTAAATTAATTTATATTCATTTATTTGTACGAAACTTACATACTTATGGAAATCTTTTATTAATGTACAGATACTTGTCCAGTAGCAATACATTTACGGATTTAAGCTACACCTACAAACTGGAAATCAAAACAATTAGTAGGATTGTAAATGTAGTATGCCAGAATATATGAACCACTTTTCGTCCTCAATATCTTCCACTTGAGACTACCAACAAGTGGAAAGAAATTGCAGATGGCTTCATACGAAGAGCAAATTTCCCTAATTGCATAGGGGCAGTCAATGGAAAGCATATCTGCATACACAAATTTCCTACGTCTGGATCGATGAACTTAAATTACAAGGGATATTTCTCCATTGTACTTTTAGGATGCCATATGTTTCGGTAGGTGATGAGGCATTTCAGTTCACTAACAATTTATTACGGCCGTAAGGCGGTAAAAATTTGGACATACTGAAACGTATATATAACCTATCGACACTGCCGAGCACGAAGGTATATTGAATGCACTTTCGGTATATTGGCCAATAAGCGGCGTATAGTTCATCGCCCACTCAATGTATCAAGACAATTGTGCAACAACATTGTGAAGCCATGAGTCGTTTTACATAATATTGTTCGAGAAAGAGATGGGTACAGAGCTGAAGATATGTTCATTGCTACATTCAACAACAGCTTACTAGATGTACCGCCAACTGCAAGTTCGCAGGGAGGGCGAAGAGCGAATGAAATTCGTAACAATTTTGCAATGTACTTTGAGAGTCCCCTAAGTTCTTTACCATGGCAATTGGCTAAAATTTAAAAAAAGTTAATAGTATATTGACTGATTTTGTTCTTAGTTACCTCGTTTTTCCTATAAACTGAATCCCCCGACGATTTTTGGTTTTAAAATAAGTAAATTCATCAGAACGCTTATTGATGTGATCGGTACTTAAACGATTCAATATTTCGAAAAATTTCAATGTTTTTGACAAATTGCGTTTAAGACAACAACAAAAATGGCTACCCGGGCATGCGTATGTTGCATCCGATCGGTCCGATCAAGCGGGATATCCGAACAAGCGAAATTCTCGAACTCCGAGAACTCGGAATTCGGATGTCGTGTGGACAGACGACGCATATAAATATGAAGGTTGCTATTTCGGACCGAAATCTCGGACATCAGATTCGGACGTCGTGGACAAACGGTCTAAAGTCTCTCGACACAGGCTACGCCAAACGAATTTCTGAATCCATGTTAGCATACAGTAGAACCTCAATTAACCGTCACTCTTTGTTATCCGTCAGCGTCAAAAAAAAAAAAAAAACGTGAACGCGAACGCGAAGAGCGCGGTCAAAGCGATGCGATGGGCGGTATGAATAAAAAAGAGCAGATGCTACATGAGTCTGAGCAGAACATCAATGCATATGCTCATAGTAAAAGGTTAGAGTATAAAGTTTTGCCCGTTTGTATGAATAATGATATGCTTTTACTCATAAGCATTTGCTTACACGAAATGAGCATATGCTCAAAAAAATTTTGCAGCTTAAAATTTATAATTGTACGAATGATTCCAACTAAAAAATAAGAACGTTTTTAAAGTTTTAAAGTGTAAAAAATTAAAAAAGTGTGTAAGATTGACAAAAATTTGAATAAAACATTTTTAAAATGTTGCGCCTTTTGCGCCTCTAATAGGGTAATTGCTACTGCGTTGAATAGTTTTTTGAAGTTATGAAAAATGAACGATACTTTCATAATTCTTGTCATCCCCATGTTGACCTGGGTGAGATTCGTAGATTCGGAAGTAAAACCTTTTGCTCACGACCGTGCTCTGAATATGGGCATGAGTAAGAGCTTTTGCTTACTATGGAGTATATCATCCGGTCGGTATGAATAAAGCAGAGGTTTTGCTTATGATTTTGAGCTAATGCTCTGCAACTTGTGCATCTGGTCGGCACTAGATTCACCGTGCTCATGCTCTTCGCTAATTTTATGATGGCTGAAGTTGTTAATGTACGTGCACAGAAGCATTATAAAGTACGATGATCATAAAAAAAACTTTTCCACAAACGTCAAAAAAGATGACATTTACGCATCACCATCGATACGCGAAGTGCTCTATTTTTTAACGAAACATCAAAAAACTATTTTTTAACAGTGAAAAGAAAAAAATTTTTAACACGAGAAAAAATGATATAAAAAATTATTTTTTAACAGTAAAAAAATATTTTTTTTAACATGTGAAAAAATAAATTTATTTTTTTGCGTATTAGTTTCATTTCTATAATTTTATTTCCATAAATCAGTTTGTATTTTTGACATTGTGGAAACAACGTTATTTGTATTTCGTGTCAAAATTTGTGTTTTTATGATACGTTCGATTGTCTTCGACCAAAATTTACTTCTCACGAGCTATAAAAAACACTCATTTTGCCCACTTAATACAAAAATAACTATTACCGATTTGAGGAAAGAAATTTGAGATGGATCGTAACTCACTTTTTAGGTGAAAATAATGAAAATAAAAGTTCGTTTATCATCAAGTTATTTTAAGTAATTTGAAACGTTCCATAAGAAAATGAAAATTTTTTCCGGTACATTGCAAATCCTGGCTTTCAAACTGGAGTTGGGGAAAAATTAGGGATTCATTAGTCGACTGTACCAAAAATTTCCGGTCTTTTTTGCAGCTGAAAAGCTATTAATAGATTGTCACTTGACTCGTTCCTTTCGCATCATAAAACGACATATTTTTAGTGAAAAATGAACCACTCTGAAAATTAATTCAGATGAAATAAAACGAGTGTCCACAAAAGGCGTAGTACGTAACACTACTCAAAAGAGTAAAAGAGAGATAGTAAAATCGTCGTGGAAAGAACGCACACATCCGTTCGAGCCGACCTCTGTGTTTAATTCGGACATTCTAGAATTATTTTGAGCATATGCTCAATTCATGTGAGCAAATGGTAAGTAAAAGCATATCGTTATTCATACAAATAGGAGCAGAACCTTATACTTTAACCTTTTACTATGATCATATGCTTTGAGATTTTGCTCAGACTCAAGTAGCATCTGCGATGTGAACGTAACGTTTATAGCTTTCTCAGAACCCAAAACCTCGAAATAGCACGTTTTCGAAAGTGCCTTATTGTTGTGTTGCCGAAATCTAATAAAGTAATTAGGTAAACGACAACGGACCATTGTCGGCTTGCGGGTCGCAACATAAAGGAAATACAAATAATATGATAATAAAAAATAATAATAAATGTTATGGATTCAAAGAAAAGGAACTGTACTCTGTTTTTATACGAAAGTCATTTGCCTTCCTCATTGGCCGAACGTGTACATTTAGCCGTTTAGACCCTTCGCCTGATGTTTCACGTGCCGGTGTTCCCTAAAAAACGCAAACAGTTAGTATTCACAAGTTTTCGGGATTACATCGCTTAAAATATGTCGTGTGAAGATTTGAAAGGGGAAAGTGAGAATTTACTAGTGGCTCTTCAGTTGCAAAAGAGGCCAGAAATACTTTCAAAAAGTTGTAGTAATTAACTCGATGTTTGATTGATTTATTTATTACAACTTATTTTCTATCGATCGTAAATTAACTGATAATACATAACCTCTTTTTTTATTATAGGCACTTGATCATCGCGCTATTAATAATACAGCCGCCGCTACATCACCCCCTTCCCAGTGAGAGCGCGGAAGAATGTTAAAAATATTCTGGCTGCGCTTGGAACATCACGCGCTTCTCCTTCTTAGAAGCAGGTTTGGAAGTGTCATTGAAGATGACTTTATCGGCAGCAACAAAAGCTGGCTTGAGGCGATCAATTGAGATGGTCTGAGTACGTCCACGGACATCTACTTCAAAGGTTTTTTCATTTCGGGTAATGACACGGAATGGGCCTTGGTAGGTAGGCTGAAGGGGTTTCCGTATTGCGTCGTGACGAATGAAAACGTGCGAGGTCGTACGAAGAGATTTGCAAACGAAAACAGGCGATTGAGTATGCAATCGTGGAAGCTTTGGTCGGATTTTTGAAAAATGTTCTTGTAGTCTAAGAACAAATTCAGATGTTGATTCGGGTGGGGTTGATAAAAAAAGTTCGGTTGGTAATCGAAGGCTAGTACCGTAAACGAGCTCTGCAGCTGAGGTACCAAGATCTTCTTTCAATGCAGTGCGAATACCAAGCAGATCGAGAGGTAATGATTTGACCCAATTAGCATTAGCATTAGCATTTCAGAGCAGATTTCAGCACACGGTGGTAACGTTCGACCATCCCATTTGATTGTGGATGGTACGCAGTGGTTCTGAGATGCTGAATGCCTGCTAGTCGAGATAAACTCTGGAAGAGGTTGGATTCGAATTGCTTACCTCGATCAGTCGTGATTCGACATGGTACTCCAAATCTAGCTATCCAGCAGTGCAAAAGATGAATTGCGACGGTTTCGGCGGAAATGTCTGGAATGGGCACAGCCTATGGCCATCTTGTATATCTATCGATACAAGTTAAAATGTAGGAATTTCCTCTAGATGGCGGCAAAGGGCCCACTAGATCGACATGAATGTGTTCAAAGCGAGCATTTGGTGGAAGAATGGGGAACAGTGGCGATTTAACGTGTCTAGAAATTTTGTTCTTTTGACACTCAATGCACTGTCGGCACCAGGTTTTGCAATCTTTATTTATGGAAGGCCAAACGAATCGAGATGTAATCAATTTAGTAGTTACTCGTGCACCAGGATGTGAAAGTCCATGTAGACTGTCAAAAATTTTCTTGCGAAATGCTTTAGGTATAATTGGTCTGGCTTTACCGGTTGCGATATCACACAAAATGTCGCGGTTGACTTCAGGAAAGTGAATCTTGACGAAGTGTAAGCTTTGGTTGGAATTCACCAAATCTTGAAGTTCGACATCTGTTTCTTGGACTGCAGCAAGGTCAGAAAAATTAACAGGGTTCGTGCTAATGGACTCGAGACGCGAGAGTGTATCAGCCGGTATATTCTCTTTGCCACTGACGTGTTGAATGTCTGTAGTGAATTGTCCAATGAGATCAAGGTGCCGGAATTGACGTGGTGAACACTTATCCAAATTTTGTTGGAAAGCGAACGTCAGCGGCTTATGGTCCGTATAAAGTGTGAATTTTCGACCTTCGAGGTAATGACGGAATTTCTTGATGGCGGTGTAGGCAGCTAATAATTCTCGGTCGTACGCGCTGTACTTTTGTTGCGTGGGAGATAATTTTCGAGAAAAGAAGCCTATCGGTTGCCATGCGTCATCGATGAATTGTTGGAGCACGGCTCCTATGGCAAAATCCGATGCGTCGACCATAACTGATCTAACTGCAGTTGGTGAAGGATGGGCCAACAAAGCGACACTGATGATGGATTGTTTGACAGCTTCAAAAGCTGTAAGTGTTGAGGAAGTCCAATCGATGATGCGATTATCTTTTGACTTTGGGCCAGTCAAATGATTGTTCAGTGGTGCCTGCGCAGAAGCTGCATTGGGAATGAATCTCCTGTAGAAATTTATCATTCCAAGGAAACGACGCAACTGCTTGACGGTAGTCGGGACGTTAGCGTGCGGATAGCTTCTACACGGTCTTGAGGGGGGTGACATCCTGTCGCATTGACAGTGTTGCCAAGAAACAGGACCTCGGGCTGACCCAGGCAACATTTTGAGGGGTTGATAATCACACCAAATTCTTTAAGCCTATTGAACAAGATTTTTAAATGAGATGAATGTTCTTCAGGCGAGGAGGACGCGATTAAAATGTCGTCGATATAAGAATAGCAAAAATCAAGTCCGCGGAGTACATGGTCGATAAATCGTTGTTGAGAACACTGACTTTCCGTATAAATTTTGAGCAAAATCTTCAATATGCGGTATCGGATAATTATCATGCACAGTTCGTACATTTAGTGAACGGTAATCTCCGCAGGGGCGCCACTTCTTCTTGTTCTTTTTAATAGCCAGGTGGAGGGGGGAGGACCAATTGCTCTTTGAAGGACGCATGATATCGAGGGCTAAGAGGTGCTCGAACTCTTTGCGGGCAATTGAAAGTCGTTCTGAGGCGAGGCGACGGGGGCGAGATGTGACCGGTGGGCCAGGGGTCGTTTCGATGTGGTGTCACACCGTGACTGGTGGAAGTGGATCGCCAGGTGGGTCGACTTATTTCAGGAAACTCGGAAATGATGCTGTGATATGGTGAGTCTCCTGAAATTGTTTTAATGCTTCCAACTTCAAGGTTGCTGGGAAGGGTACCTGAAGTAGTGAGTCGGGTTGTGGCGTCAATCAGGCGTCGATGAGCAGATTAAAGAAACTGAGAAAATCGATTCCTATGATTGGTTTATCGACAGAAGCAACCAGAAATGTCCACGGAAATTTCCGACGAAGGTCGAGATCAAGGGATAGCACTACTGTTCCAAAAGTGTCAATTTTTGTACCGTTGGCGGCATAGAGTGAAAATTCTGTTTTCTCGCGATTCCATTTACAAAGTTTCTTTGGAAAAATACTGACGTCTGCGCCAGAATCAACAAGAAACGTTAATTTAGTAGAAAGATCTGTCAAGAAAAGACGACCACTCGCGAAGATACCAGCAGTTTCGGTCGTACTTACTACTGGTTGTTGAAGTTTTCCGAAAATTTACACGGGGAACGGCAGCGTTTAGCACGAGTTCCAAATTCTTTGTGGTACCAGCACAAACCAGAAGGTGAAGGCGAACTGCTTTGTCGATTTCGACTAGGACTACGGGTACGTGATGGTACTCGACGGTGATCTCTGCATAGTTCGTCCATTTGACGAGTCAACGCCTCCATTTGTTTCACGAGTTTGTCGATGGTATTACATGCAGGAGCAGAGACGGCAGCTGTCGTACTTGCAGTTTGACTAAGTACAGGTGTAACAGATACCTGCTGGTGAGAAAGCGGTGTGGCGATGGAGGCGACTGTGGGTTGTGGCATAACTTCGCAGATTTTGTCCGCTAACTCGGCTAGTTGATCGAGTGTGTTATTAGTTTGAACAGCTAAAATACACTGCACATTTGCAGGTAGTCTTTGAAGCCACAGGGACCTAATAACATTATCAGGAACCTGAATATCCGCTATAGTCCTTAAATGTCGCAGGAACTTCGATGGCGGCCGATCACCTAATTCTTCGCGTTCCAATAATCGGCGAATCCGTAATTCGGCGTATCCTGTGAGACGATGGATGAGCGTAGTCTTTAGGGTTAAATACTTATCATTTTCGGGGGGGCTACGCGTGATGTCGTCAACTTCAGCCGCGTACTGAATTCCCATGGCATTGAGTGCTGCCCAAAACTTGGTCGTGTCGTTCGTCATCCGTTTGCATTGGAATTGGCCCTCCAACAAGCGGAACCAGAGGTCCGGATTTGTTGGGCAAAACGGGGCCGCTTGTACTGAAGTCTGATCCAGTGAAGCATAAAGCGGGAGCTCTTGTCGGCCTTATGATGGCGGCGGAAGCTCTTGTCGGCCTTCTGATAGCGGCGGTGGCTGTTGTTCGTTTAACATGTTTTTCATATCACGTCGGGGTCACCAATTTGTAGTAATTAACTCGATGTTTGATTGATTTATTTATTACAAATTATTTTCTATCGATCGTCAATTGACTGATAATACATAACCTCTTTTTTATTATGGGCACTTGATCATCGCGCTATTAATAATACAGCCGCCGCTACAAAATCAACTGCCGCATTTAAAGAAAAGAAAAGATGAGGCCTTACATCACGTAGCTCTGGAACTACAAAGACAGATGGGAAAACAAATGACGCCTTCCCAGTTATTAAAGAAAGTAAACAATATGAAAACGCAGCTGAAGAACAAAGTTGGTCGGAATAAAACCGGAAATGTTAAAATTATTTTAAGTGAATGGGAACAAATCGTCCTTGAATTAATGGCCGGCGAAGAGAATCCGACAATATTCAAAATAAGAGGTAAGCTGTAAATTTGACGCAATCAAGAATTAATATTTAAAACTGAGTACACCTAAAGTTGACAATATTTTAATCTAATTTAGGAGCAAAATCTGTTGGACCCCCGGATATAACTATTTCCTCCAAAGAAGAGATCGATCTAGATAATGATGTACAGGATGCAAATTATCGTTCTACGTCTCTACGTCACTTCAATCGGATAATGGGAATACAAATGAGTTCGAACAAGTTCCTCTCAAGTCCCCCCGGCGTTCTGTTCTTAAACGTAAGCGATATGAAACCGAAGAAGCATCTAAAATGAACACGCAAGAATTGCAACGATTAGTGCTGATCGAACAATTAAACACTGCCCGTGTTCAAAGGCAATACCACGAACAAAGAATAGCAGGAATGAAAACTCCTTCTCTTCAGGCTCCTACCAGTGTTGACGGTGTTGATACAGGGACGATATAAGTATACACAACTTTGATGAATTGCATTTATTATTAAGTTATTACCAGTATGTTTATTACCTAGGCAAAAGAACTATTTTGTGGAAAATAAAAAAAATTTATTTCATAATTTCTAATACAAATTTAATTTTACCTAAAGTAAAGTACGATGATTATAAAAAAAAATTTTCACAAACGTCAAAAAAGATGACATTTACGCGTCACTATCGATACGCGAAGTGCTCTATTTTTCAACGAAACATCAAAAAACCATTTTTTAACATTTAAAAAAAAATTTTTTAGCACGTGAAACAATGATATAAAAAATTATTTTTGTGGAAAATAAAAAAAAATTATTTCATAATTTTTAATACAAATTTAATTTTACCTAACATTTTGACTAAAGATAACATCGGCTATTTCAAGTCTCCTCCTTTGTGCCCGTTGCAGATGACGATCTTCTGCTAATTCATAGTCTTCACCGTTATTGTAGTTATCAGCAAGTGGTTCATCATTATCTTCGAAATCTCCATCTCGTAAATGCTTGGCAATGTTGTGTAGTGTAACGCAACAAACGATAATAGATGGTATTTTTTCCAGAGTTGCAAGTCGCCTGCACATTTATCGTCGTCAACCCCTTTAACGTACTCATCGCCGTGATGAGTAGGTTTCATTATCTGCACATGTATGCAATCAATAACTCCAATCGCACATGGAAATAGAGAATTTTCTTGCCAATTTTGCTGTGCCTCGATCACTTTTTCAACAACCGATGGAAATTTAATCGACAAATGGACCTTTTCGAGGATTTTATTCATCACGAATGTAATTGTTTTCGATACAGTCGACTGATGAATTCCCAATTCTTCCCCAACTCCAGTTTGAAAACCAGGATTAGCCATGTACCGCAAAAAAATCTTCATTTTCTGATGTGATGAGAGAGCACCTCCTCTACTTTCATTACTTTCACCCAAAAAGTGAGTTGCAAATCATCTCAAATTTTTTTCATCAAATCGGTAAAGTTTTTTATAACTACGATTATCGGCTTCTTTTCGTACTTTATAATGCTTCTGTGCACGTGCATTCACAATTGCAGCCATCACAAGACTTGCCAAGCGCACGGTGAATCTAGTACTGACCAGATGCACAAGTTGCAAAGCATTTGCTCCAAATTCATATGCAAAACCTCTTCCTTATTCATATCGACCGGATGATATGCTTCATAGTGAGCAAAAGCTCTTGCTCAGACTCATACTCAGAGCACGGTCATGAGCAAAAGGTTTTACTTACGTTTTTATTCATAGAACGTGGTAGCATATGCTCGGAATTATGCGAGTAAAAGGTATTGCTCTCTTTTATTCATACCACCCGATGTTTTTATACCATCCTTAGGGTGGTCGGTCTTTCGTTTGAGTGGTAGTTTCCGGTAGGTCGGTACGCTTACCGTCGGCGAATGCTTACATATGTCATCGTACAGATTAGAAGTGCCCGCCTTTGCCTAATGCATTTTAACGCCGTAATTTATATGGTTCATAGGAATCAGTCGCCACATGTCCACCTTTTCGCGAAAACCCAAATTGTTTTAGTAGCTCAGCTGCGGACGAGTAGCCTGTATGTGTTTTTGTAGTTTCTTTGTTATTGTGTGTCATGTTTCGAAGATGACTGAAAAGCGAAAACGTGTTGTGTTAGGATTGAATCAAAAAATCGAAATTGTTAAACGTTTGAGGAAAGGTGAAACTGCTACCAATATTGCGATGTTGGGAGAACAACAGTGAATGTCGTTAAACGTAATGCTGAAAAGATTGTGCAGCATGTGACGCAAATGAAAAGCACCGATGGAGATGTGAAAAGTCGTACAACCATGAAACCGGCAAAATATGAACAACTTGACAGTGGTTTATTCAAGCCCGAAGTCAAGGAATTCCACTTTCTGGTCCGATTATAATAACTAAGGCAGGTGAAGTGAATAAGAAACTAAATGGTGATCCAAACTTCAAAGCTAGGGATTCGACAACTAGACATTAGTGGAGAGAAACTTAGTGCAAATAGCACAGTTGTAGCTGACTACAAAGAACAGTTAAAATTAAAAATACAAGCTGATCTCAAACTTGTTAGGGAACAAGTTTACAACTGTGATGAAACCGGACTCTATTGGAAAGCTTTACCACAAAAGATACTGGCATCATTTTCGGAAAAAAACAGCACCGGCTTTTAAAGTCCAAAAAGATCGGATCACTGCAATGGTCTGTGGAAATGCAACCGGTAATCATCGATTACCCTTGCTGGTGATTGGACAATCAAAAAAGCCACGTGCATTCAAAAATTTAAATTTGAACGCACTGCCTGTGAACTATTACGCCCAAAAAAAACGCTTTGATGGACCAAACAATTTTTTCGGATTGGTTTTATAAAGTGTTTGTACCTCAAGTTAGAACTCATCACGCCGAAAAGTATTTGCCACAGGAAGCACTGCTGCTCATGGACAATGCCCCGACACACCCTTCCTCTGGTGAACTGAAAAGTGATGATGGCAAGATAACATGCCCCTTTCTCCCAGCAAATACGACTTCTCTTATCCAGCCTATGGACCAGGGCATAATTGAGAATATGAAGCGTCGATACAGAAGAGGGTTTATCGAAAGTTTGCTGTCATCTGGCGATGTTATGGCTGTTCAAGAATTTTGGAAAAGCTACAATATAAAGGATGCTATTTTTAATGTTGCCAGTGCATGGGCTGATCTTACACTATCGAACCTGAAGAATGGGTGGAATAAACTATGGCCTGAATCAACACTGCCTACTAACGAATCTGAAGAACCGGAGACTGTTAATATCGATGAAATTGCGCAACTTTGCAATAATGGACTGCACAGCGAAACATTAACGACAAAAGAAGCAAATGATTCGTTGGAATGTGATAAACAGGATGGAGGATGTGAAATTTTGAACGATGATCAAATTATTTCTAATGTTACTGCCGTTGAAGAAGAAGTTGATGACGACGACGAAGAATTAGTGCTTTCCCAAAAACCGACAACTAGCCACTAAGAAGCAGAAGTAATGTTAGCAAAGTGCATCGACTGGTTTGAAGTTCAAAATGAAGCAAATGCAACACAGATTCTACTTCTCCGTAAAATACGGAACATTGCCGCTCAAAAGGCTGGAGCCTCGAAGAAACAGAAGAAGATGACAGATTATTTTGTTTAGTACATAATATGTGCATATGTACATATTATGTACCTCATTGTAACCTATTTTGGTAAATATAAATGTGTCGGATGCACTTGCATGCGTTTGTTTTAAAAACTGGAACGGAACCTCTACCGCGATGGAAGCCAATATTATTTTAGAAGGGTTTCAAAAATATAACAGAATAATAGGAGACGGAGATGGTAGCGTTTATAAAAAAATCCGCGAGGCTAGACCGTACGGTATTAATTTTTTTATTGAAAAACTTGAATGTCGCGATCATATTCTTCGTAATTATTATACAAAGTTACGTGAATTATCAAGGCAAGGCCAAGGAACGTAAAAATTTAAATTCTAGACCAAATCGATTGATTCTTGCAGAATCGTGTTACTCGTATTCATAGACTACTCAAATTTAATTTTTTGTTTTCAATTTTGTTTTCTGCTGCACGATTGTGTTCTGCAGTTAAATTGGCATTAGAAAAGTCTTTATTTAATATTCGATTTGTTTGCTTTTTCCGTTTCTTAATCAACAATTTTAATATGCACTTTTACGGTAAAATCATAACCGTTAAAGCGTTAAATAATGTAATTACTATACGATTTTTTTTTAACGCGGTATAAAAGGTTTTTTTATAAGGTGGGAAATTAATTTTCAGGTACAGGTGGTAACTTCCAAATTCGAACTTTTTTACGAAACAATATTTTAAAATTTAGAACCGCGATTGTCAGCGTCATAAAATATCGAAAACAAGAAAATACGTCATTGGCAGACAAAATTAGCAATTTAACTGTTATATTATATCTGGTTTGGACGCTGCTCCGCCGCCGCCGCCGGCACGAAATAGAAACCTAGCAAATTCTGCGACCACTGCGGCAGCAAATATCCGGTGACGACGGCATTATTTTGTGTTGAATGTGGCGTAAAAAGGCTCGGGTTGTAACGAGGAATATTTGCCGTCTGTGTCGTTTTATAGATTTAGTTACCCATTGCAACAAAAATTAAATTTTTATGTTTTTGTGTTTTTGTTACAAAGTTATTTCCTTTTAAGAAGATTCCTTTGTAAATCGTGCATCTCTGCATCAATTTTTTCTTCAGACGCTCGGACAGACTGTGCACTAGCGAGCATCACCTCCGCAAGTGAAACATCAATTAAACTTACTGCAGATTTAAGTTTCTTATGTGTTTCTTGTAGCAAAGTTTTCGTTACTTTTTTCTTATCCTTTTTGTTTAAAGTCGCAATAGCTTTTAATTTATTTTCCAACACGGAAATACTTTTTTTTTGATTTTCATTTTAAACATTTTAAATGGGCCAAAACATATTTTTGGATGTTACTCAAATTGCAGCACTTATCTTTGCGACAAACAGGATCAATCGGGTTTAACTAAAATAAGTTTTGACGAATTTTTAAACAGTTCTTTATATGCTATATTTGCTAAACATTTAAATAGAGTTGTAACTTTGTCGTACAGCTTATTATGTGATGTGGACACAAATTCTGCAGAAAGTTACAATTCGTTAGTAAATAAGTTTATAGGCGGGAAACGAATTAATTTTTCTTTGAAGGGATCATATGAGTACAGGTGTTATGCCGCGGTAATTTCGTATAATAGCAGGGAACAATTTATTGTCAAAATTAGTAAAGGGTGGTTAAGTAATGGCAAAGTAGGTAAATTCACGGAGAGAGTGCCGTGGAAAAAATTGTGAAAGTCTGGATTTTTTTTGCGGTCCGTGGAAGTTTGAAGAAATTGACTGATTTTTGAAGAATTGGTGGTTGAAGGTGTTTATTAGCTGTTGTATTGGTGTTCTACTTGAGCTGTTTCTTGGTTTGGTGGAGCTGTGGTTTGGATTTGAAGAGAAATTGCAGCTTTTCTGGTTGACGTTTTTCGGATGACATTTGTGTTCAATTTTTGGAGTTCTTGATTATTCATATTTACGTTTTGACGCCTATCGCGAGTGGATTTGGGCTGGGGCACGTTGTCCTTTGCACGGGCTGACACATTTGGTTAATCTTTGACTGAGGATTCGGAGGAATTTTTTGACGTTTTTGTTTCCAATTGACATTTCGACGATCCGTTTGATTGGTTGATCGGGTGCGGAGGATTGGGAGGAGGTTGCAAAATACCTCACTGACGATCGGTGGAAGGTGATCGGTTCTGAACTTTTTTCTTTTACTCGTTTTAATTGTTTTGTGTTTTCGTGACTATCTTGACATTGACATTATTTAATTTTTATCAGACTTTTGGTTGCTGGGAGGTGTTTTGTTTGGGAGCGGTACATTGTGAGTTGACATTGACAGTGACATTGACAAAAGTTAAAGTGCTGTTAAATTCTGACATTTACATTGATTTTGAATCTAATTTTAACGCAATTCTCATCTGCGTGAAAGCGAGTGACCGGACGACAGAATGAGTGCCTTGAATAACCAAAAGATGAGCAGTTGCAAGGCTTTAACTGAAGCCGTCGTAGTCAGTGTGCCCGTCACCAAAGAGACGAAAGGAGAAAAGGGCAGTCCACCCTTCAGCAAGACGCGTAAGATCAACGGCCTGGAAGGCAAGATCGTCGAGGCACTCTTGGCAAAGATGCGCAAGACGGAGAAGGAAGCGAGGGAGAAGAAGAATCTTTATAGACCCATTAAGGTTGCTCTGAAGGAGATGGCCAAGATGGCGGATGATCTGGAGGGGTTGAAAGGCCGTCAGGGAGGTTGATCAGGAGGATCCTGGCGTGAATAAGGGAGGTGGAATTAAGGTGTCGACGAAGGAAGTGAGCGTGCAGACCAAAAGCGCGTGCGCGGAAAGAGTCAATGAGGTGAGCTTGCGACTGGAAGGTAAGGACCCCCTCAATACGGAGGCGGTCGAGGATGACGCAGAACACGCACTATTTCAGTGTCAAGAATGGGAGGAACAGAGAGGGGTGCTCTCGCAACCAAGCTGGGATGCGTCATAGCGAGTGGAAGCATCATCAGGGAAATGTTGCAAACGGAGGAAAAGTGGAACGCAGCAGCAGGATACATTAAGGAAGTGGTACAAGCTAAGGAGAAGTTAGAGAGAGAATTGAAGGAAGCGAATGAACTATAGTGAATGTTGGGGGGCTGTTTGTGTCAGTTCGTGTTATTTTTTGTGGAGCTGTGTGAATTTGTTAGTGAATTTTTTGTTTTTTTGTATTCTTGTATTTTTTGTATTTTTATATTTTTTGTATTTTTTGTTAGTTTTGTTTTGAAAAATTCTAGATTGAATGTATGGAACTAACTCGAGGGTGACTGGTGGATTGAAAATTTTATTTTTTCAATTTTTTCCATCGAAATTTAGCGAATTTGAACGTGAACTAGATGAGTCTGAAAAAAGGGGAGAACGTTTTATAAAAGCGGTGTTGGCACTTGGCATCGAGAGCAGCACAGCCTGGAGTAATGCGAGAGCAGTTCCGGGCTGTGTGGAGCTATACGGGAGTGCGTTCAGTGGATAGCGACCCATTGAGGGGAACCCCACAGTACCGAGTACTATTACATCAAGGTACTAGGTTTTCCTTAAGGAATTTAAACACCTCTAGAAAAAAAAACGAAAGTAAATTCACGAAAGCTCATTGTAACAAATTGTCAAAAAATTACAGTACCCGCAAAATCATTAAAAGAACGCGTACATTTCAAAATAAAGATCCTGACTATGGTGATATGGAAATAGATAATATTCCGGATATGTCATTATTTGAATTTGAAACGGCTAAAAATGAATTTTTAAAAACGATTTACGATATAAATATAAATGACGTTGAAAAAACTACCCGCGATCAACATACTAACCCGTTTTGGCGTAAACTAAGACATTGCAGACTAACAGGCAGCAATTTTGGTAGGGTTTGTAAGATTAAGTTAAATACTAACACCGCTAATACAGTTAAATCTTTATTATATTCTAACTATCAAACAGGTGGAAAATCGTCAAAGGCTTTAGAGCACGGTATTGAAAATGAAAAATGGGGAATTGCTGCATTTGAGCAAAAATACGATCTGTTAGTAGAAAAATGCGGTTTATTAATTGACAACGAAAAGAAAATTTTAGCGGCATCTCCCTATGGGCTTATCGGAAATAATGCAATTATAGAAATCAAATGTCCCTTTTTAGCAAACGATTTAACTGTAGAAAAGGCTATTTCAAACAAAAAAATAAACTATTGCAATTTAGATGAAAATGGAAAAATTAAATTAAAACGTAAGCATAATTACATGTTCCAAATTCAGGGTCAATTACATGTCACTAATAGAGATATATGTTATTTTGTTATTTATACATAAAAAAATATAGCATGCGAAATAATAAAACGGGACGATGATTTTTGGAAAAACAGCATGATCGGTAGTTTAGAAAAATTTTATATAAATGCATTACTTCCGGAAATAGTCGATTCAAGAATTAAAAGAAATAGTCATTCGAAATATTCTCTGCAAAGATTTGTAACCACGTTGCATAATATGTTAGGAGTATTATTTTATTTTATATTTTTTATATTTTATTGATGAAATGTTATTTCAGATAATTTAAAATTTAAAAATAGGTCTTCAAGGTGGCTAAAATACTTTTAAACACGCCAGTGTGTATGCAGATTCTTTAGATACCTATTGTGACAGTCGCAAGCCTGCAATGTTGAAGTGTTAGCGAAAGTTTCAATTAAATTAGTTTTTATAATAAGATGTTTGGACCACTAAACTGTTCTTTATAAAAATTTGCATTTTAGGAAACTAATTTTGTTAATAACAAAACTTCTTTACCAAGTAAATAAAATTGTTAAATTTAACGAATTCTTCTTACACATTATGATTTTATTTTACAAAATATCGCTCTAAATTTATTGAAAGAAAAATTTCGCATCTGTTGAACAGGTATATTGGAATGCAACCGCTCGAAAGCCGTTTTCATACATACATGCTTTTTCCATACAAGTGTTTTATAATACATCAGCCCTATCAACCCAACAATTGTCAATATGGCTGAAACCAAGAAATTTGACAAATACTTTATCACCGCGTCTGATTTCTTCGAATTTATCACGAATTCACGGTTCATTGATGCTAATTATTTGACATTGGATTGTTGGATGTCTGATTGCACGTGGCCGTCCAAAATGGCGTGCCAAGCACTACAAGCCGTGTTTTGTAAACATTTTAACCTAAAATGGTCATACCAGTGTTTGTGATGGTATTACAAATAGCGCATGTACACAAGTTAAATAGCTGACAACATCACCCCAGCACAGGGGGTGATTCATACGAATCACGCATGCGGAGCATTGACTTTCAGCTACAGTGAAACCGCGCTATAGTAATCTTGTAAAATCTAGATGTAAACTAAATAAATTCGTGATTTTAATAGTAAAATGTAAATGTGATTCACACCAAACAAAATGTATGCGCTATAAGGCTACCCACCCATGATGATTTACACACAGCGGTGAGACAGCCTGTTGTGGAGGCGTAACAAATACATCGAAGGCTGAAAATTGATTTCAGACGGCATAAAATTTGTTTAATACAACCACATCGATGTATTGAATATCGAAGAATCTAATTATTTTAATTTGACGATCACGTGAATCGTCGGAATTTCGAATGTTCAAAATTAGGTTTTGGAGAAAAAGAACAATAAGTACAGATTTTATTGGGAAATATAAATGTTACAAAAACATAGTAAATTAACAATTCAATAGCGGGTATGAATCTTAGTAAATGTATCCAGCCTCACGCAACGCATTGATAATTGACATGATTTCATTTGAATGACTTGGATTTCCAACTGCTTGTGATGCGCGGAGCGTGCGCAGACGGTCCACAAGCTCATTAGGATCATCCCAGTAAGTGTACTGTAGTCGTTCATCCTTTTGCACATTATCCGGCTGTATACAATCTCCTTCACGCTTTGGCGGCTGAATCATTTTTACAATAAAGTGTTTAAATTTGAAACTATTGTCATTACGAATAGAGCGGCCAATACTGTAGCGTTTCCGATGGGCGTTTGTTGCAATCACAATTTTTTCATATGCTTCCAAATCACTTTGACTAAGCAGATCGGTATTAGGAGCTTGCTTGAACAACAGCTCAATCAATCCCTCAGTTCTGGGATAATTTGCGTCACCAACATGAATAAGATCAGCAGTAAAATCAATCGGCGTATCTCCAACCATTAGTCTGTCACCATCAAGTTTCCGTACGCCATAGATCGTGTCTAATCCGCGCTTGCAATCAGTCAGCAACATCTTAAGATATTGACTCAAGGAATCTTTCTTTATCATGGCGATATCACCATTCCATGCATCGTCCATGCATCGTCCATTCCGCATTCTTCTTGTGGTTCAACCTTTCCGCATTCATCATGTGGTTCGACCTTTCTGCATTCTTCATGTGGTTCGACAGTTCTACATTCTTCAGATTTTGGTTCAATCTTTGCAGCTTCAGTCTTCGCTTTTTGTTGTACAAGTTGTTGCAGTGGAACTGTCACGGGTTTAAGTGTTTCACTTAACTCCCTCTCGGCCATAACTCTATTTAATTTTATCATTTTATACTTGCGCCGAATCGTATCGCTAGCTTTAACGATTTGACGCAGAACGTCGGCCTGCTTGGTGAATTGCTCACTCTGCATCTTCACGCAGCTGAATCCAAAACGATACAGCATTTCAATAATGCTGCAACATCTTATAATTGAAAATGTTGAAAACTCATACTACCAACTTTGAAACTCAAAATTTCTACTTTGAAACGCAGATTCAAAACCCAAAACTCAGAATTCAAACTTGAGAACTTTGAATTCAAACTTGAGAACTTTGAATTCAAACTTGAGAACTTTGAATTCAAACTTGAGAACTTGAGAACTTTGAATTCAAACTTGAGAACTTGAAAACTTTGAATTCTGAGTTTTGGGCCTTGAATTTGTGTTCCAAAAGTTGACACTACGAGTATAAAGTTGAATCTGAGTTTCAAACCACACCACTAGCATGTATATTCCATGATTTCAGCGTCCTCTAATGGGCGATGAGTATCGCGTTGTTCAAATATTTTTCATATCAATTTATATGATTTTTCACATTTATATTTCTCAATAAAAATCTGTAATTATTACACTTTTTCACCAGCCTAACCTAATTTGAACATTAAAAATGCTGATTAAACATCTCGTTAAATATATAATATTGAATTGCCAAATTAAACAATAAAATAATGATATTCTTCGATATTCCGCACGTCGTGATAGTAGACACGAAATGTGTATTAAACAAATTTTGTACGGTCTGATATTCAAATTAAATAATTCGATTTCTGATATCAAGCAGCATTCCCAACCGAGCAAACATTCTGAGCTATCCTGTTATGTATGATGAACTGTTTGCATATGTTTAACTTTGAAAATCATATTCTGAGCTAGATAATTTTCACCCGCGGGAAAATCAATTTTCAGCCTTCGATGCATTTGCTATGTCCCAAAACCGATTGGTTTGTCCCTGCGATAGGTTATAAATACCCAATCTATGGGTCGTTTGACTCCGAGTGATCCTAACCCGCTGTAGTGCGTACATTTTGTTCAGCATGAATCCGTGAGCTGCCATTCACATGTTTAACTTCATTTTGCTATTAAAATCATTAATCTATTTAGTTTGCGTTTGAATTTTTACAAGATTACTATAAGGCTGATTCTATGAACAAGAACTTATGAAAGTGGAATACCCCGATGTATTTGTCAAGTGGCTTGGATTCGATAAATCATTTAATTCGTGGTTTGATAGGACCGATGTATTATAAAACACTTGCATGGAAAAGCATGTATTTTAAATATGTTCAATTATTTTTTTATGTATGTATGAATAAAAACATTGTAAAATTATCAGAGTTTATTTTTTCACATACCCCACAAACGCATTACTTTTACAAATAGTTATAGAAATATACAAATTAAAAGAAATTATGCTGTTTTTTTTTTTGCAAAGTGTCCTTGCCACTTATATATAACAGCTGGCTGCGTCTTTACCTAAGACCCTAGCTGGCTCTGGCTTTGGTTTTCAACTCGAGGACTCGAGTTCAAACCCCGACCCAAGCAAAACATTTTTTTCACTTAAAAATTTCGCAACTTGAACGAGAATGGCATAAGATGTTCAATGGTGTGACGTCAGACATGCCAGACATGAAAATTCCTGTCTGTAACGCTTATGCAATGTGTATGAGAGAGATGGAGTGTTCAACCATGTGTAAGAGGGAGATAGATGATGCGCATGAGTGGAGACGCCTGGCATCGTAATTAGGACAATCAGAGTAAGGGGTTATAATCAGATGAGTGATTAAAATTGTAATCACGGCAATCAATTACTCCGTAATTAGGGCAATCAGATCAATTACGCTGTAATCAGATCAATTACGCGGTAATTAGGACAATTACATTTGTGATTAAAGGGTTATAATTAGGGCAATCAGATCAATTACGCGGTAATTAGGACAATTACATTTGTGATTAAAGGGTTATAATTAGGGCAATCAGATCAATTACGCGGTAATTAGGACAATTACATTTGTGATTAAAGGGTTATAATTAGGGCAATCAGATCAATTACGCGGTAATTAGGACAATTACATTTGTGATTAAAGGGTTATAATTAGGGCAATCAGATCAATTACTCCGTAATTAGATCAATTACACAGTAATCAGATCAATTACGCGGTAATTAGGGTAATTACATCTGTGATTAAAGGGGTGTAATTACATCTTCGATTAAAGGATTAAAGATGGCGTCGATCAATAAATCCGCGAATCAATTTAATTCGCGGTGGGGCAGGAGCCCTGTAGCTCTACTACTCACCTTCTTCGATAAATTCGTGCCATAGGTAGGCCAAAACCTTTGTCTCACAGAGGCCAGCATTAATTGTGGCCCAGCATGTAATAACTTTAAATGTTCGCACTCAAAAATCAACTTGGATAAAACGTGCTTTCCTGGTATTAAATATGGATGTTTCTTATCACAGTTGAATTCCGAATTTTTCAATCTCCCACCAACCCGAATATTCTCGTCATCGTCAAGAAATAATGAGTTTCATAAATTTCTTCTCTAACCTTGCATGACTGTTGCATTTTAATTTTTCCAGCACATCTGGAAAATCCTCAATTTGTGACAATCTTTTATTTGAATTATTTAGCTCTGATACAGTCAACATCATGAATTCTCGATATTCTGGTTTTACCTTGCAATTGTTTATGAACCTTAAACACCACGCTACAATTCTTAGAATTTTTGTGTACGATGAGCTCAAATAAAATGGAAATGTTTTATCCGTAATAATTGTACCTATCAAAACCGTTACTTTTATGTCGGGAATATTATCTTCTTCAATAACATCCTGATTTGGCCAGCATGACTTGTCAAGGGATAACCAATCTGGACCTGTCCACCAGATGGATTCGTTTAACTTTGTCGGAGATATTCCTCTCGATATAATGTCTGCTGCGTTGTCAGTTGTATTAACGTAATTCCAGCACTTCACTTCAGTCATATTTTGTATTTTCTCTACTCTGTTACAAACAAATGGTTGCAGTGAATAAGATGGTAATTGCAGCCAACTTAGAACTATCGTCGAATCACACCAATAGAATATCTTATCGTATTTAATATTTGAGTGTTTGATGATTCTAGTTACTAAAGTGGCGGACATTATTGCTCCACATCTAGTCTTGGGATTGTCACCTCCTTCAACGGAGCTACCCGTGATTTTGCACAAAATAACGCTACTGATATTTCACCAATGATTGATATCGCTCTGATATAAACACATACTCCGTAACCTAACTTAGAAGCATCAGAAAAGGCATGTAACTCCAGATACGTATAATTCGCACATGGTATTGCCCTTGGTATCTTTAATTCTTTTAACAACATCAACTCATGTTTAAATCTTATCCATCTTGCAGTTATTTCGTCAGGATTTTCGTCGTTCCAACCTACTTTGAGCTACCAAAGTTGTTGTAGTATAAGTTTTGGAATAATGATGCATGGCCCTATCAACCCTAACGGATCATATATTCGCGATATAACAGACAATATTTCTCGTTTTGTTGATGCCGGGCTGTCTGGCGTGATGTTGACTTCATAACTCAAATAATCTGAATTCGGTATCCATATCAAACCTAATGTTTTAGTTTTTTCTTGATTTCCAAAAGTAAATTCCGTCGCGTTAGATTTATTCGTTTCATTAATACAAATTGCTTGCAGTATTGTTTTACTATTCGAAATCCACTTCCTTAATTTGAAACAACCCGTATTTAGAATTTTAGTGATTTGATTGACTAATATAATAGCTTCTTCTTCAGTTCTTGTTCCCGTCAACAAATAGTCTACATAAAAGTTTTCTATGATAGTTAAAGCCGCTTGTGGATAATCTTGTTCGTGTTCTAACGCTGTTTTATGTAATGCTCGTATGGCCATATATGGCGCTGCTGCCATGCCGTAAGTCACCGTGTTCAACGTGAAGTGTTCTAAATTGTCCGATTTATTTTCACGCCACAATATCCGTTGTAAATTTCGTTCTTCCGGTTTGATCAAAATCTGACGATACATTTTTTCAACGTCCGCTGAAATTACGTAATTGTAAGTGCGGAATCTTAAAAGAATATCGAAAAGTTCGCTTTGTATTGTCGGTCCTGCTAGTTGAATGTCATTTAATGAAATTCCGTTGGTTGTTTTACTCGACGCGTCGTACACTACTCGTAACCTTGTGCTAATGGAACTGGTCTTCACAATACCATGATGTGGTAGGTAACAGCAATCTTTCATATTCTCATTTGGCTCTCGAATTAAACTCATATGCTCTAATTCGCGATATTCCCGCATGAACTTTACATACTGCTCTTTCAATTCCTTGTCTGTCTAACTTGATTTCTAAATTATAAAACCGCCGCTTTGCAATTTCGTATGAATCACCTAATTTGATTCTAGGTTCCTTAAATGGTATTGACACAATAAATCTACCTTCGCTATCTCTCTTCGTGGTTTTTACAAAATGTGCATTACAATGTTCTTCTATATTCTCTTTTTCCGTATCCAATTCCTCGATCTCCCATAAACGTTTTAATGAATCACCAATATCTAATTCTATGTTTGTTGCTAAATTACAGGGTACACCTCCTGTATTTGTTTGTTGCACAAATGGACCTGAAAGAACCCAACCTAACTTCGTTTCTTGTAATGTCGGTTTGTTTTTTCCTAATTTGATTTTGTTAGTACCTAACAGTTCCCAAAAGATATTGGCTCCCAACAATATGTCTATTTGTCCGCGCATATTAAATGTTCGGTCAGCTAACTGTACATCATTGGGTATTTTCAAATTGGACGCATCGAATGAATTAACTGGCAAATCTTCTGTAATCTTGTCTACTACTAGACAAGGTAATGTAATTTCATAGCTGCTGTGACACGATTTTAGATGAATCTTTGTTTGATGTTTAATGTGTGATATATTTTTATTAAAACCACAAACTTCTGCTTTGATTGGCTCCTACCTCAATAATAACTTATTGCTCAGCTCTGTGGTTATGAATGATGCTTCAGAACCAGAGTCTTGCTGTCGAGAGAATTACCTTTTTCCCTTTTAAGCTACTTAAATTTGCTATTATAATAGGCCTATTATCATTCTCCGAAGTTGCTGATTTGTTTAAGGTATTACTATCGCGGTCAAGATGCAATAACGAATGATGTCGCCCTCTGCATTTCCTGCAATGACTTGATCTACACACTGAACTATAATGGTTTCCCTTTAAACAATTTAAACAAAGACCTTTCCTTTTTATTTCTTCAGCTCGTTTATGTGAATCTAATTGTAAAAATCTTTCGCATGTATAAATAGAATGCTCCATTGCACCACAATAATTGCATGCTCTCGTGAAATTACTCGTCTTATCATTTTCATTTTCCGTCACCACGAATGTACTTATGCGTGCTTTTTCTTCTGTCTTAAATCGTTTATAGACTGGTTTAGTTGCCATTCCTATATTCGTATTACTTAACCACTTATTCTGCGTCTCTAATGTTTCTAACAATTCGCATTTTTTCTTAAGAAATTCTTGTAAAGTTTCTATGCCAGGAAAATCTTCGTTTAATCTGTTCTTTTCCCAATCACGCCTAGTTTCTAAATCTAGCTTGCTAGTTATTAGATGAATTAGTAACGTATCAATAGTTGGTTGTGTGAAAGTACTTAATGCCATTAAATGCTGTGTAAACTTATCTAATAATGCACGCAAATCTGATAATGCTTCCGCTTTGACTATTGGTAAGTTAAACAACGCCTTCACATGATTGTTAACTAGTAATCGTTTGTTATCATATCTATCGCACAATAATCTCCATGCTACACTAAAGTTAGACTCAGAAATTTCTAAAGAATTGATTATTTGGGAAGCTTGGACTTGCAAACTTGACCGCAAGTAATGCAACCTCTGTATATTAGTTAAATCTGGATTTGCATCTATCAGGCTTTTGAACGAATCTTTGAATTCCACCCATGACTCATAAGATCCTGAGAAAGTTTTTAATTGTATTACAGGTAATTTGATAGTGTTGACAATGTTATTGTTACTCCCAGACAATGCAAGTGCTTCTGCTTGAGCACTTGCTGTCTGGTTTGTTATTATTGTTTGTTTTACCAATTCTACTTTAAGAATCAAAATTTTTGCTTTAGCTACAATCGCGAAATACGAAGACTCAAATCTTGTTCTTTCTTCATATTGTGCTTCCAAATTCTCCACACTCACCTCCTCCTCTATCTTATTTTGTAAAACGCAATATTTTTGATACACCTCTTCCAATTTAATTAATCTTTCCTTAATTTCTATTCCCACTGCTTCTTCTATGGATTGTACACCTTCTACGTAAGCGACAAATGACGTTACGCTGTGCTTCAAACCCCCGCGTCTTCGTATTAATGAATCCATGGGATAGGTTATAGAATATTGGATTGCTTACTGTTTCACTCGTTGATAGTTCTTGCCGTGGCGTTTGAAACCAAGGTCTTACCGCATATACTGTTCTTGCATTTTTCTGTCTGGAAGTGGACGCTGCTGATCCACTGGTCCAGTTCTTGCCGTGGCGTTTGAAACCAAGGTCTTACTGCATACACTGGTTTTGCACTTTTCTGCCTGGAAGTGGACGCTGCTGATCCACTGGTCCAGTCTATTCCACTCTCAATCACCACTTTTGCTTATTTTCTGCACATCTGCACATCACATCCATTCATTTCGACTCGAATTCAACTTATCCGAGCTCGTAGGACCAAAATGTAAGGGATCTTAATTTGCGATAATTCTTTACGCTTGTCCCTTTTTGTGTAGTGGACTGTCAATCTTTTTTTATTAATGTTTTTGTATATGGCAACTGCGATCGGAACAGTGGTAAAGCGTCTTTTGTAGGGTAAATTTTTCGGGACTGCAGCAACACGTTGAGGATAGGAACACGAATTTGTTGCTCTAATGCTGCATCCTCACTTGAGAAATTCACGCCCAACACACAAGACACGCATGCAAATTTTACTACTCAGAACGCTATCGGTCAAAAGGAGTGGAATAGGAATGTATGTTTAGAATTATTTGATAATTACGAAGACTTTCCATTATTATGGAATCCACAAAATAGAAAAAATTGATGTTTAAACCCGCAATGCCAAAAAACTTGGCTACTGTGTAATAAAGATTGTTACCTTACTACTGTGCAATAATTCGAACCTGCGATTAACCCAATCAATACATGGCGATCCTTCCAGAGACATATACAGCAGAAGTGGAAGAAAATTGGAATAAGAACGATTCCACGAGTCACATTCCTATATCAATATCAGCAGGAATGCTAATACCATCGCCGCCCTATCTAAATAAGGCCCAGAGAAGGCGATGGAGAATGCAGCGACGGCAGCAGCGGCAGAAGCGGGTCAGCGGAACAAACAGTAAAACGTTTTTGTGTTTTATTTGTATTTTGTATTATTTATTTTTGTATTATTAGTGTTTTATTTTATTAGGTTATAATTATATGGGTAGATTGTTACTTTATTACTGTGTAATAATTCGAACCTGCGATTACCCCAATCAATACAACACTTACGAATTCTGCGAAAAAGAAAACAATCGGTTTACAAATAACGCTTCATTGAAGTGTAGACGAATTTTTAAAAATTCACATTGATTTCCATTAATGATTAATTTGGTAAGCAGCAAACAAAAATATCGAGAGGGTACGTTATCGGAAACGTTTGCCACTCAAATTTTGGTTAAAACAAATTGTCGTCCTTGTTATTTCATAGTTTGATAAGAATTGATGTAAAATTTAACCGACTTTGAAATGTTGTAGTTGAACAGTCTATTACTTGCATGACGCTAAATTAATCCTTTCTCTATCGTGAGCTTAGAAACAACGATCTCACAATTTATTTCAAATTGGGGTATTCTTCACCTATTTCAGATTAGAGGTCGAAGATATAATCTCAAATTTTGGCTTTCTCGAGATCCGCGAGTAAAATTTCCTCTCGTAACTGTTTCCATTCTATCGCTTGTGCAGACATGGTCCGATCCAACGAGATACCAAATAATATTGTGAGAGATAGTTTATGAGGGACGAGTTGTCTGATTATAATCACCGTATTTAAAAAATTAAAATGCCAGTTCGACTCAAAGTTGATCCGATGTACGACGAATATTTCCATTATGCATTTGCCTGCAAACAGTACAGCACAATGTGTGACTTCGAACTGAAATTTTGAACGACAGCTGAACAAAAATTGCCTTGTCTGTGGAATATCTGCAGTAAATCTTAACATAACAGAGATTCCAAGGATCTTGCACGGGAGAAACTTTGCAAGGGAGTTTACAGTAATTGGGACACCATCAACGTGCAACAACAACGAGAAAATTGTAAGTATAAATTTACATGACCCAATATGTTAATGTTGCCAGTGTACTTTCCCTTACGGTGACGAAAACTAACGTGCCAATTCATCTAGATCGAAATTGTAGAAATTATTTATAAAAAAAACAATTTCGTTCACTGTGTGGGCGCGACGGGCGGAAGCACGTACGCCTTGAATAAAAAGTTATTAAGTAATAGTAATTGCCTATCTCTATTAGGCTCTATGAGGCCTCAAAAAGGCCATTATTTTAATATTAAATAGAGACCGAAGAAAAAACAAACATCCTAGTCAGGCCGGTGTTACCAGCTAGACAATGTCCGCCCCTGGCGCCTTCTCGTTAGAGATCTGGAAATGGCCAAATATGAACTGGTTGAAAATCGGGCAAGATTCTCAGAGGAATGAGATTTACCTCTGTATTCTCCGGTCATGCATCATATATCTTCAGAAGAGGAACTGGACTCATGCCATCGCAGCATTCGTATTCCTCATCGGGATGCAAGCGGCTGACCTTTTATCTAGGTTAGCGCTTGTATCAGTATATTATGCTTATGCCAATAACAACCCTCTTACCGGTACTATTGGCTTTGGGTACGTATACACAACCCTCCTCAAGGGTCGACTGTAAGCCGGCTGAAACTTGCTATGTAGAACCGTACTGCCAGGTCGGAATATGGGTTCGAGTAACGGAGACCAGTGACTTCCCTAGTGTGGAGAGAAGAGCAGTCGCGTACAAAAGTCAGCTTTTATGGCACAGATAAAGGTCAGTACGTAATGTTCTACAGATTAATGCCTCTAATAGTGGAAGCTCCTCGGGAACTGTTCGGTAGGTATGGGGATTTTTTTCTTTCTCTAAACACATGGTCTGTTCCGCATAGTAGATGACCTGACAGAAACCTACATTCCTGGAAATCCGGATGCTTTGAAGGAGAATGTATTAGACTAAGGTAGTCTGAGTTTGCCCCAAGGAAGGCTTGTTACGACTTTTACTTCCTCTAAATGATCAAGTTTGGCCATCTTCCCAGCAGTTTGTAGGGATTTGATATACGACTCTTTGACTTTGGGTAGCGGGTAGATTTGTCTCTGCGGTCTCTGTGGAGAGTAGATCTGCTTCAGGGATGCGACCCTGCCCACGCAAGCCTTAAATCTCCTCACCTACCTAATGCACCTGAGCAGAATTATGTCCTACCATTTTTAATCCCACCCATTGCTCACTATATCTGACTAAGCAATATTACTGTTTTTTCGTTTCTTTCATCCAATCTAGCATGTATTTTTGAAACTTACTTGCTACGAGTTCACAATCAATTAAATTAATATCTTTATCTTCGCCCATATCATCTTCAATGATCTTGAATAATCCAACTTAATTAGACTGGATTAGAATGCACCACTAATGTTTCCTATTGTGCATTGGAAAACGTTTCCTTCGGAAAATATTCCCAATAATTTTTGTTGAAGTGTAATTTACAACCATATTATCGAAACGGCTGTGTTACCTGGACCTGATTTTTCGGACGATGATACAGAAAATGTCCAAAGTAGTACCTCTAAACTTCTAAGAAATGGTAGGCGCTTCTTTTAAGTGGACATGTACAAAATTTGGAAGACAACAGAACAAAGTGGGCAATATTGTCTGCCGTAAGGGCAATATTCTGTCCTCTCATAAAGAGAAACAATTTTAAAAAGCAATTATTATGCTTGATAGATTAGTGCAACCGTTTTAGATTTCTCTTGCACATGCTATGGTTCGAGCTTAGAGTGATGTAGTCATGTATCAGGGATGCTATTTGCATTGGAAGACTACACAATAACCTTTGGGTTTAAACCGCCAGTTTATTGAGGAACCATAAACTAACCCTTGTTGGAACACTCAGAAAAAGCAAGAGGGAAGTTCCGTCAGAATTTCAACCTAACAGAACCTTGCTTGGCTTTACTACAAGTATAACGATGATGTCATATGTGCCAAAAAAGGAAAATCGGTTATACTGACTTCAACACTTCACAAAGATGCCGCCATCGATATAGTCGCGAGACGAACAGAAGGCTGAACAGCCAACATTTTATAATATGACGAAGGCCGGCGGGAACACTAGTGACAAACTATGTGCTACGTACAATGTTGGGCGAAAAACCAGAAGGTTGCTAGTGGCTATTTCTTTGCATCCGATTAATGTTAGTGCCCTTGTTATAGCTTCGAAAACAATGGTAACCCTTCGAACAGAAAAGATTTTTTGAAAGCATTAGGTCGGGAATTTGCAGAACTTTTGCAAGAAAAAAACGGATGGAAGACACACACATTCCCTGAGCCATCAGGAAATTATCAACTTGATGAAAAAAAGGTTGCGGGGCCAAAAACTAAAACAGGCGTCATATCTGCTCCAGATCAAAAGAAAGAGCAAGCACAGTAACTTGCAAAACTTGTAATAAATATGTCTGCTAGAATTTAGAATTCAGTGTTTTGAATGCTATATGCAATGTTAATTAAATAATTTTTAAAATTTCTTGATGAAAAACAATCCGAACAAAGGCTACTTATGGATTTGGAGATAGATATATGGCGCCACGCGAGCACTAGTCACTCAAAGCACGCAACTACATAAAATTTGATCACATCTTTTGAAGGTTGGAATGATTTGTGGCTGCGATTAACGATTTGGACTTGGCCAAGATTGGTTCCAATAGGATGGAACCAGCCGTGAATCAATCGATCGTTGCACAGTAATTTCGCTAACAGTGTTATCAGCCGTTTTGGAGACATTCATTGGCTATCTATCGCGCAGCTGCGATTTGACGCCGTTGCACTATTTTTGTGGGGAAATGTTAAGAACCGTTGTTACTCCAACGATCTACAAAGAATTGACGCACTGAAGGAAAACAATCATGAAACAGAGCCAGAAACAATCGAAAATATACTGCAAAATTGGCTGAATAGGACGGACGGCTGCCAAGCCAGAAGAATGACATCCCCCACAAATCTCTCGCATTGAATTGGTGTTTGTTTACCCAATCTGCGATAGTGTTGCTCGGATATAGTATTAATAAAGAAAGAGAAATCCAGACAAAATCCTTGCTCAACATTTGTTCCCGAAACAATAGGTACCGATGAAGGAGCTGTGCAAACAATGAATAACAAGTTTCTTCTGCTTCTTCATAATTATGAATATTATTGATTTTATAGATAAAAGATCACAAGAGGAGCGAAGCAGGGTTTTCATTGGTTTCATAGAAAAGAATATTCGAAATAATCTTGGGTATCTAGCGAATCTTGATCTACGATTAGAAGAATGGCAAGCCTTAACGAATACTGCTTGCCACTCTGTTGGTTACCCAATCTTAAACAGAGTTGATCGGATTTAGTATAAATGAAGAAAGTGATCACCAGCAGTAAATCAAAGCTTAATAACTTTGGCGATCCAGGAATTCTTGACCGACGATTAGAACGACAACCTCCATAAATTTCTTGCATTTAATCCGACTCTGTTTGCCACTGGGATTTGCTACCCAATCTTAAACAGAGTTGCTCGGATTTAGTATAAATGAAGAAAGTGATCACCAGCAGTGAATCGAAGTTTAATAACTTTGGTGATCCAGCAATTCTTGACCGACGATTAGAACGACAACCTCAATAAATTTCTTGCATTTAATCCGACTCTGTTTGCCACTGGGATTTGCTACCTAATCTTAAACAGAGTTGCTCGGATTTAATATCAATACAAAGCTTGCATGAAATGTTTCTTAAAGATTTGTTTTGATGATAATAGAATTAAATGAGTTGTGTGAAGTCTTGAATACAATGCTGCAACCTCAACTTCGATTAAAGAATTATTTTCATGTAGGAAACCATAATGCGATGTAATTTTCATCAACCATATCGCTCAACCTCATGAAGACCAAAAGGTTATATATAAATAGGGATTACAATATTAGTATGGTAATAAATGCTTTGTAAGTGATTCTTTTCTTTTTGTTTTTCTTTTTTCTTGCAACATTCTAATAATAAATTTGTGTGACTTCAAATTGAGTTCTTGTGTTTAACTATTGACCCATATTTCATTTATCCACGCAAAATGCAAAAAACAATTATTTTTCTTGTTTATCAAAATTTTAGATAATAAATGAGACATCAATGTGAAAATTGAAAATGTTATTTCTACTTGCACTTTAATACAGAAAATCCGTCATACAGCAAGAATCAATTTAAAAGAAGGCGAAAAATAATTTTCGGTGAAAGTAAAACCGACTGTGAGAATGAGGAAACAAATGTGGGGTATTAGAAATTTTCATTTTTTTTTATACCAACAAATTTTGTACGATTTTTTTAAAGATTACTGTGGCACTTCGTTATAAGAAAGTGCGACTGCAAATTGAAATATTTGCTTAAAAGTGCTTATATATTTCACAAATTTCTGCTTATTGTATGTGATAGTGAAGCATGCTCACAATAAAAGGAGTTTACTTATAGTTATTTAATTTTATATTTCAACATTGTTTTGTCGTACTTTGATTTTGTTTACATTAAAGAAGTAGAAAATAGAAATGATTGCATCGTTACCTTATAGACTTACACACGGTAGCCTCCAAGTCAACGCAAGCTCAGAATCTTGTACTTTGTCTTATTTCAACCATTGCCTGTAAAAAAAAAAGAAAAAAATAAAATTCAATTAGTGCTTTTAAAAGATTACAGTTCTACAGCAAAATAACAGTAGATTTTGTTAGCGTAAAGTGATAAATTTTGATAAAATTGATTAATAATTAGAAGCCATGAATTAAATTAAACTGCAGTATTTGATTCAGTATAACAAGAAAAAGGATCTCATGAAAAAAAAAAAAACATCTGGAGAAAACATTCTCAATTTGCAAGTAATAAGAACTAAAATCGATGTCAACAGCAACTGCCTTTCGTTCTTGTATTTATTACATTAAATTAACAGAAAATTGTCGCTTACTATTAATGGAATTTATTATTAAGTTTTTATAGAGGTATCGTTTCTTTGTAGTGTTGACCATTTACAAATATTTGTAAAAAAAATTACTTACATTAGGTGATCATTAACCCACACTGTCTCATCCAGTACACAATAAAAGCCTTCTCCATGCAGTTTCACTCCCATTGATGAAGATTCGTTGAAGATCGTCTGCCCATCAACTTTGTGGTGTTCCCACGATTTTCAGTCAAGAGAGTTCGTTAATCAATTGATTGGTTTTAATTGTAGCTGAAACGAAATGAAATAAGATTACCTTATACAGTAAATTGTTATTTAATGAACGACGACTTATTAGTTGTAAGCGGAATAACAAAATAGTATTTTAAATTATTTATTTTTATTTTTCTAATTGTTTGATTAGATGCCACGCCACGATCAGCTATTTATTTGCAGTTTTCGAAGTTAATCAACAATTTCAAAAACGTGGCGTTCTACAGACCACAAAATGGCGTCCGAACCATTCTGTCAACGCCATCTTAAAGTAAAGGTGGCGTTGATTCTGTGCAATAGAATAATTACTTTGCATGTAAAATAAAAAGGAACCTACGCATAAACTTAATTCATTCAACTCGTTCCTAAACACTATCTGTCTATATTAAACATTGAAACGTACCTTTAAAATATGTTATTACGCACAATTTGAATTAAAATCACAGACATTCACAGTAGGCATCAGAACCACACCCAAGCAATGTCAGAATGTGCATTGTGCGCATGTGCGGTTGACGTGCAACGGAAACACACTCGAAATTCCAACTACAGTAAATCCTCGTTAACACGAACTCGACAGGAACAGAAAATTTCGAGAGCGCATTTTGTTCATGTAAACCGAATTACAAGTTTTAAAGTTGCTTAATTTTTGTTTTGTTTTGGATCTTGTTGTTATGGGGAAATAAATCAAATAAAACAAATAACGTAATGTGTACCTACTTAATATAAAAATAATTGTAACTTCACTCGAAACTTGCTTATTTAGTTTTGAAACTTATTGGCTGTTGAGATCTCTTAACCATTCTCAACCGCAAGACATCTTTTAATTGTTCACCGAAATAAGCTACAGACTGTCCAACGTTGCATGGCATATAGGATGCGCAGAAAAGGGAATGAGATGCAAAATGTGCAACAGAGATGTGACAAGGTAAAGCGGTCAAGTGGGACGCAATTCTGAAAAGTACACTCGGCTACACAAATCGCCTCGTTCCACTTTGTCAGGCCCTAGTTCACTTTACTTTTTAAAACCATAGTTTTGACTGTACTCGTGGTACCACTGCTACGACGTTCGAACAAGTGACGTTCCCACTCGTCCTGTTGCTACTGCGCATCCAAATTCCAAGTGCCATGCAACATCTGACAGGCTGTACTAACTTCGACTCGTTTCATTTTACGGCTGGCAGCTAATGAATTAGAACTCTAAAAATCGAAATTTAATTGTTATATCTTCTTTTGTTACATTCAATATGCAATTCGTTCACTTCACTAATTAATACAGGGTGATGAAAAAAAGTGCCCATGATTAGCTACATGTTATAGACGATTTCTAACGAAATACGAATTTGAAAGCCAAAATGAAATTTGTTGTATCTTCACCAAGTTATAAGCTTTCCTATTCAGACAATAAAAATCTATACGATTAACAATTATGTAATAATTTCATTGTGAGAGTTTAAATTTGATGCAGTTGATGGTGCTTTTAAGAAAAGGTGCAAACGTATCTATCGAAACCAACTTTATTACCGGTGTTAAAGTACGGTTTCTTGGCTCCGAGGAAAATGTATCAATGTCGCAATATTGCAAATCTCCTAGGAAACGTTGGCAACAATAATTCACTTTCCAACGTCAGTTCTCTTGTCAAATTTGAACGATACAAGTCAAATGCCCTAAAAAGTCTGAAAAGGGAATACAATATCAGTGAATATCTAGACATGTTGCTCCGCCTGGTTGCAGCAGATAATAGCGCATCGGAAGCTGATAGAGAATATGCTAGACTGTATCCACATCGACATCATCCAGATGCTAACGTAATTAGAAAAGTGAAACAAAAGATGAAGAGAAAATAATGCCTATTTCTGTAAACCGTGGACGACCTCTTGAAGTTCGTACACCAGCGTTAGAGGAAGCAGTTTTGGAAGCGATTGAAACTGCACCAGGATGAAGCATACGAGCATTAGCGCGACAGTCCCTCTAAGTCACTTTTTCCTATTCTGAGATATTTGAGATTTTATGTTTCAATTTGATCTGGAAATCGTATTGTTTCGTTTTTGATTGATATGCGTTTATTAGATAACATGGTTAGGGGCTGTCACCGTGCTTTGCACTCTCGTTCTAAATAAACATGACTTCCAATCGCAACACCTTCGTTCCCGGTTGTGCAGGGATACGGATAACAAGAATGTCAGTCAGTTGGAGAAAAAAACGACACGGTCGAAAGTTCTTTTCGCTCGCTGCAGCCGAGATCGCCCTAAGGGGTAATGCTGTTTTATTTCATATTTATAATTCTACGACGAGCGTAACAGGGCTTTTTAAACGGAAATCAGTAAATTCGGCCGAAATTTCATCCATTCTTATCAGAAATAACACAAATAGTTGAAAATCGCTACAACGTCAGTTGCCTATTTGTTGTGTATTATTGTTTAATTACATTAAATCCTTTTGAAATAAAAAAAGTTATGTCAACGTGACAATTGTTTATCTTACGCAAGTGAGTGTTGGTTGCTTAGATACAAGAAGTAGGCCTACCTGAAAGTCGTTCTTTAGAAAACGAATTATGTGCAGTATTGCCAAGTTGTGCTTTTAGATAAACTGTTTAAAGTTTAAACAGAATCTACTTAGACCACTTTTGTTGCGATTTCCACAATGCTTCAACAGAAAGCATTATTCTAATGTCCATCCAGGGTGCCTTCTTTTCATCACCCTGTATAGGGGAAGGCGGGGTAAGATGACGAGGTTAAGCTTCTACAATTTTTCCTGGCCACTGTAAATGGATTTAAGAACTGAAATGTTTATGAGAATTTCTTCCATATCTTGCCTAATACTAGGAATTTATTCAATTGCATCTTTCATCTTCAAAGGGACGAAACACGGGTTCTCCCAAAAAATGTAACAAAATGTAAAATGTAAAATGTAAATGTAACAAAACCTGGGATTTTAAAACATAGTAAAAAACCTTTATTAACAAGTGACTTCAATAAAAACTTCTATAAAACTTTGAAACTTTAAAATTAAATGTAAGGTAAAAGGTATTTAACTGCAGAAGTTGCATTTATAGGGCCTATGGCTGGCCTCTTTCTGATCCCATCCGGAACACTCAGAATGAGCCCACTTGAAGCACCTGTAGCACTGGTACCACAGTTCATCCTTGCCTTCTTCCGAGCATATGATGCACAATTTATCTTCGTCGCAATTCGGCGGGTCCATATCATCATCAGTGTCGATGTAAGGTACGCTATGAGATGGCTCGTCGTCAGAAGATGAAGGGAAATCCAATTGACGTCGTGGTTTCTTTTTGTTCCCCTTATCAGTCAATCTTTTCTGTATTTTCAGCTCTTTCTCTTCTTGTTCCTTCTTTTTCTGTCCCAACGCTTCTTTTACAGGAGTTCCTGACAAAAGAAACGACGGCAACTTCTTCCTTGGTTTTCTGGCAGTCTTTTTACTTGCCACTGGTAGTGGAGGGAGGGCTGAAGAAGTAGATGGAGTCAGATTCGGTTGTGGTTAAGGATGCTGGTTTGCAAAAGAATCATTAGCAGTAGATGATATTGCAGAATCGGAATTCTCAAATGGTGATTCTGGCCAACGCGACGTTCAAAGGCAGGAGCAGTAAATTTGACAGTTTGAATATCAGTAGTCATAGATGGCTGGAAATCTTCATCCCTGAAAATGACACTGTCAAAAGGTTCAATCCCTGTTGCTCTGAATGCATTAACACCAGTCTGGATAGTAGCCACCTTGAAGTAAGCGGTACCAAATATTTTTGGAACATGTGCTATAGTTATGCACACGTCTGGGTTTGAAACCAGAAAATCGTCGCAGGCCTGACTGTAGGCTGTCTTTAAAACTCATAAAACCCCACATGCAGAGGCTGCAATCGGTGACTAGTGTGAGTTGGGAAACTGAGCATGACTATTCCATTTTCCCTACAAAATTGAATAGCTTCAAGGGTAACATGAGAGGCGTGATTGTCCATGAGAAGAAGAATGGGTCGTTGAATACTGGGGCGAGTGTGTGAGGCAAAATGCTTCAAAAAGTTGACAAAGTTGGTAGCTGTCATCCATCCTGAGATATGCGGAACTGCAGCTGATCCTGGTGGAGCACCCTCTAAAAATTTCGGATTCATTCTCACCCTTGGATAAATAAAGAACGGAGGGATATAATTTCCAGTAGCGCTCAAGGCACACATAACTGTGACCCCGCGTTCTGCTGAAGAAATTCTAATCACTCGGCGGGTACCTACAGGACAGATGACCTTCGTTACCACAGTGGAAAATCCCGTCTCGTCAACGTTGTAGATTTGTTCAGCTGTGAAAGAGTATTTCAATCTGACATCCCTATGCAACTCGAAAAAATTCCCAACTTTTACTCGATTAAATGCCATCAGCCGATCAACTGATGTGGACTCAGGTTTTCTCATAGTCAGCCCGCATTCTTTCATGAATTTCCTGACGAAGCCTTCGCCAGCATTTTTTGTTACTCGATTAAATCTATGGCTTACCCCATTTTTTCAGCATAATCAAAACATACATCAGCGAATTGCTTTCGTGATATACCAAAGGCTCTTTTGTCAATGTCAGTCACGTATTGCTTCAGATCTTCAACTTGTGCTGCAGAAAAGGTTTTTCTAAACCTCCCTAAATTTTGGGGGAATTCCACTTCAAATTCTCCTCCTTCTAAAGGACCAACTCTGTTTTTTAAATATCTCCTCAGTGTAGCCTCAGGTATTTTATATTTTAATGCTGCAACCTTCAGACTTGAAACTTTGCGTGTCACATCTAATACAGCTGCCTCCATATCCTTATTTTTCCACGATTTCCTGACACTAGTTCGCTCGTATTTTCGTGGCATATTGTTGCTTGAAGTACCATCTATCACCCGGTTTCGAGAAAAAATTACTTAAAATGAATATCTGTTTGTTTGTCCACTATAGACTCAAAAACGACTCGACCGATTTCATGGCCTTAGTCACGTGACACACACCTACATAATGTATAAATTTAGATTCAGTAGGTACTTATAAATTAACAAATAAGTATACAAACAATATTCAAAGTAATGAATCGTTTAAAATAATATAAACAAATATTCAAAAAAGCATGTGGGGTAAGATAACGAATTGAAAATTAATCGTCATCTTTCCCCCTCAAGTCATTTTTATCAAAACAATGTTTATCATTAACCAAAACTATTATAAAAGAAATAGATCTCGTATGAATTAGTAGGTATTGAGTTGTACTATTAGAATGTTATAGTAAAGAAGTTGAAAAATTTACCGTAAACTGCTGATTCGCTGCGTTTTGACGTTCAAAAATTACAGCCAAAGGCGCTAAACATGAACTTTTTATCACAACTTGGTTTAAATTGCACGCACGCTTGTTTATCATCGTGAGTAACATTTTCTGCTATCTGTGATAAAATCTGAGAAATACTGAATTCGTCATCTTTTCCCATTCGTCATCTTACCCCGCCTTACCCTACAATTGGTAGTACGCATTGTACCGCTACAAAAGTTTGTTAGGAAGAAACATAATATTAATCGTATCGTCTAACCAGGTGGTTGCCTGATTTTGACCAACCTGGAATTCTTCATTCATTCTTACTGTCTAGGGTTATGTTTCTCAATATATTGGTCTGATTATTCTTCTCACTACATTACCACCACTCCAACTTGTGCGGAAAGGAATCTGTTGTCGCCCTGCGAAAATTTCCAAATTGTACGCATATGTATTTTTGGTGTCCACCAGAACAAAAAACGTTTAGCCCATATTTGGCCGGATTCTTTGGAATATACTGCATGAATTGGCAGTGGCCGCCACTTGCAATTAATTGCTAATCAATTGTTAGGTAATATGAGGGATTGTAGCATTTCTCAAAGTTTTTCACAACGTGTTCAAAGATTTCTCTCACAGGTGCAAATCGGTCGATTTCTCTTTGCTGAGCGGTCTGTGATGTCATCAAACCGTAGACACCTTATGAGGAACTGGAAGCGTAGTAAGGTAAATGGCTTTTATTCCGGTGCCTTGTGAATTATCCTACAATTGAAAAATATTCTGGACACCTCCAAGATACAGTACACCAATAAAGGCTTTCATTTCTTTTTCGTTTGTATCTTTGGCATCTCTTTCACGGGAATATTTTTCACGAATTTTGCTTATGTATATGTTTGTGTACCAGGTAATTTTAGTAATAATGTAATCGTCTATAAAGCAGCTTAGACATCCTTTTTCAGATTTTGCTTGTCTTGCTATGTCTTTTGGTCCCGGTAAACGCAAATAGTATATTATGCAACAATCATAAAATGATGCTCATTTTGCACTAGGATGAGTTGCAGTACGCGTTGCAGTGCGCGTTGCATTCTATACTTTTTCTATGACAACCTACTGCTCTCGCGTTTAATATACTATAAACAATTGATACAAAAAATATGGAAATATTTCTTTTATTGCTTTAAACACATGAAAATAAAGAATTACCTATTCGTTTTTCGTTGGCTTTGCTGTTGAAACCTTTGTTCCTTGGAGTATGAGCGCTCTATCGTTGTTGGATGCTTTGGAAAACTTATTATTGACGTCACAGGTATTCCTCGGGCGAAAACATACTTAAAACAACGAATTAATATTGCCATTCAGAGGGGTAACGCAGCCAGCGTTCTGGGAACTGGGCCTATTTCTTCTTCTCTGGACGAATTATTTAATTTAACGTAATTTTTAGTTTGCATTTTGTAGTTTAATTTTTATGTTATAATTTTATAATGTTTTAAAAATAAGCTTATTTAATACTATAAAATATTTTATATTATATGATAAAATCAAATTGTTTTTTTCAATTTACATAAAACAAAAATTTTACAAATGCTTAATGTACAAGGCTATTGCCAGGGTGAGTTAAGTTTTACCACCCCGGCCATAATACCTATTAAAGATTGTGGGGAAAGTATGCAATTTACATGTTACATCAGTCAAGTACCCAAAACCAATAGCATTGTTAGGTGAATTGGTCAGCTTATTTCGTAAATCATTTAAAAAAATACCCTCTAATACGGAAATGGCTTTATTTAATGAACGCAAATTACTAAAATTATTTAAATTACACTAAATTGTGTGAAAATGTTTTACTGTTCGTACATCAAAAAAACTAATAAATTGAACAATTAGTAACTGAAAGAAAACCAAAATTTTACTTGATTAAAAAAAAAAAGATTTTTTCGTGGTTTCTATGTACCTTAAAGGAGCACATTACACAAAAAACTTTTTTTTTAAAATTATTATTTAATGTTAAATTATTGTAGTCAGAACTATTAAAAACTATTTGGTAAAACTCCAATGTAAAAAAAAAATTGTTTTAGAAGATATTTGGACATTTTAGAATTGCTTGTGACGTCACTGAGCCGAGCTCACCGAATCCCCGTATCTCTCACGTGCAAAAGTTACTCGCTTCGCACAACGATTCATCTACCTAAAAATTATATTTTTAATGCTTAATTTATATGAGACTGTGTGAATGGTTTTACCAAAGACGATAAAAGAATCAGAATTTCAATACGGTGTTTAGTTTTTTCTTTAAATATTAAATAAGAACAGCGCCCCGACTGTGCGTTCCGTTCTTATTTTATCTAATTGTGCGTAAAGTTTGGCTACGGATGTTCTTCGTTTATGACCGTGCCTTTTAAAATACTATAAGTGATCCGTCCATAAAAGCAACGAGGTTTGTTGCACCCTGCAGCGAACCCTCATTATCATCAGTAAAAGTTGATTGTGATTTAAAGTCGTAAATGCAGAATAACTCCGAGTTATTTGCAACAGTAGCCACCAGAACATCGCCGACCAGTTTTTGGATGCAGTGAACCAACGGGATATCGTTTTCCTAATAGAGAAAAATCGCCGAAACGATTTGCATTTTGGTCAGAATTTTGTAAAAGGCAATCATTTCAACCAGGACAAAATGCAAGAATTTGCAATAAACATTTTTTAGAAAGTGATTTAGACTAATCGTGTGTTCTAAGAAAAAAATTTCAAAAGAACCTTGTTTAAAAAAAAGTAGGTACATATTGGCTCAATAAAAAAACATATGAATTGGGTCACATTTTTCGAAAGCTACAGGAAGTTGGGTTTATGACGTGATATATTTAAAACATCTTTGTCAATAACCAATTTTTCAAACAAATTATTTTGTGTAATGCATGTATTATTACCAATTAAATGTTTTATATTATCATATTCTTGACAACTTATAGACTCTTCATCTGTTGGCATAGATACACATTTTCCGCATTTACACCAATTACAAATTCCACTTCGATTTTCGTAATTTATGTTTACACTACTAGGTTCAAAAAAAGTGTAGGAACATACATTACCGACGCCTCGGTAATACCTACATTGCCGACCAGTCGATAAGGAAGAGAAATATATAACCGGGAGTTCCCGCGACAACAACGATAACAAGCTCGCGTCCTTCGACTTACTTTATGTATCATCACACGACATTAAATCATTAAATTATTAATAAACAAATCAAGTAGTGCTTATTCAACCTCAGTGAACCTAAGTACCTACAATTGGTGACCCCAGACTAACGCAACAAGAAAGAAACGATGTTGACCCCCGAACCATGTGCTAGTGACGCCAACCCGGCAGCATGCGAAAATCACGCCAGCCTAGAAGCGGTCCGAATGATTAAAATTCCGCCCTTCTGGCGTGACGAACCAGAATTGTGGTTCGCTCAAGTCGAGGCGCAATTCTTTTCTTTGCGTATAACTTCTGATGATCGCAAGTATTACACAGTCGTGAGCTCTTTAGAATCGCACGTTCTAAAAGAAGTAGCTGACATCGTCAGGTTACCTCCAGCAACAGGCAAGTTCGAGCTTCTAAAAAGTAAATTAATTAAATGCTTTGCAGAATCGGCCGAAAAAAAATTGCGCAACCTCCTAACAGGTTTAGACCTCGGTGACCGCAAGCCCTCTCAACTTCTACGCGAAATGAAAACACTCGCTAGCAATCAATTTGGCACAGACGTGTTAAAAACGCTATGGTTGCAGAGAATGCCTACAAAAGTCCAGATTGTACTTTCGGTATCAGACGAACCAACCGTTGACAAGCTTGCTGAAATGGCCGACAAGATTCTGGAAGTAGAAGATTCAGCTTCGTCTACATGTACAGTGAGCAAACAGTCCTCAGCAGGGGATGAGTCACTCCGTGGCATGATCAACGAGCTCACGCTGCAGGTAGCACAGCTCACTAAAGAAGTACGAGGCCGATCCCCAGAGACATCCGATAGGAAGTACCACCAGAGATCCAGGTCAGCTTCGAAGAACCGAGGTGTGTGTTTCTACCACCGTCGCTTTGGTGACAAGGCAAGGAACTGCCAATCACCATGTTCCCACAAGAAGTCGGAAAACTAGAACCATCGTCGCCAATTTGCGCGGTCAACGGCGATGGAAATACACAGAGCCGCCTAATAATTACAGATCGCTCCTGTGGCACTCGTTTTCTAGTAGACACTGGCGCTGACATATCCGTACTACCACATAAGCCTGTAAGGTCAAAACCTCCACAAACTTTTCAACTATTTGCTGCAAATGGCTCAGTAATCGACACATTTGGCACTGTGAAGCGAAAGTTAGATTTCGGCTTACGTCGAACGTTCCAATGGGAATTTTGTCTTGCAAATGTGAAGCGACCCATCCTGGGAGCCGATTTCCTTCGCCATTATGGAATCCTAGTGGACCTCAAAAACCGAAGGTTGGTCGATGGCGTGACATCACTCACAGCTATTGGCAGCATCAGCAGAAGCAACTGCTCCAGTATCACCGCCTTACCAACAAACGACAAGTTCAGTAAAATTTTAAAACAATTCCCTGAGCTTACGTCTCTTGTAGGTTTTGGAAAAGAGAAACTCCACAACGTTCGACACCATATTGTGACACGAGGCCCTCCAGTGTCCGAACGGGTTCGCCGCCTGCCTCCTGAAAAATTAAGGGCAGCCAAGGCCGAATTCGAGTTCCTCCTGGAGCAGGGGATTTGCCGTCCCTCAAATAGCGAGTGGGCAAGCCCACTGCACCTCGTCCAAAAATCCTCAGGTGAGTGGAGACCCTGTGGGGATTATCGCCGGCTCAATGCCATTACAGCACCGGACAAGTATCCTATTGCTAACCTAGAAGACTTTGCAAACCAACTGCACGGGAAAACCATTTTTACAACACTCGATCTGGTCAGGGCATTTCACCAGATCCCGATTGCAGAGGAAGATATACCCAAGACAGCAATAATAACGCCATTTGGACTATTTGAATTTAGTAGGATGACGTTTGGTCTATGCAATGCCGCCCAATCTTTTCAACGATTTATGGATTCTGTGTTGCGAGGCCTGAAATACTGTTATTGCTACATCGATGATGTCCTCATTGCCTCAGCAAATTCTGAAGAACATGAGCAACACCTCCAAGAAGTATTTGAACGTTTAAAAGCATACGGTATTACAGTTAACGCTTCTAAGTGTGTTTTTGGCAGTACAGAGGTCAAATATCTAGGCTACCTGGTATCAAACGAAGGTACGAAACCGCTACCAGAGAAAGTAGAGAACATAAGAAACTTCAAGGAACCGCAGACCATTGCAGAGTTAAGACGTTTTTTAGGAATGCTTAACTTTTACCGCAAATTTGTTAAAAACGCAGCTGCACTACAAGCCCCGTTAAACGCATTTCTAAAAGACGCCAAAAAGAACGATAAAAGGCCCATCAATTGGACTCCTGAGACACAGCAGGCTTTCGAAAGCTCCAAAGACAGTCTGGCATCCGCTATATTTTTGACACATCCGGTCAGTGATGCACCACTCACCATCGTTACCGACGCTTCAGATACCGCAATGGGTGCAGTCCTTGAACAATTACAAGATTCGGTGTGGAAACCACTTGGTTTTTTTTCAAAAAAGTTCTCTCCAGCACAAACAAACTACAGCACTTTTGACAGGGAACTTACTGCAATCTATTACAGCATTAAGCATTTTCGCGACATCATTGAAGGTCGTCAAGTAAGTGTCCAGACAGATCACAAACCCTTAACTTATGCCTTTTCGCAACGAACCAGTAAAACCTCACCCAGGCAAACAAGACATCTTGAGTTCATATCGCAATTTACAACACAAATAACTCACATAGCAGGAGACCAGAATACCGTAGCCGATGCACTATCCCGCATAAATGCAATTTCCATGCCAGCTGCACTAGACATGCAGGAAATAGCACAAGCACAGGCTGATGACGATGAACTAAAAGCTCTTTTGGAAAACGACACAGCATTGAAATTGCAGCGTTTTTGTTTACAAGGTTCAGATCTTCCAGTTTACTGTGACACTTCCACAGAAGAAATTCGACCATTCATTCCCAGATCTCTCCGGAAACGCGTATTCCACATGATCCATAGGCTGTCCCATCCCAGCAGCAGAGCTACAAGCAAGCAGATAAGAACAAAATTTGTTTGGTACGGCATCAACAAGGATGTTGCAACATGGGTTAGAGCCTGTGAAGATTGCCAGAAATCTAAGACCGGCAGGCACAATAAGGTATTACCATTGCAATTTCCAGTCCCAGATAAACGCTTTGACCAAGTGCACATCGACATTGTAGGACCTCTACCAACCTCACAAGGTTACCGTTATGTTTTGACAATGATTGACAGATTTTCTCGGTGGCCCGAAGCAGTACCTATTGGAGACATACAAGCAGATACAGTAGCAACCGCATTCTACTCAGGCTGGGTAGCTCGCTTCGGTTCCCCCTGCACAGTCACAACTGACCAAGGAACCCAGTTCGAAGCATTGCTCTTCAAGGCCCTGACACACCTGACCGGCTGCAAACGTACGCGTACTACTCCATATCACCCAGCAGCAAACGGAATCATTGAACGGTGGCATCGCTCCTTGAAAGCTGCGCTCATGTGTCACAACACTGCACGGTGGGTGGAAATCCTTCCTACAGTGTTGCTCGGTCTGCGAACTTGTTTCAAAGCAGACATCAACTGTTCCGCCGCTGAAATGCTCTATGGAACTACCCTACGGGTACCGGGAGAACTATTTAGCAATGAAGACCTCCCAGCAAACCCACAAATCTTCGTCGAGCGTTTCCGGGAAGATATGGAGAGACTTCGTCCTACTCCAACTGCACATCACCGACGTAGTACTCCATTTGTGCATCAGGACCTATACACCTGTAAACATGTTTTTATTCGAAACGACGCCGTGAAGAAGCCACTCCAACGCCCGTACACTGGACCTTTTGCTGTAGTGGAACGGTGTAGTGATAGAGTGTTCACAGTGAGAATAAACAGTAGAAACGTAAACATATCGGTAGAAAGGCTTAAACCAGCCTTCTTTGAAAATGAAGCCTCAGAAGCTGTTCATCCCTCCGACTGCTCCGAGAGCACAATCGCTCCCACGAGTGACTCAGTGCATCCACCAAAAACATATGTGCGTAAAAAAGTGCAATTTAAGTTGTAGCAACACGGCAATCGCTTACGTTTTAGTACTTAAGATTGTAACCATAATTTCCTCTGTATATATTTTTGTTTTGATCATAACGCGTTGCAGCCAACTACGTTACTCGGAGGGGAGTACTGTAGGAACATACATTACCGACGCCTCGGTAATACCTACATTGCCGACCAGTCGATAAGGAAGAGAAATATATAACCGGGAGTTCCCGCGACAACAACGATAACAAGCTCGCGTCCTTCGACTTACTTTATGTATCATCACACGACATTAAATCATTAAATTATTAATAAACAAATCAAGTAGTGCTTATTCAACCTCAGTGAACCTAAGTACCTACAAAAGCATCAACTTCGTTGCCATCTGTGTATTCAGGTTCAAATAAATAAGGAGTTGTCATAATTAAAAATTAAATTTATAAGTGCAACCAACCAATTTAATAGTAAATACTGACTAATACGGAGTAACTGCTATTATCGTGTTTTCTACTAAACATTCCAAACTCCACGATGGTCAGGCGTCTAGAAAATAATTGCTTTATGAGCTCTGTCTGGGCGGTAGGAATAACCTTTACAAGCGCGTAAGAATGGTACGAATGACCGCGCCGTGTCATCATATTTAATATATTTTTTAAAAAACTAGACACTATATTAAAATTTTGGTTGCACTATCGTCTTCAGTACAAAAAAAAACAGTCTAAATACTCGTAACAAAATTTCGAAAACATTGTTTAAAGGTAGGTAAATGATCGTGTGAAGCGAGGAATTTTTGCCTGTATAAGATAGGCAGCTACGGGCAGCTCGGCTCAGTAACGTCACGGGCCGATTTTGAATTAATTATAACTCATTAAATAATCTGAGTAGAAACAAAATACATATGCCATTTTTCTTAGAATTAAACGTACTTTTAAATTAAACGAACTTATTTTTTGTGTATTGTGCGCCTTTAATAATATATACAATTACTCATGCAATTTATGAGAATTGACAAATTATTTTAAAGGCCTATTTTGCCACGGGCGGTAAAACTAAACTCACCCTGTAAAAAATCATAAATAAACCCATTTTTCGTGTATTATCTTAAATTTGATTGAACTCAATAAGTAATATTTTTTTTACGAATCAAATTGCAGATAAGTATTACTACGAATAATTTGACAAATTTTGAAATAAAAACCAAACATCGAAATTTGTTTTACTTTTTTGGCTTCAAATAAAAATGATTTGGAAAATTTGTAGCACTAATCGAAAGTGTAAACTTCAACTGATGTAACATGTAAATTTCATATTTTCCCCTCAATCTTTAATAGGTATTATTGCCGGAGCGGTAAAACAACTCACCCTGTATATGTATTAATGACTTTTCATGTGTGATCGAAGTCCAGCACGTTGTGTGAAACCTCCATCACAAATCAGACACTTATAAGGTCTCTCTCGGGTATGGATACTTATATGGTTTTTCAAGGTCCCAAATTCTGAAAATCCTCGGTCACAAATGTCCCAATGAAAAGGCCTTTCTCCAGTGTGAATCCTCATATGTGCAGTCAAATTTCCCGCAATGAAGAAATTTTTATTACACTGTGTGCACTTAAAAGGTCTTTCGCCTGCATGTGTTCTGAAGTGGACCTTCAAATGAAGTGGAACACAAAAAGTTCCTCTTGACTGTGTGTCCCCGAAGATGCCTTCGTAGCTTATCTCGTCTCTTGAATTGCCGATCGCAATAGTCACAAGAAAATGCCATTATACTATAACCAAAGAGTACTATCATTAACTACCATGATACTATGACTACAAGATATGCTCACGCGCAGGCAGTGTTCTATCCTTGTCTTGCGTGTGACGTCAGCCTGAGACCTGAACGTTTCATGATATTATGGCGCTTTACGGCCAGATTCAACTTTATTCTCTTACGGGGGTTGTGATGTTACGTCTAGGCAAAATAACTCCGTTCTTTTTAACAATCTATCAAACTGATTCACATATTAATAAAATTCTACAAACAGAATCTACAAATTGGTTTCAACAAAACGTTAAAATCGTTGTTATTAAACAAATTGCAGGCAAACAAATAAACAGATTTTTGTACAAGATTTTCCAACCACTATAAAATCTCAAAGAAAAATAAAATGCACAAAGCTCCAAAGCCATTTTGTACACGCTACCGAAATTACAACGGTTTTAATTTAACTTCCCAAATTAGTTGATTCTGTCTCTCAATATGCTGTATTTTCTCTGAATTTAGGGTACGTCTTATAATCGATGGATCGTCGAAAAATGATACAGAAAAAACCGATACATAGTTCGTATGTAAATAAATAATTTGCATATTTTTCAATTAATTTTGTTGTAATTCTTTGACTTTGTCTGTTAAAATAAAGTTTACATATTTCTTTAATTTCTTTTTTATTATTATCATTATTAGTGTATAGAAATAATGGTGCATCTTATAAACGAGGAAATACGATAGGTATTTAACTAAAGGTGGCTTTAAAGTATTGTTACAACAATCAGTTGGCGTAGTAATTAGCGGACTTTAACTTTAAAGTCACTTTAAATTAATTACGGAACTGGGCTTGAACTCGTTGATACAATAAAATAAAATTCTATCGCGAAACACTGCAATTTTTAGTATAACAAAAATATAACAACTTTAATGATACAATTTTTATCATCTTTGTATAACATACTAATTGTAAGTGAACAAAAAATAAATTGAAACAAAACGGAAGACTGGAATTCACGTTGAAAATTATCAAATAGACGAGCAATAAATCAATAAGCACAGTATTTTGACTTAACAAAGAGCCGTTTTATGACGAGTCATCGAATTCGAATCGAATATACAGGGAGTTCCATCACTTGTGGCCACCCCCAAAATTGAGCTTTAATTGAAAGCTATGTATTTGAAATTTGGTGCACGTATGACTCTGGTATAAGGCTAGAAATTTCCGGTTTTAAATGTTAATTGTCGGCGTTAGTTTTCGAGAAAAAAAATAAAAACTGATTTTTTACAAAAATAATATCTCCCAATTTCGTCAAATTTCACTTTTCAGGATCAGAAAAATAATTCAACATCCAGACTTTAAATCATGTTCGTTCTCATAATCGTAATTTATTAGAGTACTTACAAAAATTTTAGAAATCTACAAGAATGTAAAAAGGTTCGATTTAGGTACGCTACTGATGTTGACTTCGCTCGGCTTTCACGCGACACTGACAAATTTTTACAATGCCATAAATTTAAATCGTACTTACCTTTTCGGATAGTTCCTGACGATTGTTACAGTCATAAATCATTACATTTACTGTTAAGATTCGAATATAAGGGAATTTTAGGCTAATTAGAGCTTTTGGATTTTTTTTACTTTGGATATCTTTGTCTCAATAATACTGATCCTGAAAAGTGAAATTTGACGAAATTGGGAAATATTATTTTTGTAAAAAATCAGTTTTTATTTTTTTTTCTCGAAAACTAACGCCGACAATTAACATTTAAAACCGAAAATTTCTAGCCTTATACCAGAGTCATACGTGCACCAAATTTCAAATACATAGCTTTCAATTAAAGCTCAATTTTGGGGGTGGCCACAAGTGATGGGACACCCTGTACTTTATAATTAATTTGTTTTAAATTATTTGTCCCATATTTTTATTAGGGAGCTTTCTGAGGTAAACCAAATAAATAAATGCTGTTGGGAAATTCATTTACGTGCTGTGCAATAAGGGCGAGAATCGCTTACTAGGTCACACAGTGACGCCATGCGCGAAACTGCCTCATTTTCGTCCACCAAGTGAGCATATCTCTTAGTTATAGTATCATGATTAACTACTCTTCGCCATAAGCTTCACGAGATATGATCATTCGGCGGACGAAAATGAGTTCGTTTCGCGCATGACGTCACTAGGCAACAATCGCATTTGTCTACCTTTTTAAACATATAGGAAAACAGGCAAAATACAGACAACTTAAAAATTGTCGTGTGAACGGAAATTAAAAAAAAAAACTTATTTTTTTGTTTTTCTTTTTTGAGAATAATAGTGTATACACTTACCTAAAAATAAAATGACATTAGCTAAAATAATTTAAAATGATATGCTGTCTATCAGAATAGTAGTGGAATAGGTTACCTAAGTAATTGTTTTAATTAATTTTCGTTTTCGTCCAGTATGTGGTTGATGTAAATCTTTATTTAGAAATCTAATTCTAAAAAACAATTTACATCTGCAAAACATTGGTTTCGCTTTTTCATCCAAATCTACATCATTTGCAGATTGCATGTGCAATGCTAAATAATTTGAGCACACTTTTAATGTTATTCCATTAATTTTGGAAAATATTTTTTGTAGCTGTTCTATTTGTTCCATAAATTCTGGTGTTGTTTTGTATAATCCACCTTCTGACAGGTGATTACTCCATGTCCAGGAAGAATTTATTTGTTGGGAGGTGGGGTAACCTAAACAAACAATAATAAAAACATACTATACATACCAACAACGCCATACGCAATAAGTAACATGCACAGTAAAAAATACATTTCTACCATTCTAATCTGCTCATAAGCACTTACATTCTACTATTCTACAACAAAATATTACTATAAGTCTAAAAATATAAAAAACAAAATAATTACAAAAATATAAAAAAAGCTTCAAAATAAACGTGGATTCTCCTCCTTGGTATCTGAAATATAATTATTTATTTTTACCAAGAAATGGACAATTCTTTCTAAGTTTGAAGGCAATATAACCAGCTATGTTTTCCAGCCCATCATACTCTATTTCTGTTATATTCGGAAAGACGGATTCATCGGCAGCAGTTTCGTTCTGAACTGTACCCAAGTTAGTTAACATACAGGATGTTAGTACTTTCTCTTGTGGAATGTATGGCTTCCTAATGAAAGGGAGCCTTACATCCACTGCTTCAGGTTGCTCCACATTGGCTGCTTCAGGTAGCACGGCTTCATGTTTCCCTAATATGTAGCTTCCTAAATGATATTTGAAATCCAATGGTTTCGGATGATCGTTTAATCCACCTTTGGATCGGATTATACCGAAAAAACCCTCAAAATTGTCTCGATCCAACCGATTCGTCAACGTATATTTGATCTTATAATCTTTCTGTAAATCTAAAAATAGCAATTTCAGTGCACTAATGCTCGTCAGTATTCCTATTTGGAATGACAACAAATTGTTTTTATCTCCAACACGTAGATTCAGTACAAGTTGCTTCATTCTATCAAAATGGCATTCTGGGTGTTGTGTTGTGAACTAGGCCCGTTTAATTTACGCTTTAGCTGTGTCTTACTGTACTAGCACCCCTGCGCGCGCACATTCCTATCTAAACCAGGTAGGTAGGCGCAACTTCCATAAGAACCTATGTTAAAAAACCGTATGCAAGAAATTGGCGCTGTTTTCGTAGTACATCGTCGCTGAACTAAAATTCATTCATTCGGGTTTTGCGGGAAATTTAAATGTAATTATAGATACCTATCCTTGTTCTTCCGGTTTTAAAAATTTCATTCAAATCAATTAACTAGTAATAAATCCGAAACAAAATGAAAAATACTGTATAGGATAAAAAATAAGAATTATTCAATATTTACAATATATTATAAACACAGTTTTAGAAACATTAAATAATTTTAAGTGAAACATTGGATATTTATTCAATTAATACAAGTTTAAGAATAAAGCAAAATATTTAGATTCCTACAGTTACAATGTAAAATTTACAGTAAGAGATTTAAAATAAAATCTAGGTTGGAATATGAATAAAAACATTTTATAAGTACAATTACAAATGAAGTCTAGATTTAATGTTAAATCTGATATGTTAACATCTTGTTTTCGAATACACAAATTGTTTCTTCTTTCTTCGAAATCGAGCTTCCCAATGGCATCGTATTCTGATAAACATTTGTATAAATTCATCTCTGTGATGAATATTACACAAATGAATGGGAGCCTGCAACAAAAATATATTATGTAGTACCTTTGTGATGTGAGGGTGGTGGAAAATATTATTAAAATTTGTATTGAACAACTTCTCCCAGCAACAAAAAATTTTAAATATGTCCGGATACGGGAAAAATAAATCGAGAGAGGTATTTAGTGACTTTACTAACGTGAATAATTGATAATTTTTAAATAAATTTTGTTGATCTGTGTTGATTAAAATTTGTTTACAGTCCGCACAAGAAAAATGATTCAAAAACTTTTTACACATGTAACTACTAATATAATATATGCTATTAGCTTCTCCTATTTCATCAAGGGCTGCTTCTGAACTGGGATCTAAAGCGGATAAAGAAATTGGAACATAAGTGAGAGGAGGAGGAGGTTTTTGAATGAACTGTTTTAAATTACTTAATTTTGCAAATATTAAATTGTTATCGATTTCACAATTGGATGAGGATGAAAGTTTAGTTAAATGGGTAACAAAAATATGACGCATGCCATTTTCAAATTGGAGCGGAGAAGGATTTGTGCAACAACCATTTTGCTGACGAACAATTGAAAAGATATTTTCTAAAGAATCTTGATTTGCACGCCTAGAACATAACTCTGTGATATTGTAATGCTCTGATAAATCATCAAATAATTGTATGAAGCTATTAATAGTGAGGAGCCAACCTCTAATGCAAGGAGGTTGACGTCCCTCTAGAAATTCTAAATTTTGAAAATTTTTAAACATTTCGGTTAAAAAATTAAGATGAGGGGTATCAGCACGCATGGGATAATTTAATTTATGAGGGTTTGGTTTTTGTGAAGATAAACTATTACATGTATCAAAAAGTCGGTCTACATCATAAACAAATTGACATGTTGAAGTATGTTGAGGATTGAATTGATTTGCATGCAGTGATTTATATACTAACAGACCGGTATATGCTGAATTACTAAAAATTTGTGCTGCTAAGCTTACTTTCATTTTAGAAAAATGTGTTAAATCAAAATGTTTTGGTGTTAATTTTTTAATTAAGTTTAAGGGGTGAGTTTGACTAAGCCGAAACATTATTTCCAAATCTTCCCAATGTGCGATACCACCTTCATATCGGAGTGCTTTATTTTTAAAATTGTTTCTTAATGATTTCAATAGATGGGGAGGATCAAATATAATAAACACTTTATGGTTGTTGCTAATAAAATATGGATGTTCAGGTGTTATACCAAGTTTTGCAAGCAGCCCTTGGTTACGCGGTCCTTGGTCAAAAATTATAGTTTTTGCAATTAAACCCGTTGCATTAATTTTTGTGACTGTGTCCAAAATGATGTTGTGGGTTCGGTCTGATGCACCTTCATTAGGTAGAAACCAATAACCCACACTTTGTTTTAAGGGTTTATTCAACCAAGTTATTGCACACACCAAAGCAGTCTTTGCTTCAATAGGGTCTCGAGTGATCCCATCATCGACAACACCAATGAATTTCTTTGAATCGAAATGTAATTCCGGTTGAAGACTGATTTCATCAAATAATAATGATACAATCTTGTCTTCAATGGGAGCTGTCAAAAATTGACTTTTCAATTGATCTAAAATTTGGATATTGATTCCAGTATACACAGAAAAACTGCTTTGGTATGTTTGAAGGGTACGAGGGGAAGGAAATGGAATTATGTTCCGGATATACTTATAAGCTTTGGGAGAATGGTAGTATATGGAAAGAGCAATGTCTTTAAATTCTTTATCGTAACGTCGTCCGAATTTAGAGACATTGCGAGAAATAATACAAGAATTAATAATAAGTGATACTTCCCTTGAAAATCCCTGGGAGATTAATTTATTACGTTGTTGCTCTTTCAACCTTTGATTCCTCTGCTGCAGACGATTGCAACGACTTCTCAGCCTATTGATGGTCCTCCTATGCGAGGATAATTGTCTGCTAGACTTTTTGTTTGTAGTTTTGTTTTGTTTTGCCTTTTGTACGTTCTCTAACTGCCTCAACGCATCTCTCCTCATCTGTAGTTATAGAATGTCATTATTACATCAATATTTATGCTATTATTGCTTTTTACCTTGTAACTCTGCAGATGGTTGTATTTTCGAAGATACCTGCTCCTTTATAGGCCCATGCAATGAAGGAACAGCATCTCTTTGGAGTAGCGGTCGGGGATGCCATTTATAAATGTCGCTCTTTAAAAAATGAATTTTACAAATTTTTAATTGTTTTTTTGGATTAATGTTGTCGGAACCCGCAAACTCCAACCATTTTGATGCCCTAAATGGATAAAATTATTTTAAAACAATTATTTATTACCACGTGGGCCCTAAAGTACCGCACCAAATTCGTGTGCGCTAACACGTTTTATATGAAGTATAATACTACTTACCTTCCAGGATCACTAGGCAACTTAAAAAATAAACAATTTCTTGTATACAAACTGTTCACACAGTTTTTAACAATGCAGGAAGACATGTTTAGAGAAAAATTTCACAACTCAAAATTTTCAAAATTCGCCGTTGCCGGTTTATAGAGAAATGGCATTGGTAGGGGATGTTAGAAAAAAATTGAAATCCGATTATTTACGAATATGTACGAACGTTATCAGCGCCTCTGGTAGCTGGTCGCCCTTTTAGTTCCGCAATACGCCGAGTTGCGGATGGTATGGTTGATCTAAACCATTTGTTTGCATATCCTGTCATCAGCGTGATTTCTTGTCCTCCAAAATGGTGCAGTTTTAATTCGAATAGTGTTTAAGAAACTATTTTAATGAGTAAGTTTTAATGTTTAATAAACAGAGACTGTATTTAGAAACGAATTTATTATTTCAAAGGTTCCGTTTTAATCGTACAAACTTGCATATTATTTGCACTGTTGGACGCCATTTTGTTGGCATTTTCACCGTTGTCAATTTTTTAAATTATTTTGTTAAATTAATTGATAATGAATTTGAATTGTTCCGATTACTTTTTAAATCTAGTCGTGGCATGTACAATTGAGAAAGACGAAGAATTTAAAAACATAATTTTCTACAAAATCAGTTTTGATTTAATTACAATATTCACTTAATTTATTGGACTGTGGAAAGTAATCTAATTTAGTTTCATTTCAGATAATCTTAAATGAATCTCGTTCTACTGCAAAAATTGCTTCGAATAGAAAAAAATAGAAGTCATTTGAGGAGACCTATGTCGCAGCTGATGAAGGAGTGCAGGTGAAGTAAGTAATTTGTTTCTGAAAGATCGTTTCTAAAAGAAAAGAAAAATGTTCATCAAAATTTTGCTTATTGATGATGACTTTAAAGAGCGATCAATATATTGCTAACTCAAGCAATAATTGAATAAAAAATTCCAGAATTGTTAGATAATTTAATATGTTGGCGGACACTTACTATTTGGGGGTTAAAATTTTGATATTATTATTTTTCTAGCCATGAAACCAGTTGTAATATATTATGTGCTGGTTGTAATCATTGCCTCGTGAATGTGAAATCTCCAACGACTGCTACAGTCACTTTGTCTATCAACGTGTTAACTTACAATTGACATTTCCAATTAAAAGAGATAGTGTGCACAAGGAATCTGTATAGTTTATCGTACTGCGCTTGTCAATTGACGGCCACATCTGAAATCCAATGAGTGTTGAAGTATTTCAGTTGCAGGTTAAACCAAAAATTTTATATTAATTCTGTTTTATATTGGGTAAAGTGTATGGTTCAGTGTATTGTTACAAACAGTTTTAAAACACAACCTGCTTAAAAGATAAACCTACTTTGTGCTAATATTGTTTTGTTAGGGTTATTGTTTTCACTTAATCATTTGTCGTAGCACAATGTGCAGACTATCTGACTTAAGCCAATTCACAGCAACCCAATTTGGGCAAATGAAATATGCTCTCGATGTTAACTTTGGTTTATTTCCACTTCTAATCTTCATTGAAGTGGAAAAGTTATTAAAATGAGTACTCTGTACATTTATAAATATTTGAAGATGATTATTTCCATTTGTAATTATTGATTTCGGATTATTCAGGGTTCAGAGCAACTGGAAAATGTCGCGAAATTTAGGTATAACTCAAACTATATCAGGCAAAAGTCGAAATTTAGTTTCATGTACGTGGAAAAACGTTTAAGCTGCGATAGAATTTTTTTTTGACTGATGTACTAGAAAAAGACCAGGGAAAATACTCTAAATGGGTCAGGGAAAACCTGGAAAAGTCGGGGAATTTGAAAATACAGAATTACTGTGAACCCTGTTAATTGCAATTGCTATTTCTAAAGCGATTATCAAATGTAAGTGAGTAAGCAGTAAGTAAGTTAGTTTAATAATTAAAATCTATGAATACATTGCAGTAGGTATAGACTTAATAAATATGTTTTCTTTTGGAATGTGTTGCCTAAGCGACTTCTAGTTACCTTTTGATATTCCAGTTTCTCCTTTTATTATGCTAAATTAATTAGTGTGTAGTAGGAAATTAATTCCCTGTTAACCCATTAATGACCAAGCGCGTTGAATGCAGTAGGTTTAACCCTAGCCGACTTAATTATATTAATCTAATCCTGTGCCGTTTCTACACGCGCTTTCTGATTAATCAAACCAAAGGTTTATCACATTCCATGAATTGGGAATGTCACTCGAATTTGATCAAGCCGCTTTTCATAATGAATGCTGTGGTGTAAGAAATGGAACATTGTGTAGTTTTTGTTCTGCCCTCCACGCGAGTCGCAGAATATATCTAGTTGCCTGGTACGACTTTATAAATAAGCATAGATCAAATGGTGCCAGAAGTGACCACACATTATCATTTCCTTTTTTGCCCACAATTTCCGGATAGCTACAAAAGATACTCTGATTTGAAGACAATACTTGAATATTAGCTAAGTGTATTAAATTAAATACAACAGTTAGTTGTTGAAAGTAATAATAATTCGACGCCTCACTGCGTCGCCTATCAACAAATCCCTATTTCTATTGACTCCTTGTATTGCACTAAGTGTGAATAACAGTATGGTAAACAGAATACAAATCTTAATTGTGGTAAAAAAAACTAAAAACTAAATTACGGGCAATCCCCATTTATTTATGCTCAGCTGACTACTACAAAACGAAACTAGACGTAACTGTGCCTGCAGTTTGTGTGTATTATAGTGTAAAGGGGTGTTGAAGGTTACTGAAGACGACTAACGTCCCAAATTTAAAATGACCTATAGAATTTCAAATTCATATCAACACGTGCTAGTCACGCGGTACGTGGCTACGTCATTCCAGTGGGTACAGCATATTTTCTTGCTGCATCAATTATATTTCTATTGCATTCGCCGTTCATAATGAACATTTCAGTGCACTCATATGGAGCAAACGTTCTTTAAACTACGAGAAGTTAAAGGGAAACGTCAAGTATTCATGAATATGTTTTGAGAAGTGAAAAGTTTTTCAACCAAACATTTTCAAAATTCTTGTCACTTGGTAATTGATGAATTCTTAGAATTCACCTAAGAAGTTAATTAGCAAGTTTCATTAGAACTTTCATAATTCAAGAACTATTAACCCTGGATATGTTTTCCTGTTTTGCCATTAAAGTTTGCGGGAGAATATGCCATTCATCGCTCGGACACTTATTCTGGGACAGCTGTGTATATCTGATGTTACTTCAAATTATTACTATTTTGTTTTTTGTTTGTTTCTTCTCAATTTCAATTCTCACCTACTAAGGTGGAGCCGTATTTATGAAAGTGCAAGCTGAAAAAACATTGGCAACGTACATACAACATACAGTGAAAATCGTACGTAACGTTCGAGAAGGGATCGGTCAACACTGGACGTTATATCTGCCTTGAACGCTATGTCTGGGGCCCGTGGCACAAAGGTACGAACGTAACTGACAAGTACATTTTTACTAATCCTAAAAATGATGTAGATATTAATGTGAAATACATATTTGACATTTCCCTAAAGTTTGCCATTTTTATTACCAATAAATTGCATTGTGTCATTTCCTTTTTTATCTTTTCGGTATTTTGGATTTTAACAAGTATGCTGTCACTGCTCAAAAAATATACGGGAGATACTATAATTTAAAGCAATTGTTTGTATTGTATGTTCGCAGAATCACAAGATCATAAAGATTTTCGTCTTTAAGCGGTAAAATTATGAATGTTTTTCAATGTAATCCAAAAAATTAAAATCGAAACCAAAAAAAGAATTTAAGAAAAACCTACCACCTACCTACTCAACTATCAGAGCTGCAATGTAACTACGATAGTACGAAAGGTTGTAAAATAGGAATAGTCAATGAAAATAGAAAAAGAAAGAAAAGAATCACTCACAATGCATTCAGCAACCTATTTGTCCTAATCCTTACTTTTAATCTATCCACGGTCTGAAGGTCGGAAACAACAGGTTTTCTCGTATTATCTGAGCATCTCTACAGCCTTCTCTTCTTTATTTGCGCATTTCGCGGTTCTCTAATTTCCTAAATTAAGCCATATTTTGTTAAGAAGTGTTTCCGATTGCTGATATGTGCCAGGAACGTGTTGGCGAAATTGAGATGCTGCATTGCAAACTTCTTTTACAAGCTGCCATCTCGAGCAATATCTTTCTCGTTACTTGTAATATCAGCTCTGAGCAACCCTGTTTAAGATTGGGTAACCAACCCCAGTGGCAGCAGGGCCAGAGATATGGAAAGAGGGTTGTTATTCTTCTAATCAATCAACAAGACTCGCTGGAGAGGAGCTGCTCGTCGGCGAATTATTTTCCCGGTCTGTTGCTTCCACGTCCGAACTTGTTTCGGAATTCGGGCTAGACCATGATACGGTGGACGATGGAATGTCCGGGCTGGACAACGAAATGGTGAACGATGGAATGTCCGGGCTGGAGACTGTTCTTTCCGATATTTCAAAACTGCTGACATTGTTACACGAAACCCTTTTTTGCAATTTCTGAATGAAAACACTTCATTAATTGAAATGATAATCATTAAAAGTTACAAGAAATGTGTTATCTATATTGAAGGCTTTTCGGTGTCTGTTATTGCGGAAGTACTGTTTCCGTATTATTAATACTAAATCCGAGCAACCCCGTTTAAGATTGGGTAATCAATCCCAGTGGTAAACATGGTCGGATTCAAAGGGAGATATGTGTGAATGGTATTGTCACTCTTCTAATCAATCAACGAGACCTGCTAGATTGATGAGCCTGTGTTCAGCCTCTACTTCGAGTCAACGCAAGTGGAAGATGACCCATCAGCATGAAGACATTGAAAATAAGACTTTTACGTATCTGCGTTCCATTCACTAGGTGTAATCCGGTCTGGTCCAGGAGCCGTCTTTCCTTTGACTTTGTTCCGCCCAATCTCGTCTAAGGAGAATTTCGGCGGACTCTCGGATCGGTCGAGTGTCGGAAGGATGCTTGGTTCTTCGAAAGATCTTGCCAGTACCCCTAAACTCTTATTCACCTACTGGTAGTTTTCTTATGTTCTCGATCTCGTCTGAGCTGATTGTACTCCTAATCGTGTGCTGCAGAAACTTTCATGCAACCATGCTAGTATTAGTCGCGTTACTTTATCTCCAGCGAGAACTTGCTCCTCCAGCTGACAAAGACGGGCTGCATATTATCCCATGCGAAATGTTTCGTCACTATGACAGAATGGGATTACTTTGTCCCGGATAGCTTTTAATTTGTTAACGTGGGGGTGGTGCACAGGAGTTCGATCAAGGGGAGTCGCTGTCATAGCGACGCTTCCCAATCCCCGTTGCTTCAGCTTCGATTTTGGCGCGAGCCAAAAGTCGTGACTTCCTCAGACCATCGGGCTTTTACACGATCAACATTGACGGCGTAATTACATTTTGGAAAAAACTCGGAGGGTTTTCTAAACTTTTATTAGCGTTAGAGCCTAAAGAAAAGTAACTGACTAAATATTCAAGTGTTACAATTTTATGTTAAAATAAACTGTTGACTCAGTGAGCTGGTGGAATTTGGTTGTCGATTCAGCGGATTAATGGCTGTTTTCTTTGAAGTCTTCTTGCTTCGCAACGTTGGGCTTTTGCGATACAACCATTACAGCGACTCACTTTGCTCGATAGAGTGCCGTAGCCTATCCGTAATTTCTCGCAAAGGAATGTCCTTTTGCAGTAACTTCGTTCTTCTCATCGTTAACCGTAGAATCGGACGACAGGACTTACAAATTTGGATATTCGTTAAAATTTAAGTAAGTCTGAACGCGAGGATTCGTACCGACTGCGCCAATTACATTTTGGAAAAACTCGAATGGTTTTGTAAACGTTTATTAACGTAAGAGCCTAAACAAAAGTAACTGATTAAATATTGAAGTGTTATAATTTTATATTAAAATCAACTGTCGACTCAGTGAGCTGATTGTATTTGGTTGTCGATTCAGCGGATTGGTAGCAGTTGATTCAGTGACTTGATTTCTTGTGTGAGGTTCCTGGCTTGTGATATAACTGCGTCGTTAACCTGCATTGGATGTTCACGTTTAACAGGCACTCCTCGTCCTATCGTGGTTGTGAATGCTCTTTCACAGAAAGCTCAGTGGAATTTGGGTGGCTCTCTGACCTCGGTAATCTCTGGTTTCTAGATAGGCTATATGTTTGTTTAGGCGGAATTGCCTTGCTGTTTCTTTTTATGATTCGATTCTCCCAATGAGACACTTTTTTGATTATGATATTTATTGCTAATGATGAGGCACTATTTACACAATGAAATTGAATTACACACGATAATGATTTTATGATGTTAGCTTGAAATATTCTAGAAAACTAAACTTGTAACGAGTGTTGAAGTATTTTATTAAGAGGGAATTCTCAGTTCGAATAAACAAAGATTTGAAGCGGGCGTGCCGTTTATTCTAAAGATTTTTATTCAAAGCGTGGAAGCGTATGCACTCGCCACAGATGCTGAGGAAAGACGAAACATTGATAATAGGTTGTACCATTTAAGTAATCTAATTTATGGGTGCCCCTCGTGCGTTATTGGTTCAAAGAACGATAACCTTCAATTTACACAAATAATTTCTTGGTAATCAAATTGTAAATATTTTTAGCCGTGAAAACAGCTGATTTGTAATGAATGTGCGAAGAAACTGCGGTAATTAACACAAAAAATAAATAATGGAAACTCATTTAGCAGGAACTTGTCGATTGTTAAAATAATGTCATTAAGAGGAAATTCTCACTCCGAACAATCTTTTTTTTTTTTTTAGAGGTGTTGAAATTCCTTAGTGGAAGACCAGGCTTAAGTTGAAATTTGCCCGGTACTATGGGGTTCCCCTGAATGGGTCGCTACCCACTAAACGCACCCCTTCATAGCTCCACACAGCCCGGAACTGCACCGCATTACTTCGGGCTGTGCTGCTCTCGATGCCAAGTGCATCCTCCTCAATTTATTATAATTCAATCCTCCTTCTCTTTCTCCAGCTCTAACTTTTCATTCCCTTTCATGATCGCCTCTACATATTGCAGGCCGGCATCCCAACTTTCCTGACTCTTCATCATTTCAGTTACCATTCCTTCATCTACAGCGCATTGAAATTTGGTCTCCACAGCTTCCCTCTCCTCCCTCCAATTCTCACACCGCATCAACGTGTGTTCCACATCATCCTCTGCCTCACCACAGTGTTGACATTCAGGCAAATTTCTCCTCTTTATCCCATGCAGATATTTCCCGCAACAACCGTGCCCCGTGAGAATCTGGGTGAGTCGGTAGCTCAGATCTCCATGCTCCCTCGCCAACCACGGTTTTAATTCTGGTATCAGCTTCTTCGTCCATCTGCCTGTTTCTGCTTGATCCCATCTTGTCTGCCAGCTCTGAATCGTTACCTCTCGTTCCTCCGCCCTGATACGTCTTCTCATGACCGGGTCCTTCCCTCTCCCTTTGTCGTACACTCTAGCACTTTCCTCTGCCAACAGATCCAGAGGAATGACTCCCGCTAGCACTCCGGCCGCCATGTTTGATACCGTTCTGTACCCGCGGATGATTCCCAAGTTAGTTGGCCTTTGAGCTTTTATCAGCGCCTCCCTGGCTTTTGTCCACTTGAGCGCCTCTGCCCAACACGGTGCTGCGTATAGCGCTATAGAGTTGACGACGCTGGCCAGCAACTTCCGTTTCCTTCCTTTAGGACCGCCTATGCGGGCCATCAGCTTGACCAGCGAGCTGGACATCTTAGCCGCACGTGCCGACGCATCCAATATGTGCGGCATTATGCGGAGGGACGGGTCTAACATTACGCCCAAGTATTTCGTTCGAGCCACACTGGCAATCTGGACATCCCCGATCCTGATGTTAAGAGGGGCATGCACCCTCCTGCCAGAAAGCACCATACATTCAGACTTCTCCGGCGCTACTTCCAGCCTATGCCGCTGCAACCATTCCGCTATAGTCTCAAGCGCTTCATTGAGGTTTTCCCCCAGCCGCACCATGCATTTTTCCACCCCTACCACAACAAGGTCATCAGCGAAGGCCACCATGCTCACTCCTGGAGGCATCCTCTGACGCAGTAAACCGTCGTAGACCAAATTCTACAAAGTCGGTCCAAGTACCGAACCTTGTGGCGCACCACATGAGAGCCACCAGTTTCGTTTGTCATCACCGGCCTCCATCATCAGCTTCCTTTCCGACAGGTAACTCGCAAGTAATCTTCTCAGATACAGCGGCAGCTTCTACACTGCTGCCGCCTGCAACACCTCTCCCCAGCACAGAGAGTTGAACGCGTTCCGAATGTCAAGCGTAACCATGACGCAATGCCGCTTGGTACGCCACGTTCCCATCCTAGCCTCCTCCGAGATTCGCTGCACCACCTTAATAGCATCTAAGGTGGACCGCCGTTTCCTAAAGCCATATTGACAATCAGAGAAATCTCCTGCATCCAAGATTGCTTGCTGAATCCTACCAAGTAGTACTTTCTCAAATAATTTAGCCCAAGTGTTAATCATGCAAAGCGGCCTGTACGATGTTGGATTTTCAAGCGGCTTGATTCCTTTTCTGAGAAGAACTAGCCTCGCTTCCTTAGCACATCTCGGAAAAGTGCCTTCCTCTACACACCTATTAAGGAGGTTTAGAATTATGTCCGGCTGATGCTGTATTACTGCTTTTAGAGCCTCGTTGGGCACCCCATCTGGGCCAGGCGCCTTGCCCTTCCGTAGATTCTTGCCAGCCTCCGCCAGCTCATTGCTTGTGATCATGGGAGATTGATCCTCCACTACCATCTCTTGCCCTTCTCTCGGCGACTCCCTCTCCGGGAACAAAGCACTCACCACTCGGTCTAGTCTCTTAGGTAGCCCTGGTATTAAACTATTCCCGATTAGCTTTTTCGTAACAATTTTGTATGCGAGACCCCAGGTGTCCTGGTCGACCTCCTCACATAAGCTCACCCAGCAGCGTTTCTGACTGATTCTGATTGCAGTAACCAGTGCCTTCTTAGCAGCCTTTGCTTCTTCGTGAAGGGCAACTGAGTCTCCCGCCTCCGCACTCCTCCTCTCCCTTTGGTACCGCCTTCTCGCCGCAAAGCTAGCCCTTCGTAGGGTCGCTATTTCATCCGTCCACCAGTAAACCGGCCTCCTTCCTTTTCGCCTTCCTCTGCGTGGCATGGCCTCGTCACACACACGTGTCATGGCCTTGGTAAAAGCTACAGCATGCTGCTCCAGCGTTTGCCCCGCTGCTATGCCAGCCTCCAACACTGTCGCCTCCGCCTCTGCAGCCTCTGCCAATTTTTCGACTGAAAGCTTGCTCACTGCCCAGCCTCTCTGTGGGACATAATTTGGTGGTGCTCGAATGGAGATCAGATTGTAACAGATGTAGCAATGGTCGCTCAGAGTTTCATCCTCTAGAACACGCCAATTGGTTATGCGTGCTACCAAATCTCCCGACGCAAAAGTCACGTCTAGCACCGATTCGCTTTGGTGCCTTCTGAAGGTTGCAGCGCCCCCCGTATTGCACACCACCAGTCCCAGCCTATCCGCTGTCCCTGCCAACTCATCACCTCTCCCATTGGTTCTGACAGAGCCCCAACTACTCGACTTGGCGTTGAAGTCGCCCGTAACAACAACTTGCCGACCCCACCGTCGTACGTCCGTTTCAAGCTCCTCCAGAAATGCTACATATTTTCGGTCATCAATATTGGGCGACGAGTAGCAGCTGTACAGGCGGATCTGCCCCAGCCTGACCCACACGAAACCGTCGTGCTGTGGCCCCACCTCATCCACCTGTATCGTTGTTCGGACAAATATGGCTGCATCACCTTTGGCATCAACGTACCATTCCGTCGACACGAGGTTTTTATTGGGCTAGCTAGCCATAATCACGTCCACCTCCATCTCCGCAGTCGTTTGCAGCAGCAGGTCGTGCGCTGCCCTACATCGGTTCAAGTTAATTTGCAGGAGCTTCATAGGCGGTTGGTTGGTGCCGCCTCCTTAAGCGCTTTACAAGCAAAGCTGCCTGTTCTGTGCGGCTCTTTACACAGCCAGCAGTACGCCTCATTCCGACACTCCTTGAACTTATGTCCCTCCTCGCCGCACCTGTGACAATGATTTGTTCTGTCCGGGCCTGTGCAGTTACTGGCAATGTGCCCATACCCTTGACACCTGAAGCACTTAACAACATTGCATCTATGTCTGACTCGACAATTCGTCCAGCCAACCTTCACCTTTTGCGTCTCCATCAGCTGCTTGACAAGTCTGGCAGGCATCGAGACTACAGCCAGCATTACTCCCGGGCGGACCGTTTTTAACGTCCTCACTTGGAAATTGCCCGCTCCCGCTAGCGTCGCCCTTGCGAGCGCCGAGACAACTTCGCCTTCCTCTGGGCCCTCCTCAATGTTCCATATCTCAATTTGAGCGGTGGTGGTCAATGTTCGTATGTCCACCTGTTTTCCCAGCACCTTCTCCAACTCTCCCTTGAGGAGCTCACTCTTTTCGGTTTCACCCTTCACCTCGATTAAAACTTCGCCCGCTCTGGTTCTTCTCACCTTCAGGACCTCAACCCCGATTTTTTGTGGGTCCAGCTTAGTTCTTGCGAGTCGTATTACTTCCGAATAAGTGGCATCCCCCTTGCCTTTGATGGCCACTGCCTCCGGGTTTATCCTGAAAGAGGCCCTTTTCATCGGGACGGTTGCCGCCTTCCTACCGAGCACCTTCGTCCACAACACCTCATTGATGGTTGCATTGCCTCCGGTTTCTGACGAAGCCGCTGTCATATTATTCCGAGGGGGTGAGTCCTTTACCGCCTCCATTTTAAGAGGGTCCCTGCTTTCCAGTCGCAAGCTCACTTCACTGACAGTTTCCGCGTACGCGCTTTTGGTCTGCACGCTTGCTTCCTTCGTCAATATTTTAATTCCATGACCTCTCTTATTCACTCCAGGAGCCTCCTGATCAACCTCCCTGGCGGCCTTTCTGGTTACTTTCATCAACCTCTCTAGGTCATCCGCCATCTTCGCCATCTCCCTCAGAGCGGCCTTAATGGGACTATAGAGATTCTTCCTCTCCCTCGCTTCCTTCTCCGTCTTGCGCACCTTTGCCAAAAGTGCCTCAACGATCTTGCCTTCCAGGCCTTTACTGACACTCATTCTGTCGTCCATTCGCTTGTCAATGTCACTTGTGTCACTTTCAAAGTTAATGTCAGTTTGTATAACCGACCGAATCGAATCGTCTCCCATAGAAATGACAGAATCACTCTAATGACACTTACGTCACTTTGACAGCTTTCAAAATCACTTTAGTGTCAATGTCACTTCAAAAAAACTTCAAGTAAATAAAATCAAAACACCTTTCCGCCGCACTTTCCTTGACGACCGAATGTCAAAAAATTAATTAATTTTGACTGAATAAAAAATGTCAATTAAACAGTAAAAATGCATAATTTTCTACAAAAACTACACATCATCAAGCGAAAAACACACGAAATCCGAACACAAACACGGCTGTCCCAAGCAAAAACACAGTATGTGCTTTTTTAACTATTTGCAGAAAACGAGACAAACGCGTTTGAGTTCGCCGTTAGAATTGAGATTATAATCGGTATTTTTAATATCCGAATTTTATGCGTATATAGTCTACATTTTCATACTAAATGAGGTTTTAAATAAAATTTTCAAAAATATCCGAGATATTTCAGTTTAAAGTGGGTTACTGTGTTTTACACTGGTTTTCCATAAGTACCTATTTTTTATTGACTTTCATTAGAAAAACAGTATATGACAGACTTTTTTACAAATTAGTTTAAAAAGTCGCCAATAAGATTGAGCGCACCATTTTTATGCTCATATCGTTGTGCAATACAAAAAGTAATAAAAAAAATGTATTTTCAAGATTTTTTTTGTTTTGAAACTTTTATTAGAATAATATTCTGATACAAATAATAACGTAAATAAATCAAAGTGGTGATTCCTGCTAAAAGTACAACTTAAATAAAATTAATAATAGTATAATTATTTTAAAACAATACAGTAATGTTGAAACATGTTATTATTATATTATGACAAAAGCGTAGATAGTAACAATTGAATGCTCTTTTGCGAAAAGTACATATGTACAAAACTTTTATTCTTTCTTGGTAGGTATACCTAATATCTATTTTGGAACACTAAATATTTAGCATTCAATAAGTCTGATGGTTTAGGCATCTTCATTTTCGTGTTCTAAGGCCAAATCGGTTGAATTGGTAGCTTCTGGAAGACTTTTCCAAAAAGCTTGTCTATTTGGAGGCATTAAATGTACAAGATTTGATATAATAGTGTCTTTTTTTTCTTTTCGAATACCGCGTACATTCTCGATTATGTCTGGTTTTTGCGTTGCGTTGAACCTTGTTTGTAAAAAATCTAAAGTGTAATAATCATTTTGATCAAAATCCGTCTTATATTTAAGATTTCGTGAATTTTTGGTAAACACGACTTCTACAACCTCCAATAATGAAAAGTTTTGTAGGGTATCATTTGCTTTTCGTGATGGTTGCCTCCTCTTTTTAACCCATTCCCTAAACTCTGTTACGTCAATTACTTCAAGTTTTTTTCTTGAAGTCTTCATAGCATTTTTTAAATCTTCGAAATCATTAACATTTCCAATTTTTGACAGACGACGTTCAATATTGCCATGAATTGAGTCAGCTGACATGTGGGTGTGACCCTTAGTCAGATAATTTATGGTTATTACTTCGGGTCCATCTGGTTGGTTGACAGAAACCACTAAAGCTGTATACAAAACCCAATTTTTATTTTGGGCACTACAATTGTCCGCCCAAAATATAAAATTGGGAACATCTCGTTCACAATTAATCACGGTTAATATGGAATCTGTGATGCTTTGGGCACTACGATTAGCTATAGCTTCATGCCAAACGGCACAGTAGTTTTTGAATTTTGAATTCCTTTTCAGAGTCGCAAATGACTCGTTGAAAGCTACTAAGCGGCTTGTAAAGAAGCAGTCCTTAACACCCGGCATCATGGGTAACAGCAAAACTTTTTGCAAGTCCATAGAATAAATTCTAACAGATTCTTCTTCTGGGAGCTCTTTTTGAAGTTTGTACTTTGCTGTGGCCTTTTCAGCTTTTCGTTTGTGACAATTCCAATTTGCTGTTACTGTTTCTGAAAGCTCGCGACCCTCATTTTCGGAGTCTTGTCTGGCTTGTTTATATGCCATACACTCCACACATGAATCACTTTTGGGCATGTTCAGAGAGATATTCATCTGTTTTAAAGTTTTTCGATAAGTTTCTCGACCACATCTTTGCGTAGGATATTTCAAGTTAAAATCATCTACCATTGTTTTAACAGATAGTTCTCGCGGTAAATATCTAACATTAGGAGCATTGTATCTCCTGTAATGGCTCACACAAGGCTTGTATGATTGTATATGTTCTTTTACGACATTTAAATCCCTTGTTGTTTTCGCATGACAGCCCCTATTTTCTTTAACCAATTTACAAATTGGTTGCCTTTTTACAGCTGCAATGAGTTCTGTAATTACAGAATCATTTGTAAAGCCAAGACTGTTCAAGAAAAATGAACGACACACCTGAACACTTTTATGATCTTTGGGGAAAAAATATTTTCTGCTTTCACATCTAAGAGGTTTGTCTTTTTTGGTGCTACCCGTCGATTTACACTCACCACATGAACATTTTTTGCCATCCATTTTCTACGAATTCCGTAGTCCAAACTCCAATAGTGATCCCACAGTACATAACGTTCTTCATCCGTAAATAATTTGCAATTTCGCCTGCATTTCATTGAGCATCCTGGGTTTTTTATAGGATGTTTGTTTCTATCTCTACGCACTTTATCTTTACTGGTTAATCTTTTACGTACTTTTTTCTGCACTTCTTGCGTTTCTTCGGTCTGCTTATTTTCTTGATCAGCTTGTTCAATGGGAAATTCTTCTATTTTCTCATTACTTTTGTTCGCATTTTGATCTAAAAGCAAACTCTCATTCAAATCTCTAACAGGAGGTAAACTTTCATCCATATTCAGATGGTCGATAACATAATGAACTGCTTCTAGATCAGATTCTAATTCAGTTGTGAAATCTGGATCTGCAATACTGTCGTCAACACTTTCCTCCTCAAAATTAGTATTACTTAAGTCTTCTTCTTCAATTTCTAACTCGGTTCTGCAAATAAACATAACATAACCTCAAACAAACATAAACAAAAGTTTTGAGATTTACGTTTCTACATACCTTTGAGCAGTGCATAATGCTACAAGTCGTTGTCCCCTGCTTAGATTCATTATTAACTACTTTAATTTGTAAGTAAACTGATAATTCTCGTTAAATAATTAATTGTAACAAGACAATATCAAGACGCGGGAACTAAGAATCACTAGTGAAAAACACAGTATCTACAACTTACTGTGTTTTAGTCGAACATTTTTCACTTACTGTGTTTTAATGTGGTAATTCTATTACAAAATGCAGTTACTGTGTTTTAGCCGATGCTGTATCTTTGAAATTAAACCAGATATGGAGCTCAAATCCACACAGAAAGATGCAGCAAAACACAGTATGTGGAAAAAACACATGAACCAGATTTTGGAAAAAATGTCAGTTACTGTGTTTTTGCTTGGGACAGCCGAACACTAACTGAACAATTCACAAGTACTTCCAGGTATTAGATCTTCAAAACAAATCAATTTTTGCACAACCTGTACGGAGCCGACAAAAACACGTCTGATACTCCGGACAATCTGTTTCACGAAGTTTTAAACTTATAGTACGAATACGATGGTTCGTATTTATAGGTACAGGTAACCCCCGCTCAACGCGAAGGATACGTTCTGGACCTGATAGCGTTAAGCGAAATTTCGCGTTCAACGGGGGATTTATAAAAAATCATATTAAAATTCTGAAAAAAAATCACTTAATAAAATAAATACATATTAATATAAAAAAATCTCATGCATAACAAAATAAAAGAAATAAATGTCATACAAAACATAATTATTTATAATTCATTCATTTTGTTCTACGTTGCAAAAATGAATCAAGATTTCCTTGTTTGGCCTCTACGTTTATTATGCAAAATTTGCAACCATGTTTTATAGCACTCACTCTCTCGTAATTTTCGTCGCTTTTTTCGAACAACTCCAGCAGCTTTTTTAATTTTGTATTTTTGTTGGACACTGTAGACTCGCGCAATTTGAAATTTCTTCCTACAGCTGTAAATTTACCACCACTTTCTATCATTTTTAGTTTCTTTTCTAAGGTCACTACATTGCGAATTTTCTTACTCGAATTTTCAAGAAGGAATAAAAAATATGTAGTCAATTTAATTTGCACGCATTTGACACTGCAGCTAAAATTACATACACTGACGAAGATTTCTATATACTCCCACAGTATTTTTTAGGGGATAGATTTTGGGTTTAAAATCTATTTATTATCACAAGGAGCAGTGCGTACCTGTAAATTCTAAATTTATTGTGTAGCTTTACTTAAAGATCTGTAGGTAAGCAAATTTTAATTGTGTACACTGCTTAAGGCGTGAAGTCATAAATGTCTGGGCGAAGAATACTGCAATAAAAGTGAAACTGTAGGTGAAATACTTCCAGATGATGTATCGTATGAATAAACATGTAAACTCCTACCTTTCGTACCTTTGGCATTGGACTGAACGTTTAACGGAGAACTGCTAATATACTTTTGACAGAATTGACATTCAGATATAGGTCAATTTTTAAAAATCATTAATTTAGTTAGACAACGATTTTAATGTATAAAATGTCATTAAATAGTGTCTGCCGATTATAGCAATTCGTTCTATAAGTATTTTCTCTCCAGTAGTAATAGGATCTACAAAAACTGTAAATTTTTTCATTATTGATCTTAGATTAATAATAAAAAATACTTACTTGCCACTGAACAAACGGCAGTAAAATTAAACGTTACAGCATTCTAATATAGATACATTAAAATGATATGCTGTAGATATGGCTAGCAGTGGAAAAAGAATAATATTAGCATTAAATTCCTTTCTTTGAAAATAGCAAATGCTAAAAATATTTATAATATGTACCTACCTAATTCGGGTTTTGTTTCACTTCATTTTTGGCAAGTATTGGAAGCATTACTTCCATAAACATTTTTGTGAGTTTTGGTAACATTTTTGAAGACCAAAACTCGTCATCCCTAACGATCTGGAAAGAGAAATATTAATAACGGATCAACAGTGTGCAGCTAGCTGTGATAGCGGGGTCCTCAGTCAAAATAAAAAAAATACCTTGTCGCACACTATGATATTTGGAGTCCACACAACAAAATAGCAGTGTGATTTATTAGTAATTGCCAGCTGACCCTGTACTTGGTAGTAGTAGTTATGAGTTCTTTTTAGTTTAATATTTTCTCCCTCTTTCACTAAATAATCAATTTTTTTGTCGTCAACGGCTTCCGCAGGACTTAACCTCAACGCTGCTATTTTATGTGGGCATTTTATTTCCATGATTGCGTCTTCTGATTCAATAATTCCATCTGGACTAGCTGCTAAGAATGGATGCGTTTCGGAAATATACAAACCGCAATCTTTCATTGTTTTGGAATATGCCTCTTCGAAAGCTTCTTTGGCTATTGGTTCATGATCTTTTCCCCATTTGGTTGCGGCATTTCCAAAAACTGTTGTATCAATAATTCTCTTTCCTAACTTTTTGGGGTCTGTCGTCGATCTTTGTTTGCATACCTCTCCAAAATACGATGCAGTAAGTCGCAAATGCCATAAAGGATTTCCATTTTGCCCAGTTGTAATTTTTGAGATGTCTTCAATTTGTTCTTTGGTTTTATTAAGTGACCTTAAAATTTTTACCTTACTGTCCTCAAGATATCCTACGGGAATTTCGTCATCATCACTTACATGTCCATAATCTTTATCGCGACCCTTATTATCTGTTTTTTTGCGGCAAAATTTCGATGGAAAGAGTGCTTTTTTACTTATTCGCGTTTTTCTTAATTTTTCTATAAATGATTGTGTATGCTTTCCAGGACTTTTATGTGTTATATTTTTATGAATTATTCGGTAATATTGCTCATTATTATTATACGATATGCCTGCAGCTTTACATCTAACCTCGTAACCACCATTAATTGCAAAATTAATTCTTTTTCCTCCTACAAATTTTGAAATTATAGAATTATAGGCCTCTGATCTGAATAGTAGTTGCATCGGTATCTTAAAATACTTGTCTTTATTTATGTTTAGTTCTCGGAACTGATAAATTTCGTACACGAAACTCCACAGATAATTTGGCGAAGCACCGCCTCTAGCCGCAACTGTACCATGTTTCACTTTAAATTTTCCCCGAAAATTTTTGTTACAGTTTGATCTTATTTACGACTTTATAGGCTTAATTTTGAAAATATTGTTTTACTTCTTTCAAGGACGTAATTAGAATATGTGATAGAATATGTGACCATCGTTAATTTTTTGATATTATTCTAATTTCATTTTTTATTCTTTTACTACACATATTCTCGAAACAAAAAATATGCATTACAATGTCTTGTATTTTTTTAAGAATTAAAAAAAAAATTGTTTAAAAATTTAAAAAACTTAAGTAAGAATTTGGTAAAAACTGATTGAGGTAGTGAGCACTCCGTCTTAACACAGACGTTACGCATACAGACAAAATGTACAGGATTGATGTTGGTAGTCCTTAAAGGACTGACCCGTGCCTCTAATCTTCGATCTCCCAGGTAATGTCAAGCGCTGGTGCTGTTACCAGGGAGTCGTCGGGGATTCGAGACGGGGATCGGCAAAATGGAAAATAACGAAGGGCCCTCGATAGTCCTGGAAGGACTGATCGGCTTCTCTATCCTTCTAGCTTCAAGGGTAATGTCCAACGCTGGTGCTGTTACCCTGAAGAAGTCGGTGTGAGAAGCTGATCACTTCTGGCGTTTTTTTTTTTTGCGGGAGAGAAGAAAATCTTCCAAAGATACCGATCTAATGCGAGCGACGGCGTCCCCAAAGGGGCGTCGTCGGTCGCATACAGCTGGCTATGTCAGATTTTTACTGACTAAACAAACTCTCCCCTTACCTGGTTAGAAGCCCCGTCTGGATGGTGGCGGCTTCCCTAGGAACATAGGTACCTTGATTAAATCTATTTCCCTAATTGTCATGATCGGGTGGCTTTGTGGGAGTATGACGCGTCGGTGGAACCGCGGGGGTGTTATCGGGTGAGTAAAAAACGCGGACGTTTGTGTTTGTCTCGTTCATCGAGATGAGTGTAATTTTTAAATTTCGGTGGAGATTTTTGTTTGATACAAACCAAGGCGCTCGGGTGGCCCACCGGAGCAGCTTGTTTTGAATGATTTGGAGTGGGCGGATGTTGGAGTTCACGGCGGTGTCCCAGGAGGAGGGCGCGTATGTAATGGCGGGTCGGATTACGGACTTGTATAACAGAAGTTTGTTATCACTCGACAGGAGGCTGTTTCGCGAGATGAGCGGAAATAATTTGGAGATACACATGTGGGCTTTCTGGCGGGCGTATTGGGTGTGGCGCTTCCAAAGAAGTCTTCGATCGAGGTAGACGCCCAAGTACTTGACATCCGGTTGCCATGGCACTTGAATGCCGTAAAGAGTGATGTGACCTGAGGGGCCCTGGTGCCGCTTGCCGAACAAAACAGCGGAGGATTTAGCCGGATTTATCGCGATCCGCCAGTCGGAACAGTACTCTTCTAGACTGTCGGCTACAGCTTGAAGACGGTCGGTGATAATTTCGGGATGTTTTGAGCGATACAAAAATTCCATGTCATCGGCATATTGGGCTAAAATGACCTTATTTTGGGGTTTGGGAATGTCGGCTATTTAAATGTTAAATAACGTCGGGCCGATAAGGGAACCTTGAGGGACTCCGGAGGTGATATTTCTCGCGGAGGATAAGGCGTCCGTTAGGCGAACTTTGAACGTACGGCCGCGCAGATACGACCGTAATAATTTTAATAGGTTTAGTAGGTTTTAGTAGGTTTTACAATGGAGTTTTCAAGATCACTCCAGTCAGACTTTAATGGCCTGGTAATTTTAAAATTTGTTTCATCCACTATTACATCTCGAGCAATAATACATGTTTCAGTATTCACACTCCATACTTTATAACCATTTGGTTCATACCCAACCAGTATATCTTTGAATGATTTTTCATCAAACTTATTTTTTCTGGTTTTATTGTGTATGTAGACGGTTGAACCAAAAATTTTTAAATGGTTTAATCTGGGCTTTTTGCTATGCCACAGTTCATATGGTGTTTTATTTTGCTTGAGCGCTTTAGTACGGCTTCGATTAATTAAATATGTTGCAGTTAATACTGTTTCGCCCCAAAAGGTTTTGTTAAGTGCAGAACCATTTATCATTGATCGACCTTTTTCTGTTATTGTTCTAATCATACGCTCTGCTACACCATTTTGAGCTGGAGTGTGAGGGACTGTTAAATGATAGCTAATACCCTGTTGAACACAGAAATCCTTAATCTCATTTGACAGGTATTCACCGCCATTGTCACAATATAAATGGACTATTTTTAAATTAAAATGTGCTTGATTTTTATCAACAAAATCTTTAAAAACTGTAAATACTTCCGACTTATACGTTAGAAGATAAGTAACCGTATAATGTGTGTAATCGTCTATAAAAATAACAAAATAATTATTACTATCGTATGTTTGAGGTGTAATTGGTCCACACACATCAGTATGAATAATAAATAACGGTTTTGTAATATAAGTTTTATCTTTACTTTTAGCAAACGGTAATTTAGCCTGTTTTCCATAAACACATGATTCACATCTAGTATCATTTTGATATATGTTATCAATTAAATGAATGTCATTAGCCATTGTATTTCTTTTTAATTCAAGAAATTTAGTTTTGCTTATGTGATCTAAGCGTTAATGCCAAATTTTATATGTTACTAATGAAATATTAGAATATGCCTGATGACTTTTATTTAATTCATACTTCATATTCAAGTTAAATTTAATAGCTATTAAGTCATTTAAGGGCTCACCTGATGAAATCGTCTTACCGTCAATTTTAATTCTTACATTACCAATTTCGTCGAATATTGCGGACATTCCAGCCTTTTGAATTCGCCGAACTGACAATAGATTGTACGGTACTTCCGGACAATAAAGGACATCTTCTAGGGTACCACTAAAACCCTGGTTTGTAGTGACGTTAATTACTCCTTTCCTTGTAGCGGTGATGAAATCTCCGGTTTTTGCTGTGGAAATTTTTAACGGTGTCACCACTTCCATTACATCAGTAAACACTTTCAAAGAGTTAACCAGATGATCGGAGGCACCACTGTCTAGAAGGAAAGTTATTTCACGTTTTTCTTTATTGTCACAGTCAAAATTTCCCGTCATGAAGGGGAAACCTCTCCCACTGTTCTCGGTGGTTTGAGCTGTTTGAATCGTCCGTGATCGATCCTGTTGTTGACGATCAAGCATCCTCTTGTAATAAATACAATTCTTCTTTAGATGATTTTTTCTGCCACAATGATCACATTTAATTTTTGAAAAGTTATGTGACCTATTATGGGGTTTATATCTTCGATGCCCAATCGAGTTGTTAAATTTTTTCTGCGGTTGTGAATTTCGCCAGAATGTTTTATTTTGCTGATTTGTCGATCTATGGTCAAATTTGGCTCTTGCGTTCTCAACATGAAGCACTTTGGAACTGGTCGTATTTGCATTTTTAATTTTAATTTCATGATCGAGAAGACGCGTTTTAACAAAGGATAAAGTTATGTTATCGCCTGACATTGTTTCTAATGCCGTAACAACGCCATTGTAGATTGACGGTAGCCTCAGTAGAAAATGGGCAATTTTGTCCATCTCCGCCAATTGTGCACCGGCAGCCTGCAATTCAATTATTAAATCTTCAAATAATCTGAAGTGATTGATCAACGGTGCATCACTTTGATGTTTTAATTCTAACAATTGTTTGCGAATTGCAAGTTGCGATGGGAGGCTTTTACGTTCATCAACGCATCAAATTTTTGTATGATCTCTTTTGCAGTCGTGTGTTCTTCAGCAAAAGTTAAGAAAGAATCGCTTAAATGTTGAATGATCTCACTTTTGGCAATTCTTTCCGCCTTGTGCCAATCATTTCAGGTGCTTCATTATCAATCACTTTCAACACATCTAATTCCGATAATAATGCCCGAATCCTTAATTTCCTGATGCTCTAACGCTGCCCGTCGAAAGGTACAATGTTTTTCTTATATTTAACTTGTTCCATAATTAAACGCTAACACTTATGCACTAACTTATGCACTATAACTTAAAATTAAAAAAAAAGTTTATTGTTTGTTTTCACACACAAACTTTTCACTAAATAAGTTTAATTAATTAAGACTGAGTTTTATACGTAATCTGGGCCCATAACCTGAAGGAATATGGGTTTAAAATTAAATTAAAAACTCAGATTCAGAAAACCAATTGCTTTATTGAAAAGTTAATTCGAATGACAATCACTTCCAAAGGTTAACAGTGGAATGAATAACAGTAATCTGTGTTTAAAAATCTTAATGATATTTATGGTCTGGAAACCGCCCTTACCAGACGTATGCAATAATATGATATCTAGCTAAGGGTTGCTATTAACATAAGTGTGAAACTTTATAAACAGAGACTTCTTGATTACAAATGTGAGATTTTATTTTTGTCGAATTCCCACAATCATAAATTATACTTCCCGCCCTTCTACTACATGATCACATTGGTAGTTCACCTACTTCACACTCGAGTTAAGCGCGTATTTAAAGCTTATTAAGGAAAAACAAAGGAGGCTGCACAGCCCTCGGCAACACAGGGGCCCGCAGGCACCAACTTCATTACCTTGAAAGCACTGGGTCTCCAAATTGCACAGGGTCGGGAGACTGAATAAGTTGGGTGGGTTTTGATCATGTAGTAGAAGGGCGGTCATATAATTATGATCGAACTTCACTTGAGGTAAGTTCGTTTAATCATAAATTATATTTCCCACCCTTCTACTACATGATCACATTGGTAGATGTTTAAAGAATACTGCAATTTGAAGGATATAAAACACAATACTCGTTATACTAAAAAAAGAAATAAAATAAACAAATAACAAGAACTGTTGTAGATAGCGGCTTAAACTAAGTTTCCAACGCAAGCTGCTTAAGTACTCAATTTTAATATAGTTTCTGAAAAGGATGGCTTCTGTTTGACTTGGCAGTTATAAAATCTGGCAAATACAGAAGACTTGTTTGTCCACCCGGCAGTTTTCCTAATTTCATCCAAGCTAACGCCAGCTCTTTTGGCAGCTGATGTACTAGCATGCCTAGTTGAGTGTGACTTAAACAGGCTTGTGTCTATTCCGCTGTTAGTCAAAATATCCTTAACCCACCGACTGAGGGTCTGGCTAGTTACCTTCATATGCGACTTTTTATATGAAATAAAAAGGGTGGGGGTTCTTCTTAAGTCGTCCGTCTTATCTATATACTGTGCTAGCGCACTTGCTACGCACAGCTTTTCGTTTTCCCTAAAAAAGGATATACGCAGTAAAGGCTGAGGATTGGTAGGGTTCGATGTCTTGATCAGGTCGGGAATTTGTATATTGATCTCGCTAGTGGTAGAGATGATATTATCGATTTGTATCTTGGAAAAGGTCTGAACTCTATGTGCGGTAGTGAGTGTCAGCAGGATTAGTAGTTTCTTACCCAGTACTTCCAATGACAATTGTTCATTATTGCCCAGTGAGTTTACGTAATCAAGTACGATTGACGGGTCCCAAGTGGAGTTATACCTTGGTTTAGGTGGCCGCGACCTGAAAACTCCTTTGAGCAACCTTTTAACAAAGGGATCAGATCCAATGTGAAGGCCCATCAACAACAACAACATTGAACTGATTGAGTTAAGAGAATTGTATGACATCCCCTGATCCAAGCAATGCGTCAAATAGGCCAAGGCATTCTGAACAGAGCTTGTATATGAGTGTAAACTCCTGGTAGAACAAAAAATCCACCACTTGTTCAAGTAACACTCATATTGTTTTAGAGTCGACGGTGAGAGAGACTTAAGTGAAATTGCCAGTCCTGCTGGAGGCATTCCCCGTTGTTCTAAGGCTTGGCGGATAACCACCCAACCTCCAGGAAAAGATTCTTCCATAACGGATGAGGTTGCCTGGTAACGGAAAAAAATAAGTCAGCCTTGGGTTCTAAAGTTATTCTACGTTTAGAAGTTTGAAGGAAAATAGGGTACCAGGGCTGAGTTGGCCAAGATGGAACAACTAAAATTCCCTCAGCCCTGTCATGCCGAATTTTATCCAGTACCTTCAGGAGGACGGAAAAAGGTGGAAACGCATATTTAATAATAATAAATTTGTCCAAGATATTGTGAAGGCATCTACCGCTATACAACCTGGGTCCTTCAACCAAGAACAATATAACTCACATTTACTATTAAGTCATGTAGCAAAAAGATCAATTTGTGGCACCCCAAAGAATTGTGTTATCCTTTCAAAGGTAATACTATTTAGCTCATATTCGGTTTCAGGTCTTAGGGACCTCGAGGCAAAGTCTGCTTCAACATTTTCCTTAGAGGGAATATAGGAAGCAAAAATCCACATTTTGCGTCTTTCGCACCAACTCTGTAGTAATTAACTCGAAGAAGTTTGATTGATTTTATTTTTACCTTTATTTACAAACGATCGTCAATTGACTAACTAAACAAAACATTTTTATCCCGGGCACTTGATCGTTCCGCTATTAATCCAGGGCGCTAGATAATACAGCCGCCGCTACAACTTCAAATGTCTCTAGAGAGCTGCGCTAACTTTAGAAATTGTACTCCGCCCATCCTGTTAATGTAGGAGATTGCTGTGGTATTATCAATGCGGAGAAGGATTTGGCAATTACCGGCGTTCTTGGCAAAGCACTTCAGTCCAAAAAAGGCCGCAAGGAGTTCTAAGTAGTTAATGTGAAGAAGACCCTCGTCTCGTGACCAAAGTCCTTGCGAGCTTTCGTTACCACAGAAGATACCCCAACCCGCATTAGAAGCGTCCGAAAAAATCTCCATTAAAAAATTAGAATCTTTAATACGATTGGAGTTTGTTCTGATGTTATCGATCCACCAAAGAAGACAAGGTCGTAAATTCGTCCTAAGGGTCATCTGGGCCTTGTAGGAATCATTTGCAGCTCTAAGCGCTAGAAATTTTTCCCCTCGAGAGGTTTTGTATAAGCCCAGCCATATTCTATTGCCGGACAAGCAGCTACCAAGGAACATAACAATCTAGCGAAACGATCGATTGAACACGAAGACTTATTTAATGTGGCCTCCACCAACCTAATGAGGTTCTCCCGCTTTGGTTGGGGTAGACTAAGTGTCATCGTGTGCGAGTTTATTAGGAAACCCAAATATTTACATAGTTGAGAAGGAACGAGGCTGCTTTTCTCATAGTTTAATACGAATCCCAATCTTTCTAAAAATTCGACTGTAAACTTAACATTACTGCATCATCATATGAATTCCCAAGTAGCAAAAAATTATCTAAGTAAACGACTGACAAAAAACCTAACGATCTCATAAATGAGCTATTATTGGCTTCATAATTTTAGTAAATACCAATGGTGCGGTAGATAGTCCGAAGGGTAGAGCCTGAAATTCGTACAATGTCGAATTGAACCGAAAGCGCAGGTATTTTCGAGATCGTTTACATATAGGAATTAAGAAATAGGCGTTTTTAAGGTCTACAGAAGACATGTAGCAACCGGGAGAAACCATCCTAATTGCATCCTTAAAATTTTCTATTTTAAAATGTTTAGTATCTATAAACGTATTTAACGACTTTAAGGTTAAGATGAAGCGATTAGAGCCATCTGGTTTTCTTACTAAGAAAATAAGTGAGAGAAACTGGTTTCTAGTCTTGCGGCACTTGGTTATCGCACCTAACTGAATAAGATTATTGACACAGACCAGAATGTCGGTAAATTCTTTTGAAGACAGAACTTGCTCTTTGGGTAGTTTAAGTTGTACCGGTCTGCGGGCAAACGGAATTTGATAACCAGATATCCAGGATCACTGAATCGTGAGTTATTTGTTCCCACCGGGAGTAAAAATACTGTAAACGACCAGCATGGCAACTTACTAGTATCGTTTCGGATTTCTGTTCGAGGTCTTTGGTTTGAAATTGTTGGTCTGGGAGGACTGCCTCCCCTTCTGAGGTGTTCTCAGGCTGTTGTAACGAGGCTCCTGCTATCTGCTTCGACGGGAATAACGTTGGAAAGGTTGTCGGGGCAGACTCCTCGAGTTTAAATTCCCTGCCGATTGGTGGAAAACGGTTGCGGGCAACTTCTTGCGAGCGCTTGGTATCAAGTCAGCTGATGACTTTTACAGGGATTTAAATTTGGAAATTCTCTCCAACAACTTCTCCCCAAAGAGGAACGAATCTATTCGGGCAATGAACATTGCGTCCTGGAGGGACTTTTCAAATTTCAGCGACACGCCGATTAACGTTCGCCGTGGGAATCTGGAAGAATTGCCCTAATCTCGGGGTTGACAACTGGAGTAGCTACGAGAAAACCATTCCCCTGTTATTTCGAGAGAAGTTCTTTTCGCTGCTCCAGGCCCGATTCCGTAATCTGTTTCCAGATTTCTAGGACGGATGGATGCATCTCCGGCCCCTTCATAGCAGGCGTGCCCGGTTTGCCCAACAAAGTTAGCAACTCGGGTGCTAATTACGGTACTGGACCCGCTTTACATGTCCTTAGTGTAAACATTAGTGACAGTAATTATGACGTCAAAAAGTTTCCACTAAAATTCAGTCCAGGGTCCTACCAATCGGAAAAAATTTCCGAAAAAATACATGCGTTGCCTTGGTAGCGGTTCAAAAGGAAGGCTTCTGATTGGTTAAACAGGCTGGTGCAAAATGTTCCCTGAAATTTCAGTCCGATGAGTCCAATCAACGCCACCTTTACTTTTGATGGCGTTGGTCCAATAGTTAATTAACAATTAACGTTATAAAATAAAACACTATCTTGGGAGCAAAGCGGCGTATATTAATTTTTCTGTTTTTGAAATTAACGTAAAAATATGCTCTATTTAACGTCAAAAATCGTCACTCTTACACAAAACCGACCTTGCGCCGATTTTTTCCCGCACAACTTTCGCTCTCATTTCAAAAATTCCCAAGCCGATAACGTATATGCAATAAAGGTTCAGCAGCGGAAATGAACAAATCGTCTTCAATGTTTGATAATTTGGGCAGATTAGCAACAAAGCCATTTTTGAGTAAATTGAGAAAATTTAGATTAAAAAAAACTCACTGTAAATTTTGAAATGTTGTGAACCGAAAATTTACTGTCAGAAACAAAATTACAAATTTTGCCACATCAAAATTCGTTTTGAAGGCTTTCTTGATCTTTGAAATTGAAAACTTTGCACCTCATTCGTGGTAGACTCGTCGAAATTTGAGTAAGAGTATTGCGTAGGCATGCGCAATAAACCGATTTTAGTCGGACGAGTTTATTTTAAAAATTAGGTGTGTATTCTTGCCGCCTAGCCGATGTTAAAAATCACATGTTATTTAAGGTTATGTGTTGTGACGCGCGTCCGCTTGCGTTGGACGCGCGTTTTCCACATGAAGAGCGTTGCAAAACGTACGCGGCGGTGACGCAAGTTATGTACACCGACCGATTTCATTCCTAGTACTTCAGAACGCTAGGCGGTGGACGCGCGTTAATGGTCACCGGCAGTTAACGTCAAAAAACGTCACTCTGACACAAAACCGACCTTACCCCGATTTCTTCCCGCACAAATTTCGCTCTCATTTCAAACGACTTATCATTCCGAAAATACCCAGGAAAGCGGCGTAAATAAATGAAAAGTTTACCAGCTGACAAGAACATAATGGTGTTGTAGTTACAGCGGATTGGCCCCAACTTTGTGTAACAAGGCATCTTTATGATTCCAACTGCTAAATTTAGAACATTTTTATTGCCAGAAACAAAATTACAAATTGTTTATTCCATCTAGCTACTTAGGCCAAGCAATTGTCGATTCAAACGTCAGCTATCCTTAGCCGATAATAATACATAACAGCGTTACTAGACCATTGAACAGTCTCAATGAGTGAATACCAGTTAAACTGTTTAACTGTTTATCAGTTTTAACAAAATCACTTACGGAACTGAATGATCTAGTATCTACCTGCACTGAAATGTCTTTGGTATTTTTCTTTTCAAAACACTTGCACATTTCAATCTCGTCTGTTTGTATCCCAATTCTGAACTTGGGTTACTGTTCACCAAGAAGAATTAAAGTTTCAGCTGCTTCAATGCTTTGAAGTTTCAAGTGATTTTCATTACCAATATCAAGTTCCTCTCTCTCTTCTTTTGCAAACGCCTGCCTTGTAAACGTTGCTCTCGTGCAGTCTTTATTTCAGATTCTTTCTCGTCAACTGCCAATGCCATTGCACGAGTTGGTTTCCGCTTCTACTGGATCGCTCGTTCCGTTTGCTCAGCTCCGGGATGACCGGCTAGAATGGAGTCGTACCAGCAGTCGGAGACCCTGTGGTTGGACGCGGTAAATGAGGTCCTCGTGGACCTGGCAGATGGTGCCGTACACTCTGTCTCCCGGTTGTTGTGGACCGCCTGTCTGGACGCGATACCATCTCTCCACGAGACGGCGACAACTGGGATCGTTGCGTTGAGCGGCGCGGACTTCAACCTGAAGGGTGGTAAACGCGATAGCGTTTAGGGCTTCGGGTAGCGGGTGCGTGTGTTCCGGTGCCCTTGGGGGATCGATCGTCCTGTGCGTCAACGTTGCCATGTTGCGGCTGTGGGTCCCTAGATAGGATGTCAGTCAGTCGGTTGTCATTCCCTGGGGTGTGGACTATGATGAAGGCGAAGGGCTGGAGCAACAGCGACCAACGCGTTAGTTTCGCATTGTCGCGAGCGTTTGCAAGTCATAGCAATGCCCGGTTGTCCGTCACCAAGGTGAAGTGGCACTCCTCTAGGTACGGCCGATACCTCCACTGCCGACACAATGGCCAGGCACTCCTGTTCAATAATGTGTTAGCGTCGTTCGGTCTCGTTGAAGCGGGCACTTCCATACGTCGGTTTGCAGGACGTACTCCCGGTTCGAGTCGGGACGGGCCAAACGAAGTGGAGCGGCTACGGCGTTGTAGACGACTCAGGAAGATTTGGGGATCCTCTTCTGCACGTCCGATGAACTTGGGTAGCCTGAGGGCTACCGGTGGAGGAAGTGACCTCTCGGAGCGCAATCCACTGGTAACACTGAAGGACTCGTTCGGGGCGGTACGGGAGGTGGCGATCTTAGAGGCGACGTCCGACGCTGGAGCGTCTCTAATGCCTCCAGTTGCAGACGGAGATTTCGGTTGGCCTCGTCTTGTGCAACGTTGTGTGGGCGCCACTGAGAGTATTGGACCTCTCCCAGCAGGTCATGAATCGCCGATGGCTGCTCATCGCCAACGTCGTCAAACGGGTGCACCCTTGTACAGCGCCTCGGCACGGTCATGTTGCACGAATGAATGGGGTGGATTCGTAGACTCACCCCAAGTCTTTGCCCCACGTTTTGGGCGCCAAATATTAACGAAAGTAATATAGTTCGACACAAAATATCACAAAATATCCGCACGTAAAAATTTATTTCATGCCGACACTTTTTCCCTCCGACAGATACTTATCTATCTGCCCCCCTAATAACCGTATAATAAAAAATCTCACGGCCACGTGTGACTACCGTCTGTCTCGGGTTGGTAACAATGGTTATGCCTTACCTAAGCAAAAATATTAGAAAGTCTCATCGTGGCCCATGTCTCATGGTGGCTCACCCTACCCCACTCTCTTCTGTCATAGGAACAACTGTCAGTTGTATTGTCATAAACCACTAGGCATATCTAAGCAACCAATAAATTTTGTCGTCCCAAATTTAAATTCGTCGATCGTACATAAATTATCATTCTTTAATATACCTATTACGGGGCTTTTACTTTTACTCTAATCGTTAATATACAGTACAGTTGGATCTGCTTCAAGATAATTATGCTTTCGTTTCTTCGAAGATGTTCCTCTATTTAGTTCGCCTCTCCAATCTTCATTAGCATTGTCAATGTCAATAGGTTCCCTGTTGTAAATGTCCAAAGTTTATATTATGGAATCCATATTACAGACTATTTCCGATGCCGTGCCCATTCGATAGTTTCGATTGCTGCTTACCAAATTAATCGACCCAATAATGGAATCAATGTGGATTTTAAAAAATTCATCTACACGTAAAGGAAGCGTAATGTGTTTGAAGACACGATTTTCGTTAAATAAACTTTCAGATGAAGCGCTCGTTTCCGTAATATTCCCATATCGAAATATTGGAACCATTACAGCCGACCAAGTTGGTAGAAGTTTGCAAAAATTAAGAAGTTTTTTAGTTATTTGAGGATTGTGCTGCATGTTATCTCGATCACCATTATTTGCGAAGCAACTGTTTTCTTTTTCGCAGAATTCGTAAATATGTAAAATTTCGGTAAAGATCGTGCTGTTATCATACTTATCAAGTATTTCATCAAAATTATTAATTAACAATTCAGATAAATCTTCTTTGCCAAACTCTTTGTCTGTAAGATCGTGAGATGCAATTGAATTCTTTAAGTACTGTTTGGCTTTTTCACACGCAGTTTCACAACCTTCTGAATTATTACCTTCTTCTTCGTGAAGAGCCACTATAAAGATCATTTTCAACAAAAGTTTCACGTCAGCAAAATCGGTACTCCTTATGACGAGCCCAATTGATCTTAGATAAAATATTTTAATCCTCTTATTAACGTTTTTTATTTCTGGCCAGGAACTTAATAATTTCATCACATGGTTAAAATCATTCCGTATTAAACATTTGGGTAAGTAGCTTTTTGATGATTTTTCCAAAATCAGGGAGGAACATACTTCAAGATATTTATTTAACCTTGCATATTGAGTAAATGCCTCGTACGCCCATCATAAGAGCCAACGATTGATCGACCACTACGATTTTAGGAGGACGAATGCCATTACTTATCCAATCGGATAGCCAATATGAAATACAATTATTGTGACGCTCAGAATGCATATGTCCAACACTATATTGGCACTTGCTGTCCTCGTCCATTACAGCAATTTCGTAAAGAAAAATGTGAGATGTTTTTCTACCTGAGATTAAACCAACCTTTCGAACGAGTCCACCAGCAGCATCAATTGATATTGGGGAAGGTTTATTGCGTTGCATGTAATTCGATAAGTACTGATTTCAGATGGATTCCAATAATGAATAAAAAATCGATCATAACCGACATCTCTTATTAGTTCTTTGTACGGACTCGACTCCTTCAAAATGCAAAGAGACAAGATAGGATCTTTATGTGTAATTTCTTCATTATTGGCACGATACTTCAACACACTTAGAGTTGATAACTTTCGTATATCGAAATCACCATACTTCATAATATCTTTAGCCTCCGACCTTCTAATAAAAGTTGCTGACATATTTTTTTCCATTATTTTTTGAGCGTACTCCTTTCTCTTTGTACCAATTATATACCTTTTTTTGTTTCCTTTACAAAACTTAAATTTTCCAACATATTATTACAAACCTTTTGACGGCCGAAGTGCTGGTATCGAATTACAGCACAGAAAGGTGTTTAACAGTTTTATTTGAGACACATTAACATGAGGAATTATACACAATCGATACAGATTTTACCAGGTTGCTGACCACAAGTGTGGATCTTTGGTGTTGATCGGTTCGGAACAACGTTCGGGTTGCTCGCCCTGGAGTGGACCCGGAGCTACGGCTGATTTAAGGTGGTCCTTCAGGATTGGATTCGATCCAACAATTTAATTCGTCTTGGACGGAATTACCCAGTGGGCAATTATTACGCACTCTTGGAAACTAACTGGTAATATTACCGAACTGATTAATAACTATTTAATCCGTTATTGTTTCCACGAGTGCTGTTGGATACCTTTTCCTCTGACCGCGTTATTCTTCCCAAAGCCGAATTCGGCCGTCGCACCGCTGTCACGCTTTGATTCGCAGTTCAAACTCCCCTCCATTCGCAACTTATGGCGGGTGATTTAACTATATTTTATGAAGTTATAGAACACGTCACATCTCATATTAACACACGAAGTTTCGTCGAATACATTTCCCACTTTACCAGACAGTCTACTATTACATTCGGAACAACTTGCTTCTATGATTAAAAATATATTTCCAGAAGGATACGCTTTGTTTCTTTTATAAACCAAGGAACAGGGAACTAGAGTTGCATTAAAGAAGTGCTTGCGAATTTCAGAAGTCCATCGGTATGGTTGCAAAATGTTGTACATGCGTTTATTGTTTACTAGCGGACGTACCCGGCTTCGCTCGGTTACCTATCTCGTAGACGTACGCGTCTTGGCACTCGGCACCCGCTGACACCAAAAATATAACGCTGACCTTGATGATATAAGCATTCTTTAAAGTAACAGTAATGACGGTGTTTATTGCTGTTTTAACAGTAAATCGCCCATTATAGTTTGTTTGTAAACAATAATAAAATATAACTAAAAAATGGCGAATTAAAACAAAATGTAATAATTTTTTGTTTATTGTTACATAATTTTTTGTTTATTGTTACATTAGTGTTTCATTGTGTTAACAATATTAATAACATTTTTCTGAAAGTTTTGCTTCTAAATAGTCTTTTTTACATAAAAATTGATCAGAGAACACATTTTTTTCAAGTATAATTTAGAAATTACATATTTTCAAGTATACCCAGGTCCTTTTTTATGCGGTATATACAAATTAAAAAATAAGCGAAAATCAAAATAAAAACAAACCGCATAAGAAAGACCTGGGTGTATAAGTAAATATTATTCTCTATATGTTCGTTTATTTATTTATTTATTTGTTTGTTTGTTTGTTTGTTTGTTTGTTTGTTTGTTTGTTTGTCTCTTGTGCACTTCCAAATCATCCAACCAATTGCAATGAAACTTTGTTGAGTTGTTGTATGCATAGACCACCCTTCTGTGTTATAAAATTCGTGATGACATGCGTGGAGATTATTAGAACAGTTTGAAGAGGTTTACACAACTTTGAAGCCTCAATTAATATTGTGTGCAGTTAACAACAACAAAGCAGGTAGATATGCTGCGATTAAAAGAAGTGCTGTGTTGCACTCAAATGATTCTCGCCAAGAATCTGGACTCCAAGCACGCCATGGTGATGGCAACAAATGTTGCCAGACACTAAACTATTAAATCCAGTAATGTTGGCCTAAAAAACAATTCAAATTTCAATTTTATTCAAGAAACAATCCGAATAAACGTTACTTACTGGGCACCTTCAACTTATGAAAATAAACTATTTTAGTACTTCCTGGTAAACTATATTAGTGGTCCTCCCTTCTGGTGCTAGAATCACCAGAGCATCGGACGAACTAACTCTGGAACAGGCTACGTAAAACTGTCCATGGGAGTAGCAATCTTCGGTTAGGTCAATTCCAGCTACTTTTAAAGTCTGTCCCTGGGATTTGTTGATGGTCATTGCGAAAGAAACCTTTAGGGGGAACTGAAGTCTTTTGAATTGAAATGGATATTCGGAAGGTATAAGTGGTATTCGTGGTATGAATACCGACTCCGCCTTACCAGAACCGGTTAAGATTACAGCCCCAATAACATTATTGCGGAGAGCTTTCACTTGAAATCTGGTACCATTACATAATTTAGGTGGATTGAGGTTCCGCAATAATTTTACAGGTGCTCCTACTTTCAGAAGAAGCCGGTGTTCGGGAAGACCAGGTGGATTTAAACTATTTAAAAACTCGACTGGATAGTGGACCGCGTCATCATTGTGGACCACTGAATCTATCGATTTGTATTCCATTTGAACTCCTTCAAAAGAATCGTTAAGAATCCTATTGATTATGGCAGCGGTGCAGTTCTTAGGCGTTAAAATGGCACGCTCACATAACCATTGTGCGGATTTGTCCATCAACTGTTGTATGTCGGGGTAAATTTTAGATGTTAAATTAGTTAGAGAAGTAACGACTGTGGCTAGTTCGGAAGGGATGATAATTCTTTTATCAAACACTGGATATTCTCCGTCACCAATGTTAAGAAGTAGTTCGGAAAACTGACCTGCTGACATATCTCCGTGCAAATGAACTGTCATGTTCTTCTTGAGATATACTTTTTTTATGCTGGACCATAAATGAGATGACTTGATACATGCGTTTACTTCATCGGCACGCGTTCCTCTGGGCACTACAGGTAAAGTTTGGCGAAAGTCTCCAGTGAGAAGGACGGTGACACCTCCCATCACCGCATTGTTTTCCCTGATGTCTTGAAGGGTTCTGTTTAAAGCCTCGAAAGCTCTTTTATGTGCCATAGTGCTCTCATCCCAAACAATGAGTTTACAATCCCGAAGTATTCGGGCAGTGTTACTTTGCTTAGAAATATTGCACATTGGAGTTTCTGTATGAGTGAGGTTAATAGGTAGTTTAAAGGCAGCATGTGCCGTTTTACCACCGTTCAACAACGTTGCTGCAATGCCAGATGAGGCGACTGCTAAGGCTATTCCACCATTACTTCTCACTTTCGCTAACAGAAGGTCAAGAAGAAAGGTTTTTCCAGTTCCCCCGGGAGCATTTAAGAAAAACAGTTGACCAGAGTTTGTGGAAATGCTGCGAAGAAGTTGCTTATAGACAGTAAGCTGTTCATCTATCAGGGAAGCTTCGCCAGTAAAAACTTGTTGAACTAAATTGTTGATATCATAGCTTACCTCCGTTACATATTCTCTGTTCGTCAAATCTCCACCAGATCTTGTTGGATTTGGTAGATTATACTGGGACAATCCTTGACCCCCCAAAGCTAATATAACGTTCTCGATCATTAACAGGCATCTGTTATATACCATGTCCATCGTATAGAGCAGATTGCCTTGTAACTCTATTGGTATCTGGCGTGTAATGTCCTGGGCAAGATTATTTTTGTACTTTTCCCAAAGGCTCAGCGAATCAGAGATTTGGCAGAAAACCAACATAACGGCAAATAGTAGTCGCAATTGATACGGAGAATTGCATAGAGCAGCTTCCTCTAAAGTAGCATCCCAATGTTTGTCATCCTCCAGCAAGCCGAACGCTTGACATGCTGAGTGGTAAGTTGGATGTAGGAATCCGTTGACAGTTCTGAGATCAGAGAATGACGTCGCACCACGCACTTCATGTAGAAGCAGGCGGAGGTAATAACAATCCGTGTTATTGGGATGTATAATGTATACTCTACCCAATGCATTATCCTTCTTTACGCCCGGCCAACCTTGTACATTAGTTCCTTGCTTCCTTCTCTCGAACTTGTTATTCTTCCATACAAGATATGAAGGGATTTCAGAGTACAGGCGAGTCTTTGCAAAGGCGTCAGTTTTACACAGTTCGAAGAGAGCCATCAGTGTAGTTTTAGGTGGGTTGTTTACTCGATCAACCAAGGTATTGGAGTTAAAATACACGGGCTGACCATTTTCCAGGTGGACAACCGTTGGGTATCTCTCATGAATAGCAAACCCGAATATTCGCCAGACTGCTTCAGAACTGCTAATGTATCGACCACTTTCGTAAATCTTTACTTCATCATTTTCATTTTGAAGGACAAAAGATGCCTGGTCGCTTCCCTTGTTCACGTATTTGCAAATATATTTTATAGATTTAACGGAGTTGCAGTACTCGACGTTAATATGTGCATTAAAAGTACGCGAAAGAACGGGATTGTAAGGAACTACCCAGCGGTTGTCCAGTTGCATACCGTTGATATCAATGAAAAAGCCACCGTCCGATGTAGACCTTCGTCGATACCGAGGGTATCCATCGTCTCCTGTTTGAGTGTCCTTCAGGAAGGATCGTGGGTATCTTTTGCTACAGCTGCCATCTTTCATGCAAGGCGAATTGTGGTTTACGCTTCCGCAGGGCCCATGTATCATGTTTGACCTAACTATATCGTAAAGTATAGGATCTTTAATAGGGTCAGGAATTTCAGCACAGATTACGTAATCGATTTTGTCTGACAAAATACGTTGCTGCAGCCATAGCAAAATGTGTACGTGAGGCAGACCCCGTTTCTGCCACTCCACAGAGTACATGAAGCATCGTACATCACCAAATAGTTTTCCTGTATTTAAAAGGGCCATCATTTTCTTAACTTTTAAATGGAACACCCTAGCGATAATATCGTGGCGATCATAGAACTTTTGACCGGGCATTATGGTACCTACGATTTCTTTCCACCGGGGGTTACAGGTGAATGTTATAAAAAGGTCCGGACGATCATAGTGGCGGACATATGTCATAGCGTCCTGGGTTTTTTCGTGCATGTAACGGGGTCCTCCTGTAAATGAAGATGGTAATACAATCATTTGACCCAGTTGATTAGCATCAGCGTCTTGCCTTCCGACGGCATCTCGTAAATGAATATAATTATCTACCCTGAGTTTTGCCTGGTTATTCTTAATGAAATTCAGCCATTCACTCTCTATTTTAGCATACATGTCAACCAAAAATTGACTCAATAGAGAACGGAAATACAGCAAGTGGTTAGTTTCATTTTCAATTACCATTAAACGATTAGAATAAAACGACGCTGCTGAGACAGTTTTTTTGAGTGGCATTTTAGTAACTGGGTTACGTTGAGGAATATCAACCGAATAACCGTCTTCGCCACGACAAAACAGAAGGAGGTACTGAAGGGCGTCGTAGGAACGATGAATTTCGCAGATTCGCTGGAGTTTGCTATCGTGGCTGTGCAAAACAATATCTCGTCGTTGAAACTGTTGACCTACCATAACCAAAGCTACTTCGTTAGCTATAGGCGCGTTGAAGCGGCCTCTATGACTTTCAACAGGTTTTCTCTCAGCATGAATGACAACTTCGAATTCGCAGTTTGGAGGGGCCTTGTCTAATGTGGTTTTGAGCTGTCTTATATATTTATTATTATCATGCAACATGCGCTGTAATTGTTTCACCAAACCTTGTCTAACAACAGGAACATTGTTGCATCTCAATCCTACCTCCCTTTCGTCTTCCCCAACGAAATAAATTTGTAAGAATTGTGGTTCTTGATGTGGATCCGGTAGAAGACGTCCAATTAAGTGGTATACCTGACCTTGTACCTTGAATGTTGGCATGAAACCGTCTCGTATAATTTGTTTTGCACCGAATGACGTCATTTGAAAACAACTGTTATAGTTCCGAATACGGTCCATAAAGTGACTGTGTTCTGGGTGGTTGTTCATGAGCAAACTATAAAGAGGCTCAGGTAAATGTTCAAAGGGGGGAAGCTGCACTTTTCCAGCACTGCAGCACATGCCAGGAGTTTCTTCTTTCCCCTTCATAGCTTTGCAATGATTACACTTGTGGGACATAGTACCAAGAGATACAGTTTTGTCATTTTCATAACTGATCCTAGGGTCATATGCGAAGCCTGAATCAGTTTTAATTTTCCACAAAACTGGCCTTTTATCAGGATTATTTTGCTTATACTTTACTGCCGCTGCCCTGTGCACTTCCGGGTTTTTTTGTTGATAAATAGCCACCGAAGAACGGCGCGAATCAGGATTATCGTGAACATAGTTCTTTTGCTTTGCATTCACTTTTTGTTTGGTCGTAAAATCGGTATATCTAGCACGACGTTTGCGAGGTGCGACAGATGTGGGAATAGTAAGGGGCAGTTGCTTTTAGGATTAAGAAAAGTTCGACAACCAAATAATGTATATCGAACAAAAGTAGTTCATTCACTGGTTAAGAACTGATAAGGTAAGGACCAGTTCATTCACTGGAATTATCAATTTTGGCATCCAGTATATGAACACTTAGAAATAACAGAAATTCACAATGTTTTCTTAACGTATTCTTGTATTTTCTACTTCAGGAACACTTTACTAACAGAAAAATATAAAAAAGCAAAATTAAGTTAATAAAAGTACTCCAAAATTATGTTCAAAGATACCATGAAATAGGACCTGCCTCTACATTTGACTACAGCTCACAACCAACTGTTGACTTAAGCAAGGTTTTTTTTGGAATGGACTGATAAAAAAAAAACAATAATTGGATCATATCTGTAGAGACCTAATGGAACTATTTCGCGCTCAAGATAGTTCGAAAATACTTCACTGTTCTTAATAATCCAGTTTATTTGAGCAGTGTTCATTCACTGGACGGTTCACGATATATGTTTATGATTGAATTTACGCTCTTGAAATAAACATATTTCGATGTCGTAGAGAAACAATATGCGAATGTGTGCGTATATTTGAAGGTGATGGTGTCTTGGACCACTGTAGCATCTTTTCCAACGAAGCATTGCGTATTTTCTTGCAAATCCTCCTCTTCGCTTTCTTCCGACTAATGTTCAGCATCTGATACAATATTTTCAAAATCTGGATTCAGTGATGTTTTTTTCTTTTCTGGCGAGACATTCTACGTAAGTATAGACTGCCTGTCACACAAAAGAATTTTTTTTACGAAAGATGTATTTATGTTACAATAAATAATGGATATTGGTTATTACAAATTCATTATGAACAACAAAGTACTCACTTTCGATACATATCGGAAAAAATAATAACACAACAGTAACACGTAATAATAAACGAACGATTGGTCTTTTACTAATTTTTAAGCAACTTTACTCTTAATGTGAAGGTATTCTTAGTTAACACTTAACATTCCAATATAATGATAAGCAAGCCACCCCCTTGCTAAAACTAAACACAGCCGGGGCGGTCGGGTATGGTATTAGTATCGCGTGTATGTGTAACACAGCCCTAATAACAAAGTTCCGCAACCTCCAAAAAAATGGTGACTAGCAGAAACAAACTTTGAAACGTTTAGGAAAGGTACTGAAAAAAGTGGTTCTAATATTATTAATATGTAAGATGCAGCATTAAGAATACCGCGCAACTACATATCTAACCATGCGAGTACTGGAGGGTTAAAAATTGTTGCTTCTATGACGTTGGTCATCAGTTTCTTCACCGCATATCAATGATTGATATTTCACAACAATATGATTACCGATCTGATTTTCAATTGGAAATTGTGATGCGGCAATCCGGGCAGTTTCAGTGAGTTTAAAAATTCTGTTGGATAGTTGACATCATCTTGCTTAGTTACGGAATCCACCGATTTGTAGGTCATTAATTCGCCAGCAATTTCACTTTGAACATTGAAATTCAATTCGTCGACCACATTGGAAATGTTTCACTGGACCCCCATGTTGGAGCAGAGTAAAACACAGTAAGGAGCACACCAAAACATTATTAAACAATATAAAAACAAACAAAAATTATATCTAACAGTTTCAGCAATAAAATGTATTGATAATAAACAAAAACTAAATTACTTCAATCAAGAAAAAAAATTAAACTTGAAACTATTCTGAGAAATTAGGATCAGCGACATCACGGTCATTTATAGAAAACATCATTACTCTCACCATTACAAACACCACAAAGCCAGATTTTACAGAGTGTGCAATGAGTCCACTCTGCGCGTTTACTATTTTTCCAAGCAACATTGCATATTGCACAAAAACCACTAACACTCTCTTTTGCTTTTCTACACTTTTGTTTTTGTTTTGTTTTGTTTTGTAGGAGAAGAGGGAAGTAAGTTGTTTTTAACGTTAATAATAGGACCATATCTTCAATTCTTGAGAGTAGCGACACGATCCTTGAGGACTTCTTTGGCTTCTTTTTTATTGTCATATTTTTAGCATGACTTTTGTTACGTCCTCCTTCCCTCTACCGAATAATAAGAAGTAAATGGTCTCATACATTTTTCGACAGTCCCATGTATTCTGCTTCGGTTGAGGAGAGTGCAACCTCATATTTTTTTTACGAATTTGGATCCAGCACATTTGTCTGAGTACGGCAATGTCAAATTCGTATGACCTTGAAGAGGAAAATTTTCGAAATAATCAGTTCTAAAGTTTCAAAAATGTGTGGTAAAATTATTAGAGTAGACCAATAATAATATCATCAAGGAAGCGCTGGAAACAAAAGAGGGATCGCCCGATGTGACACCCTTTGATTACTTTTTGTGGGGATACTGAAAAAGTAAAGTGTTAGTAGGTTAGAGAATTTAGAAAATTTAAAGCAAGAATTCGTCACGAGATACGACGAATCCCTCCTGAAGTTATCGACAATGTTCCAAAATAATTTATTCATCGTATTGGCTACTGTCAGGAAATCAACAGTGCACAATATTTTAATTAGCTGTTTTTTAAATTTAATCATTACTTAAATTTAGTAGTTTGAGATAGCCATATCGTTTTCTTTATTTATTTTTTGTAATCATTCAGTTTGCACCAATCCTATTTTAAAAAATACGCTACTAAAAATAAAATTTGACGGATTTGAGCGTTTTCCCAATAAATTTTGTTGATGTCAAAACCGTCTTTCGTTTCCAACGCTTCCTTGATGATATTATTACTAGTCTACCCTAACAATTTTACCATACATTTTCGAAATTTTAGGACTGATTATTTCGAAAACTTTCCTCTTCAAGATCATACGAATTTGACATTTTTGTACTCATAAAAGTGCGCTGCATCCAAACTTGCGGTCAAAAATATGGGGTGCAATTTAAAAAAACTGTTGATGACGTCATAGTGCGAAAACAAAACACGATCGTAAAATTATAAGTATTGCAGTTTTAAAAACTAAAGTTGACGGGTCCGAGATTTATTGTGAAAATTCTTCTAAAATGTTTTATCGAATTTATTCCTTACTTTACGAAAGCACTGTATACCCGAAACGGACAACGGCCCCTAAAGCTCACCAATTGCTTATCAATTGTTCCACATAGTGAAGGGAAATACGATTCGCTATACTTCTTCCGAAACTTCACGAATGCTAGCTAGTTTATCTTGTACTTTTCTTTCTGGTCTTGTATATACAGGCTGTCCCATCACTTGTGGCCACCCCAAAATTGAGCTTCAATAGAAAGTTATTTATTTGAATTTTGGTGACTCTGGTATAAGGCTAGAAATTTGCAGTTTTACATGTTAATTGTCGGCGTTAGTTTTCAAGAAAAAAATTAAAAACTGATTTTTTATAAAAATACTATTTCCCAATTTCGTCAAATTTCACTTTTCAGGATCACTATGATTAAGACAAAGATATGCAAAGTAAAAAGAAAAAAAAAAGTTGTAATTAGCCTAAAATTCCCTTATATTAGAATTTCAAGAGTAAAAATAATAATTTATGACTGTAAATAGTCGTTAGTTTCTTTCCGCAGAGATAAGTGGGATTTAAATTTATGACATTGTAAAAATTTGTCACTGTCGAGTGGAAGTCGGTCGATGTGAACAACAGAAGCGTACCTAAAGTCGAGCCTTTTTACATTCTTGTAGATTTCTAAAATTTACTTAAATTGCAACTCCTCTAGTATATTACAATTATGAGTACGAAGATACTTTAAAGTGTGAATGTTGAATTATTTTTTTTAACTCGAAGACGACTTATTACATTTTTCGTTTGAAATATTTTCGGTGCAGCTATGGAACCTACTTCCAGTTTGGGAGAAAATTTTACAATGCCATACATTTAAATCGTACTTAACTTTGCGGATAGGTACAAAAAGCATCAAAAGAATTCGGACTATCCTATTTCTGGAGTAAATATCGGTCAGAAACTAAGCGTGTCTTTTTTTAACTTGCCGAATTTTAGAGCTTTTCACTCCCACTCTATGTATGATAACGTTCTGGTCAGGTAAGAATAATTATTATTAAGAATTATGTTAATTACAACTATCAACTTGAACAAAATTTAAAAATGATCCAGAATTATCAGAGAATTTTCACTGATTCAAACTCATTTAATTTAATTTAATACCATCTAAACTCCTGTTGCATATTGTGCAGGTAATACTATAAAATAAATAGTCTTAAAGGTAGAACAATATATTTTTTATTCAACATATCAAAAATAAAATAAAAAAATAGGCTCAAGAAATAATATAATTAAGATGAAGCACTCTACATATTATTCAATATTACTACACAATATTAAAATTAAACGCGTTCTCGCCCTCGGAGGAGAACGCGATCGCCGCCGTCGTATTAAAAATGTATTAAACAGAAAGGAAAAATAATAAGTGATAATATTAACAATTAATAGTAATTTAATATAAAATGTGTATGTTTACATTTTCATTTCGTAGGAGATTGACTTTAGCCATGTGGGGGTGGGTTGTTCCGTAAAAAAGGCCCATATAACCACTGGAAGGTCAACTTCGACATATGTTAACATTAAAATGAACCAATTCTCACCCAAAACGCTTAAATAACCTCGTAATGGCTCGTGTTGTCTCTTTAAAGGGGACAACAACACAAAATACAAATTTCGGTTAAATGATAGATTGGAGTAAAATATGAGCACTTTACATATTCTCAGAAGTTCAGGTATCAAGTTGAAAGCGCTGGGCGCTTAAGAAAGGGAGCTCTGACGTCATCGGGGCAAACAAGTTGCACTGCGACAGTGAGTTCAGTGGGGTTTTAACGGAACTTGATGCACTTTACGATTTGTTTTGTTCAGTTTTAATATCCGCAACGTTTTTGTTTAGCCAGAAAAATGCCTAGTTGTTGTGCCTATGGTTGTAGTAATTCAACTTACCGGAAAAATAACCGCGAAAATGGCATCTTTTTTCACCGATTTCCCAATCGTGATCGATCTCCGAAAAGGTTCTCTGCGTGGGTCACTTACTGTAAGAGGAAGAACTTTAAACCTAGTGCTGCATCGCGTTTGTGTACCAAACATTTTAAAAAGGTTGATATAGACGAATCGCAATTACTGAAGTTAAAGTTAGTGGGCAATGGGCAATTACGAGGACCAACATTAAAACCGGGTGCAATACCTTGCGTAAAATTGGATGGCATTAATGGCAATGTTTTGCAAAAAAGAAATATCGCCGAATTACCGTCGACATCTTCAAGTGAAGAAATCAAAATTACTTCCCGCCAGTTTAGATATGAAAAGAAAAGACGTCAACAAATTGTAACCGATTTATTATCCGTTGACAATAATTTTTCAACAGAAGTTAACAGCATACTAAAAGTACCTGAATCATCATTTACTTTTCATACCGACCCTGAAGATTTAAACAAAAATATACAGTGTGAATTAGGCACTGAAGTACTCAGAAATTTTATACCATCGCTTGACAGAAATGAAAATCCAAATGACACCAGTTTTGAATATAATGAATCAGAAGAAAGTGATGACGATAGCGACGTGGAGCAAATGTTAGAGGAAGAGTTAGAAAATCAGACGACAAATCATGGGTACTATTTTGTTGCTTGGACCTGTTTACTTCAACTTTTTAGCATATGTAGTGTATGTAGTGAGCAAATAAAAAATGTGATCCATTACACTAAGGGCACGATGTTGTGTGTTAAAACTGTATGTGAGTGTGGTAAACAATGTGTTTGGTATTCTCAGCCTATGGTAGGAAAACGACCAGAAGGAAATATTTTAATAGCTTCAGCATTGTTACTTTCTGGTTTACTGTATAGCCAGTTTAGGTCATTTTGCAAAACATTAAAATGTGCCATAATATCTCGAACTGTTTTCGACCGTATAGTTAACAACATTACCGGTCCTATTATAAGAAATATTTGGAATGTTGAGAGAAAAAATAATTTGGAAAAAATCAAAAATTGTGGAAAAGAAGCTTGGATTGCTGGAGATGGGCAGTACGATTCTCCTGGTTTTAGTGCCAAATATTTGACTTATTCCACTATGGACCTACATACCGGCATTATTGTTGACTTTGAGCTTGTGCAAAAAGGCTTGATAAAAGGAGAACTTGAAAGAGCCGCTTGTGAAAAATTAATTAATAAGTTAATTACTCAAGAGCAGTGCGACATAAAACTTTTTCTTTCTGATAGACACAAAGGAGTTCGTTGCTTTCTTAGAGTTCATCATCCGGATATTGAGCATGAGTTTGATGTATGGCATTTATCAAAAAGTTTGATGAAAAAATTAAAAGCTACAGAAAAGAAATACCCAGATATTATGGCGTGGAAAAATAGTATATGCAATCACTTGTGGTGGTCCGCCCAGTCATGTGGGGGAGATGGTGAAATTTTGGTTGAAAAATTTACCTCAATTTTGCATCACATTAAAAATGAACACGTATGGATAGATGGTGGATTAAAGAAAACTTGTGAGCATGACCCGCTAAATAAGAACGAAGAAAGAATTAAAATGTGGATGAAAAGTGGATCAAGTGCATATCAAACTTTAAAAAAAATCATTCTTGAGCCTTCGTTTTTAAAAGATTTGAAATGCATAAAACACTATGTGCACACGGGTTCTCTCGAGAGTTACCATAACTTGCGATTAAAGTATGCGCCCAAAAGAATTCATTTTTCTTATAATGGTTTATTTTTACGATCAGTTTTGGCAATACTTGACCACAACTGTAATATAAATAAAAAAATTATTGGTGAGAAAATTCAATATTCGAAATCATCAGCGGCATGGGTCCGTAAGCATAGATATGAGTCGTCAACCGATGGATGGAAAGAAAATATAATGGCTCAAGTTAGAGACTACTTTTTTAACAACACTACTGCTCTTATTACAGAAGAACCCTTGGATCTGAGCTTACCAAAGAACATTGCGCCCATACCTTGTCCGCCAACGGAAAATTTGAATGCAAGGCAATTTTCAAGATTTAAATAATGAAATGAACAGTAAATTGATATAATCTTTTGATATAATTATAAGCCAAGACGTATTTTTAGAAAAACCAGTATAATGTGGAATATGTGATAATATGAAACAATTTCAATATTCAATTAATATGAAATGTTCAGAATACTAAATTTTAATCGCGCGTGTGTGTTTTTTAAATGCATTAAGAAAGGTGTACCGTAAATTTGAAAAGTGTTTACGAGAAATGAGGAAAAACATTTGATGTAAATAAATTGATGTAAGTAGTTTAAATATTTTTTACTTTTTGATGACTTACAAAAATAATACAAAGATAATATAAGGATAAATAAAAATACTAAATACTAAGCGGGTAGTATCGAGAAGGGCTTAAAACCTATATAAATTCCATTTTCATCGGGAAATGTTGTGGGGATTTTGGCAACGACACATGACGGAATGATCACTCTATTTCCATGACCTATTGCCGTCCAAGAGTTTACCCAAGATATAAATTGCTTGTAAGCTAAATATCTCCATGTTTTATTAGGTACAACATCCACGGACAAGAAACGTCTTTATATCCACTTTTCGTTTTTAAACATATGTTGTGACGACATATATTTAAAATTTCCGTATCGAGGATCAATTTTTCAACAGAAGGATTTAAAGTAGCATCTTTATGGAGTATTGAAATCAGTACAACCGATTTTTCTTTTTTTGGCACATGCGACATCATCGTTATACTTCTGATAAAGCCAAATAATGTGCTTTTCACAGCGCACATCCTGTTAGGTTGAAATTCTGGCGGAACTTCCGTCTTGTTTTTTTCTAAGTGTCCCAACTAAGGTCAGTTTAAGATTTTTTAATAAACTGTCGGCCAGTGGAATACTGGTGAACCAGTTATCTACGGTTATATTTCTTCCCGATTTATTAATGGGTGAGATTAATCTGGTAATCACATCCCCTGGTGAATTACTGATTTTGATTGGGCCTTCTGGCTGCATTCCCAGATAGACCTCCATTTTCAAATTATAAACATTTCTGGCATCTACCAATGCAAATATTTTTATTCCATATTTGTTTGGTTTGGTGGGCAGGCACTGGCGGAAATTACAATACCCACGGAACGCCACTAATTGTTCGTCGATTGTGGGATACTCACTGGGGGTAAAAAGCTGGCTGGCTGGCTAGCTTGTCAGTGACTCTTCATATGCTGCTTTCGACTAATCTTTTTTAAAAAGACTTTTTTGCATTTCTTGCAAATATATGCCTTAGGATTATCCAATTCGACGTCATTCGTAATTAAAAAATCTTCTTCAAGATCTTCACTAACAGCAATTTTAATAATTTTTTTAGTATGTGCCATTTTATCTATTAGAAATTAAAAAAAGATTAATATCTATTTATTTGTCACTATTTAATGCCTTTAATTATTTATATTTGGAAGGTTGTTTTAAAAATTTATTAATTAGTAATCAAATCGGTTTCAAAAGTTTAACCCAAAATTATCGCGATAAAAATAAATTACTCTATTACAACTTTAAAAACAAAAACACAACGGGTATTTATTATGTTATAAATAAGTTAAAACATTAAAAATACAAATTAAACCGAAATAATTTAAAAAAAAAACTTACATCGATGTGGACGCTTCGATTGACAATACAGAAGAAATGCCGGAAACGGGAAGTTAATTAGCGCTACCTATTTGAAAATTCTTCGCTACCAACTAACACAAATATTTAACACAAACACGAAAAAAGTTAAAGATACTAATAAATTTAGTTCAAATGCTAATTTGCATTAGTTTAAAAGCAACAAGCTTATTATAATTTGTAATAGATTAAAATGGTTTTAAAAATAGGAAAAAACCAACTTAAAACGTTTTGCCATAAAGAAATATTTTCGGCTCGTGTTGCTTTGTCGTTAAATGAGTAATAATGTTATGTTTTAGAGTTTTGGTTTTTGGTGGTGGCACCTTATTCCACTTTGTAATTTTGTCTTTTCCATAATAGTAGTTACGATGTGTAGGTGTCGGATACGAAAGGACATCTTCAGAATCTTCACTTTGCTGAGAGTCTGTGTCATGTTCACTGTTTTCCACATGATCTTCTATTGCACTTTCTTCTTTACTTTCCGTATTTAGCTTTGATTCACTGTCACTATCAGATACGTCCAAAAGCAAATTTTCTAGTCCTTTTTGAGAAAGTGAACGGTTTTTTTGCCAACTGGGTCCTGCTTTTGAACTAGGAGTCAAACTTGAACTCTGAGTAGCACTCAGCCATTTTCAACAAATAAAACCCAAATTGGTGTAATTAATTTACTGTTGAGCTAATTTATAACTTATAGTTATCTAGTCAAACAGAAGTAAACGTGAGTGTAAACTGACGATAAAAAATAAAACACCATAAATAAAAAGCTATTACAATGAAAAATTTGAAAGCAAAATAAAATCGTCTGAACACGCTATGTAGTCTAATGCGACTGTTTTTAAAATTTTACTCACTGGATTCGTCAAGGGCGCAAAGCACTTGACATATCCCAACATTTTCACCCCATTCTAAGAAACAACTTAAGATTAAAATATATTTCGCTTATCGGAGATCGTCGCGGCGACAACGGTTCATGTTCTTGGTCGGTGTTGCCGTTTAGCATCTGGTTACATAAGGTGAGGTTTTACTATCAGCATAACAAAATTTACTAACGTAACTAGTCGCATGGCGACAAATGGCGCCAAATAGCGCACCGTCCCACTAAATTGACTTTGGCTTCGAAATTTATCAAAGAAAAAATTGATAATGGGCATTTGTACACCTCAAAACCATATCAAAAGAATAATTTGGGGATGGAAGTTTTAAAAAAAATGTGTGTAAAGACCACAAGACTTTCAATCTCCATTGGCGCCATATGGAGCCACGCGACTAGTTAAAGGTTAAGAGACAACACGAGCCATTAAGAGTTATGTTGACAGTTTTGGGTGAGAATATATTTTGTTCATTTTAATGTTAACAACATATGTCGAAGTCGACCTTCCAGTGGTTACATTGGCCTTTTTTACCGAATATCCCACCCCACATGGCTAAAGTCAATGTCCTAAAAAATGAAAATGTCAATATACACAGATTTATTCTTCTTCTTTGCAGGATAAGCGTCTTGATGCTTCTGGTTATTTCCTTTTCCTCGGTGGCCGCGCTTTTGGTTGATTGAAACGACTTCGGTTGACTCGACAAGTATTGCTGTTTTAATATTGGTATCGCCATTCGCCATTTCTTTACCACATTATTAGCTAAAAACGAAATTCTACATTCAATATTTCGTTACAGGTATACAAAAATTATGGACACACTGAATTTGCAAAATGTTCCTACTGCAATTACACAGGGAGGGCAAATAGCTATGAATTGCCATGACAAAAATGTCTAAATTTTAATAATTAATAAAACCAAAGCATCTTTGGATTTCTCTTTGAATTCTTCAAATTGCGGCTCCGAACCGAAAAATATAATAAGTGATGTCTGGCACGGATAAAAACCCGCCTTTTGATTGTAACAGAATGTTCAGCAGAGTAGGTTTAATGCCAGTTGTCGAATGGGATGTGGTGCTGCCATCGTGGGGTAAAGGAAACTTAAAATCCGCTATACATAGAGACACTCTGAAATATTGCCATACCATGCGTTTTGTGCAAAATTTAGTTTTTATTGGATTCTAAAGTTTTATCTCATAAACACGAATGTTGTACGACAAGTATTTCTAGTGGTGTTTTCTTTATTGTTATAAAAGAGCGCAAATCCAGAAGTTCCTCTAAGAAACCAATTCCATTAATGTCAGAATCTCCTTCGTCAGTTAGTGAGAGATGAAGATCATTACAGCAAGCTTCCAATTCCGATATGTCCATGCTTTTTAATCCGTGGATATCCACCAGGACATTAAAACGATCTGAATGTGTTTTCAATTCTGTGAAGCGTTCCTTTAAGGATACGAGACCAACATCAACCAAGCAGTTGTAAAAATTAATCCTAAAATCTTCTTCTGAATTTTGAGGTGTTTCGTCCACAGATTCGTACTGAAATTGTCGTTTCTTTCGTCGATGTCTAATTACTTCTTACTCAAATTCAACAATTATTTCCAGTTGGTCTGCACGTTTCTTAGCATTTTTAAAAATCCTTCTGCTCTGTATGATTGCAAATTTTTAGTAACTTGATCCAGTAGGTTGGTACATTCAGGTAGGTTCACATTTGGTACGGTGTACCAATTTTTAATGAAGTTAGCTATTTTCGATCTTAGTAGGTACCATACAATATACATTTCTGAAAGCAATCGCATTTTCAAAAATTACCTGATAACAAAGACCAGATGATTCCACTCTAAGCTTGGTCAGCTGTTCAAAGAATTTAACTGTATGTTCAGAATAAACATGTTTTGTATAAAGGCAAGACTTCACTAAATTATGGCAAGGAGTTTGAGGTCTTCTTTTGATTACTACTCCGAAAAATGATGCGTTGAGATAGGTTTTTCTTTGAAGTTCATAAAAGTCAGTGCCAAATTGTCTCACAGATTGTATTTCGATGGCACCACGTTCTTCAGTCGATATCTTTCCAATTTGAGATTATAATCGGGTTTTGACATATTTGAATGTAACGTGGAAATAGGTGAAATTTGAGGAGGGTGAGTTTCTGGTTTGACTTGAGAGGCACTTAATCTTTTAAGTGGTGTTTCAATAATGCACCGATTTTTGACTAGACTTTTATTACATCTAGAGAAATATTTACAAGATAATGTACATGGCACAAATCAACATGTGTGAGACTCGACTGACTCAGTTAAAGGATTCGGACGGACTCCTTGGAGCTCACTGAACATTTTGTATTTATGTAAGCTTCAGGAAAGTCGGTTGTACGGTCTAAAGGGGTCGATTTCCGGGAAGATCCAGCTCTGTTGGTGCACCTGGATATATCATTCAACATACATCTGACATCTGACATGTGCGAGTGTCCGTGCTGGACCGGATGTAGTTTGTCATTAACATTTGTTCCGGACCAGTTAAAAACGTTGGTGGTCGAAAAAGATCTCCGGACCACCAGGAGTCGATCGGTGCCACCACATACCCCCTTGGCAGCGTTTAACGACTGGCCTTGTAGAAGTCGGGGAAGCGAACGCGTCGTCCGTAACGGGTGACTGGGTCCGGTTGCGTTGACGAAGGCGGTGTCGATGTTGTCGGGATGGTTACTGTAGGTCTTGCGGGAATTGTGTCGCCCGCGAGATCCTGTTGGTCTTGGATGTAAGCCAGTTTTATGTGATCGATGGAGCCGGTGATGTTCCGACATTGGACGTTAATTGTAAAAGTTTTGTCGCCTCTGGTGACGACTCTGTATGGGCCATCGTAGGGTTGTTGCAGCGGTTTACAAACGGTGTCGTGGCGCATAAAGATGTGGCTGCAAGAATTTAAATTTTTGTACTCCCGGTTCGTTGCTTGAGCTTTTGAGAGCGCTCTGTAGTTGGGGTAACCTGGTCGGGTTGATCCTGTAGTTGCGTGCACACATACGCTCACTGCGTCGTCTGGCGTGACACTAGCTATGGCGACATGATGAGGCGTGATATAATGATAAGATTGAGTCGAAGGAATACGTTAATAAAGTTTAAGTTCTTGGTGAAAAGAGCCTGTTACTACTTATCCCTGTTACAACAAGCCCCTCGCTCCCCTACTCCTCCCATGGCGACGTCAGAGGCGTCCACCATGACGGAGATTGGAGCGTCTGGTGAAGGATGCGCAAGAAGTATGGCATTGCTTAATAATGTTTTAATGTCGTCGAACGCTTTTTCAAGAACCGGATTCCAGCTGATCGGGTGTTTCCTGTTTTGTTTAGGACCCGCGAGTAACGCGTTGAGGGGGGCCTCAATTTTTGCACATCTCGGTACGAAACGTCTGTAAAAATTGACCATGCCCAGGAAACGGCGTAACTCGCGGATTGTCGAGGGTCTCTCAGCGGTGGTGATAGCAAGGATGCAATCTGTTCGTGGCTTGCTACTTTGCGATGTGATTTCGTACCCTAGAAAAGTGACTTGCGATTGTGCAGAGACACATTTCGTCGGGTTTATAAGCACACCGTAATGTTGGAATCGGGAAAACAGCTGTCTTAAGTGATCCATGTGCTCATCCTCCGTGCGTGATACGACGAGGATGTCTTCGATGTACGCGAAGCAGAAGTCCAGTCCTCGGGTTACCTCGTCGATATACCGCTGAAACGTTTGCGTCGCGTTGCGAAGTCCGAACGACATGAATGGGAATTCAAACAGTCCGAATGGTGTTGTGATGGCTGTTTTGTGTATGTCATCGGGATGTACCGGGATTTGATTGAATGCCTTAACCAGATCAATGGTTGAAAACAGCGTGCATCCAAAGAGGTATTGCGAGAAGTCCTCGATTTGTGGAACGGGATAGCAGTCAGGGATTGTGCGAGAATTTAATCCGCGGTAATCACCGCAAGGGCGCCATCTGTTTTCTTTCTTCGGTGCCACATGTAGGGCAGGGGAGCAGTTGCTTTTTGACGGGCGGGCTGTACCTTGTTCGAGCAACAGTTCGAACTGCTTCTTTGCCACTTTCAAGCGGTCAGGCGCCAATAGTCTGGGTCTGCTGGTCACCGGGGGTCCTGAAGTCGTTTGGATTGTGTGTATTGTTGTGAGCCGGGGTACAGTCGAAAGACTAGTTATTTCAGAGAATTCCGATAACAAGCTGTGAAATTTATTGCTCAGGTTTCCAAAGAAGACACGAATGGTTGGGATTTCACACTCGCGCACTTGACACACTACACTTAATGTCGCGCTATTGTCTAGGAGTCGGCCGTTTTTCAGGTCCACCAGTAAACCAAAGTGGCTTAAAAAGTCTACCTAAGATGGGTTTACTAACGTCTGAACAATAAAACTTCAGTGGAACGACCTACGGTGGGCCGAATCAAGTTCAAGGGTCACAAATCCGTAGGTGGCTATCGCGGTATTGTTCACAGCCGAAAGTTTGCTACGGGTTTTCACGGCCGCGTAGTTATATCTGCCTGGTAAACTCAAGTCGGCGAGGGAGTGGATTGAAAAATTAGCCCTCGAGGTTACTTGGGAAGCGTTCTCCCTTTCTGCTCCGGAAGTTGTTAGGGTGCCACTGCTTTTGGGTGGTCGAAGTTCCACGAGAGGAAGAAAAAGCAGAACTTTCTCTCGTCAATGCAGGTTACAGTAATGAGATGGCAAACGAGATAACAAGTGTATTGACTAGTTTAAAATCATATAAATAACCGTAAGGTTATTACTTACTACACAATAGAAATTCAACAAATATTACTTAGTACATAAATTGAAATTAAGTAACAAAGGGTACGCATTCGGCTGATGGCCAATAATTCGGAACAGTGCGACACAATGCATAACAGGAAATCAGTATGAATTAACTTAGCTACGGTGTCTAAGTGTCCGGGTCCATGTGCATGCGGCTCATCCTTGCTTATTTCGTGCTGGAGAAGTCATCCGCGTGGATTTTCTTAACACAGCTGTTTCGGCGGGCCGGTGGTTATTCTCGGCACGTTATTTTTAGCATCGTCGAACTTTAACTTGATATTCGGAAAAACTCACTTCCCTTTACTAAATTAGCACACCCAGTCGCTTACAGACACAAACAAGTTCTCCCGTCGCGCACTTCAATTCAAGGTTACAATCATGGCCCATTTTCCTGCTTCGACGAGAGAGGGAGTTCGGACTTACGCGCGAGTTTGAAATAATTAACAAATCCAAGACAGTACCGTAACAAATTCCCCCTTTTCCCCCTACGAGGAATTCTGAAGTATTCAGGATTCCTCGACAATCCTACTATCGCTAGTCCTAAACTAATAATAACCTACCTAACTATATCCATTGACAACCCTATTTACAACCAACCCAAAAAAAACAAGCCTTCCCCGGTCATCATGACCAAGGATGACTCCCAACCCCCGTTAGTTTATAGACACTAACGACGACTCAAATTCTACGAGAAAACCATTCCTTTTCTCCAACCAGCTTGAAGAGCAAAATCGTCATGTCCAGTATAATTCGGCCCAAGGCCTAAAACTTAAAATCGATCCTCGAAAGGATCGCCCTCAAAAGAAATCTTCAATCAAATAATCAACTACTTTTCACCTACCATGGGTGAAAGAAACAACAATAACTAGGTTTCTCCTGCCTATCAACTAAATATTTTCCCCGACTTTTTTCTTCAAAAGTCAAATCATGTTATGGTTAAATGTGTAGGCTAAAATCCGACTACGTCGATATGGTGCTAGAGGAACATTCTACTACCCAAAACTCTGACACCTGCGGATACTACTACCGAAATCCTGAACCCAGCGACCCTATTGGCCCTTAGTAGTAACCACTACGTACCTACTCATTAACCCGTCAAATCCATTTTTTTTTCTACTGTTACATCCGAGTTCACATTCATACTATTCGAGGTAATAAGCCAGGGCTACAAATCCGGCAAGCCGATAGGTGAAATTTGTTTCACGAATCCAAAAATTACAACCTAAATCGTCCTGGGTGAGTAAATCCTACTTTAGTCGCTCCAGCTGAGCTATTTCACCCGAGAACTACCCTGCTAACTTCGCATTCATACTCAGACGTATTCACTAGTCCTATCCAAAAATTGAAAACACTCTAAGTGCAGCACTCAACGTAGATGCGTATCTTGAGAGGGTGCGCCGAGCGTCACGAGATCAGCTCTTTGCATGTTTCCCACAAGAAGAGTCACGACACCTCGGGGTAACGCGTGATTCATCAAAAACTATGTTGGGATGTTAAGACCTAAAACATTCGCGTTCTACCACGTATGTCTACGTGCCCCATTCTTACAAGTAGCTTATCAAAATCAACCTTGATAACAACCGAACGGATTGGGAAAAGCCGATATAAATAACTCATGTCAAGATGGTACGACCTATTAAGCATTTGCGATCTACCACGTATGCCTACGTACCCCGTTCTTACAAGTAGCCAATCGAAATCCACCTTCGATAACAACCGAACGGTTTGGGGAAAGCCGAAATAACTAGTCAGACCAGACGTCATAATACGGCTTCAAATCCTTGACGTGCCAATTCCCGGACGAAACTCCACGTTCGCCTTCTAACTCGTAAATATAATGACCTATTTGGCGTTTAATTCTAAACGGACCGGTAAATTTACCCGCTACTTTCGCGGCAAAATGAGTCGCTTTCTGCGAGAGCGCGAATTTCCTTCGCCAGACCAAATCGCCTACAGAATACTCGACATGTCGATGTCGTTGATTATATCGTTCACGTACGCGTTCAGCCGCTAGCTCTAGCCGACGGCGACGCTTAATGGGAGCGCGGAATCGTTCCTACCCCCGCTGACGAGTCGGAGGCCCTCTTGCATAACCCTCCACGACACATTCGGGTCGAGTGCCCTGTGAACGAATTATTTTCCCCTGTTTCTGCACACTAGTCATTATAAGTGGTTGAGGTATTTCCGAGCTGAACAGCCATTCCCCTTTCTAAACATCTGGCACAATGCCCATGCCGTACCAAAAATCTATTCCCAACACTGGGGCATGGCACAAAGCCGGCACTACATATAAATCAAAATTTCGCACGCGCTGTTTTAACATAATCGGAACCCTCACCACTCCTAAGCACTCACAACTGACATTGTTTGCGACTTGACAGGTTGAAGACCGTGTCCTAACCAACTCCCAGGTCTTGTAAAATCTTCCAACCCTCACGTCCTACAAAATACCTGTTGGCGCCAGAGTCCAACAACCCGTGTAACCTACGCCCCAAAATCTCGACTTTGACGTACGGGCATTCGTTGTCCCTCGCCTGAGACAGAATATAACTTGAAATGGGCTGCTGCTCAAACGACTGACCTGCGCGATCGTTATATTCTAAAATACCAGCTGACAGATTCCGACCTACTTCTGCAGCTGGCTCACGTTTCTCGAATTTTCGGAACTGATCCCGACGACAATTGAAACAAGTGGATCTCGTAACCCCGGGTTTTCCACAAGAATGACACCGCAGTTCTCCCCGCCGGTTACAGTACCTGGCCAAGTGCCCGACTCGTCTGCAGTTCCAGCAAGTTGGCCCTGCTGCTTCGTCTGAACGATACGGAGACCGCTTGACCTCGATAGGGTCACGCCGCGCGAAATCGGATTTCTCGGGCTGAGGTGGTTTGTATTTGGAGGCCCGTGTTTGCGACTCCTCCAGTCGTTGACACACCGTTGTCAATTCTTCAAGGTTGGGAGTGTCCACTAAAGCCAAATGATGTACGAAAAACGGGGCCAAATTCCGACGCACCGCCTTAATTTGTGCGCCGACCTGTAGTGGATGAGGAAGTCGACTTAATAAAGCCCTCATGACCGTGATATACTGGATCACAGGCTCTGCAACACCCTGTGTCCGTTCCTTAATCCCCTCCAAAATCGCCTCCTCATAGTCGTACGGGAGAAAATCCCGCCTAAGCGCCAAATCTAGTTCCGCCCACCAGTCTAAAGCCGTTCCGCTGAACAGCTCAACCGCAGACTCGAACAATTGGGCGGTTGAAATTCCGCGAGCTGAGCGCAACTCTCCGACGCGTTCCAAAAAACCCAATAACCCTATTCCCGAGTTCGACCCGTCGAAATGCAAATTCCATTTATAGACTGGAACACTATGGACCGCTTGCGATGGAGGCGACGGGGTAACAACCGACGACGGCAGTCGGTTAGCAGTAGGGGTGGACGATGACATAGGCCGTTCGTTCGAGCGCGATTTAAATGCTAACGCTTTCTCAAAACCCAACGCAAGATGAAATAAACAATCTTTCAACGCTTCCTTCTCCTCCTTGAAAGTCAGTTTTGGGGTATACACACAAATCTGCATCGGTATCCACTAAAAATTGTACTTTAGTTTTTTGGTCCGTGTCAAAAAGGCGGCACTTCGGGGAGAGGGGTTCGTTAGCCGCACTCACTAATCCCCTAGCTCGTTTTTTGTTACGTATATACATGGTTGCGTACACTTACTTGCTTTGTCTTGGAATTTTCGATGGTACCAACACATGCCGGAATTTGATTGTGACCGTTGCCTCGAAGAGTTGCGATGACGAGAATGTGAACTAGCTCGTCGATTCGCATGGTGAGCACTTCAATCTTTTTATGTAAATCGCTGGTTCTGTCGCCGGCGGTTGATGTAGATGCAAAAACTTCCCGGTTTTTCGGAACAATTTCTGCGATCTTGTCCGCGAGTGTAGCAGCGTCGCCCACGGAGCTGGTGCTCTGTGTGGAGAGTATCGCCTGCATGTTCAGGGGGAGTCGCTCTATCCACAATGTGCGGAGAAAACTTTCCTGCACCTCCGTTTCTGCTAAGATTTTTAGGTGTCGCAGGAATTGAGAAGGTGTGCGGTCGCCGATTTCCTCTTGTACGATGAGCTGCTTGATTTGCGCCTCGCGGGATGTGGAGAGCCTCTTGATGAGTTGTGTTTTTATTTGCACATATCAGTTTCTGGCGGGTTTATGATCACTTCTTCCACTTCACTTGTGATATTAGCGTCAAGGTTCGCGCACATGTAGTAAAACTTTGCACTAACTTACTTAACGTTATTTAACGCGAACTGCCATTCAAGTTGCGCAAACCAGAGCGCCAGCTTCTCGGACCAAAACGGCGGGATTTTTAACGCGACGCGGTCTATTGAAACGCGAGGGACGTCGTCGCTTTAGGTCATGTTTGAAACGTGAATGACATCGTTGCTTTCAGCCATGTTTGCGCGCACTATTTTTACACGGGGTCATCACTTTCGCGTTTAAGTGGTGTTTAAGTAATGCACCGATTTTTGACTAGACTTTTATTATATCCAGAGAAATGTTTACAAGATAATGTACATGGCACAAAATAACATGTGTGAGACTCGACTGGCTCAGTTAAAGGATTCGGACGGACTCCCTGAAGCTCACTGAAAATTTTGTATTTATGCAAGCTTCAGGGAAGTCGGTTGTAGGGTCTAAAGGGTTCGATTTCCGGGAAGGTCCAGCGCGGTTGGTGCACCTACATATATCATTCAACATATGTCATCTGACGTGCAAGTGTCCGTGCTGGACCGGATGTAGTTTGGCATCAAGATTCGTTCCGGATCAGTTAAAAACATTGGTGGTCTAAAAAGATCTCCGGGCCACCAGGAGTCGATCGGTGCCGCCACAATCTGCTCTCGCAGGACGGCTGCAGACTGAAACACGACGTCCATCCTTTGGAAGCACCACCAAAGATATTTGAAATGGGCGTGAGGGGAAGTGAATTGACCCCAAAATTTAAACATGTACTAGGTGACCTCCTAGAGTTTCTTTTTAGTAGGTGTAACCCGTGGAACAACCAACATACACTTATTCACTTTAATATAAAAGTTCTTTGCCAAAAAAAATCTATCTGGTACCTTAATGAGCTTTACCAACTCTCCGGTAGTGCTTGGATAGGAGAACTAAGTCGTCTACATAGGCTAATACCGGAGACCAAGCTACAAGAGCAGAAATTTTGTATTTATTGCGAATAATAATACACAATCAATCACTACAATCATTACATGACTTAAAACAGTTTTTAGTAGTTTCATTTCCCGATTACTCGTTCCTATCTGAATTTACCATGTCCCCTTCAAAAACACGATAAGGTAAGAGTATCAGATTTAGACACTGACTGAAATTCAGACAGGTTTCTATTTATATGCTTAAAATAAGAAAACTACAATATTAAAAAAATTGTAATGACATCTATTGACCCAAGGCAACATTCTATTATTCATTTCAAGAGCTTTTGGTGTTTTACATTTAGCGCTGTAGGTTTGGTTTAACCTACAAGTGAGCCACGTTTGGTGAATTGTGAATTGTGTTTAAATTCGAAAGTTTTCTTATAAGGTAAGCAGATTTAGACTACTTTTTATTTTGCTGTGAGATTCAAATAAATGAAAATATACGGATAATTTTTGTTTAGGCTCAATAAAAAGGCTTTAAATTTTCATTTTAACATAATGTATTGTTATTTTTACCACCAAATTATTAATATTTATATGATGTCAGAATTACATAAACATTAACACAGTGTTTGGCAATTCAGACATTGAATGTCGGAATTGGATACATTATAAAAAGCAACAGATATGATTTATTCTATTTATTTCCACCTAGCATAACATAATTTATAAATATCTGTAGTCGTGGATTGATTTTTGACCTTGCATTTTAATTCCGACAACTAAATTAAAGGACTTTATATTATTGATTTTGATCTATTTTTAGGTTATGATGGCGGCAAAAAAAAATTGCAAATACAGCAAGGATGATCTAAGGTGGGCTTTGGATGCCATAAAAAACGGCACACCTTTTTCATCTGCAGCAAAAGAGTACAAGATTCCCAGAACGACTCTCATCGGAAAAATTAAAGGCATTTATCCTGAAGAGTTTCGAAGTGGAGCACCTTCAGTGTTAACTTCGCACGAAGAAAATTTATTGGTTCAATGGATAATTAATATGGCTCGCATGGGGTTTCCTGTCACAAAGGAGCAACTGCTAGATAGCGTCTCACTTTTGGTGAAATATTTGGGACGACATAACAACTTTACAGATGGAAAGCCAGGCCGCCAATGGTATAAATTATTCTGCAAGAGACACCCTGAAATTAGTGAACGAATAGCACAAACTTTAAGTGCAGCTAGAGCAGGAATAACTAAAAGTAAAATCCAAACATGGCACAAGGAAATAGAGGATTACTTTATTTCATCAAATATTAATATTAATGATCCTCAACGAATATTCAATACGGATGAATCTGCATTTTACCTGTCGTCAAAGGGACGTAAAGTCTTTGCCAAGAAATGAATTAAGTCAGTACACGATAGATCTGGTAATGATAGAGAATGTTTGACTGTCCTCATTACTGGCAATGCTGCTGGCCAACTACATCCACCCATGGTAATGTACTCTTATGAGAGAATACCAAAGAATATTGTGTCACATGTGCCTAAAGGTTGGGGGGTTGGCAAGTCAACAAGTGGATGGATGACATCCGAATCATTCTTTGAATATGTGACGAACATCTTTTACCTCTGGCTAGTCTCTAAAACATTGAGTTTCCAGTGCTGTTGTATTTAGACGGGCATAAATCCCACGTTACATTACCTCTGACAGAATTTTGTAGGGAAAAACAAATTGTTGTCATTAGTTTGCTACCAAATTCCACTCACATCTTACAACCTCTGGATGTGGGTCTGTTTAGCTCTTTAAAAAATAAATGGCAGAAAGAAGTTAAACAGTTTAAAATAGAAAATAACTATAAATATTTAACAAAAGAAACATTTGCCCCCGTTTTAAATAAAATTCTAACATCAATGTCGGACTTGGAAAATATTTTTCAAAATTCTTTTAGAGTATGCGGTCTTTTCCCTTTCAATGCCGCAAACATAGATTACAGTAAACTACTTACTCAAATTGAAAATATTGAAGAAAGTAAAGAAACAAAAGATCCAGATTCCATACAAATCTTAAGATGTCTTGAATCTTATATTGAACCAGCAGTTCTTAATCAATTTTATAATCTAAGAGGTATAAAGTGAACCGGTAATATCGAAGATAAGAGTTTGTATGACATTTGGTGCAAAATATACCAACAATCCGAAATATCCTATACTAATGAGAATGTTACAATAGATATAGAAGAAGGTTTAATTTTAAAAGAAGGTTGGGAAAGTTTAGTTGTTTATGAAGAAGGTAATGTAAATGAAAATATTGAAAAGACTCCCGAAAAGACAATACCAGAGAATGCTACCCATTCTCTGGTATTGCCAGGAGTAATTATGCCATCGCCGTTTAAAAGATCTTTATTTTGGCCTGAACCGGCCAAAAAGGTAAAATGTCGTAATAAAATTAAAGTTCCAGCTGTTGGCACGTCGGATGAGTGGCGGGAATATTTTTCAAAGAAGGATGAGCACCAAAAGAAAATTAATGAAGAAAAAGAGGAGAGAAAACGCAGACGAGAAGGAAATAAGACGTTGCGCGAAAATAAAAAAAAAGAAGGCAAGAATTAATTTAATTTAAATTTCCATTTTTTATTGTACTTATAATTTAATAAAAAAATTAAAAGGCATTCTTTTGTATTTCTTGGAATAATGTTCTAATGTGACTGATCTGCGGTCACTATCGGAATTAGGTTCACTACCTGTCTGAATTTGAAACAAATTTTATTTCTTATGTCTGAATTAGATGATATTGACAGCACTTGACAAAACTATTAATCATATTAGTTGCCATAAACTTTTAATTGAAATCAATGGTTAGATATCATCGGAAACCATCAATAGTTAAAAAAAAAAATACCCGACGAAGATTACTGTATAGGCATACCTTTTATTGTATAAAATGTAACAAAAATTCCTAAAGATGTCTGAATTTGGTACCCTTACCTTACATATTGTCTGAGGCATTGGCACCCTACATAAAGACACTGTTAGTAGAGGATACACAAGGTAGCTACAAACACATGAAATAAAAAAATGCAATTATTATTAATTGATTAAACGACGAAAAATTGTAAAATATACTCGAATCTAACCACTGATCCGAATTAGTTTATTTACACAAAAAAGTTACAATATTGAATCATGAAAATTTTAGAGTCATTTTCAATATTATATGACGAGACAACTAACAAAGATTCAAATAAAGAACTTCAAATTGGAATTAAGTTCTGGTATAAGACAAAAAATCAAGTTGTAACATCACACATGCATACTTTTTATTTGGAGCATACAAAAGAAGAAGATATCATTTCGAAAATACATGAGGCCTTCTTGATTTCAATTTGCCACAAAACCAGCTACTGACTCCTGCAAGTGATGAACCAAATACAAATTAAAAAAATTTTCGTCTTCTAAGTGAAGAAGTTACAACCCCAAGAAAATCTTCATTATTGGATATTGGCACATGCAATATCCATATTATACACAATCCATTTTTGAAAGGTTTACAGGCGTTTAGTGAAGTGAAGTGAGCTGTTGATATCTGTGAAATATTTTTTCAAGGATCGATCGAGTAGGTGGGCGGATTATGAATTAATTCAAAAGAAAACTGGTGTGCCAAAAAATCACTTTCTGAAGTATGTGTCCACTAGGTGGCTTACTGTAGGTGCAGCTTCATGATTGATTATTTTATGGATTATATTCCTACAAAATGTGGCTCAATTGAAAATACAACACCTACAAGACTTTAAAAAAATATCTTTCAAAATCTAATGAAACTTCAAATCATGTTTGTCATATCCAGTACTCAGATATTTACAAAATTTACTTTATTTTTTCAAAGAAGCCAACATGAGGAACTAGAAATATTACTGACAATAATTATTCAAAAAGTGTGTAACTATAAAATTTCTATACCGGAAATCTTCACGGATATATCCTCTGAAAGGATATTCCGTAAAAATCATCGAAAAAAATCCTAGGATTACCTAGAAGTTTTAGCAATAGAACTATGCGATGCATTTAAACTGTTAAATTTGCCAGAAGCGGAACGTCTAATTTTCTGCCACAATGCTAAAAAGCATTTAATTGCGGCTGAGAGCCAAATTATTAAAAAAATATTTTCTTCCTCTATTAATTTATTACGGGCAATATCTTGCATTAATTCGAAAAACATAAAAAGCAATAGTGCCAAGGACATTGTTTTTATCAAAAAAAAAAGAAAGTTTTTTTCAGCTATGTCACGTCGCGCCACCAATATTCTATAACAGGGGTGGCCAACCCTCGGCCCGCCTTGAAAATTTTTCCGGCTCGCGAGATTCATCACACTTTTGCAAAATATATTTATTTTATGAGTTATGATGCATTTCCAAAGTGGCCCGCAAGATCATTTGGGTTGGCCACCCCTAGTCTAAACGTTAGTGGAGCAATATGAGAGCTGCAGGTACATTTTTTTTGCAGTGTGTTTGTTTTAACGTGTTTATTTAAAAATTGTTAATGATAAGAAAAATAATCACTTCTATTCTTGGGTGATGAAATTTTCCATTTTCTTGTTTTCAAATGATTACAACAAGGGTTGAATCTTAAGAATCGGTTATCCTAGGTAAAACCATGCAAATTGCAGTGCACATATTCATGAAGTGTGCTCAGGTCAATTATTTTTTTTGCCGAGTTATGTTAGAATCCACATTTTCATAAAGTGTGCTCAGGTAAAAATTTTTGTTTTCAAATGATTACATGGCAACAGTCGATTTTTCTAGGCAAAATCATGCAAATTGCAGTGCATATATTCATAAAGTGCTCAGGTCATTTTTTTTCTTTTTTTTTTCTTATGTTAGAATTCACATTTTCATAAAATATGCTCAGGTAAAATTTTTCGTTTTCAAGTGATTACAACAAAGGTTGAATCTCAAGAGTCGGTTTTCCTAGGTAAAACCATGCAAATTGCAGTGCACATATTCATAAAGTGCTCAGGTCAATTTTTTTTCCGAGTTATGTTAGAATCCACATTTTCATAAAGTATGCTCAGGTAAAATTGTTTGTTTTCAAATGATTACAACAAGGGTTGAATCTTAAGAGTCGGTTATCCTAGGTAACATCATGCAAATTGCAGTGCACATATTCATAAAGTGCTCAGGTCATTGTTTTTTTTGCCGACTTATGTTAGAATCCACATTTCATTTTCAGGTAAAATTTGTTGTTTTCAAATGATTACAACAAGGTTTGAATCTTAAGAGTCGGTTTTCCTAGGTAAAACCATGCAAATTGCAGTGCACATATTCACAGGTCAATTTTCTTTTCTTTTTTTTGTTTTTTTTTTTCATTACACTTTTATAAAATATATTTATTTTATAATGGTCAAAGTAGTGAAAACTAATGTATTAAAAAATAGTAGGTCTAAATCTAATATGGGGATATATAATTTTATATTTGGCCCGCGGAGTTTTGATGCATTTCCAAAGTGGCCCGCAAGATAATTTGAGTTGGCCACCCCTGTTCTATAACAAGAGACGGACCATTTCGCCTGTATAAGTAGACGACAACGCGACACCATAGAATAAGTCGTACGTTACCTTTTAACCTGTTAACATTTTGTGTGTTCGCATAACCTATGTAATGTATTAAGTACTTGTATTTATTAAAGCTAGATTGTAACGATCTTAGTGTATTCCACTGACTTCAAACCTATCACAGCTTTGAATCCCACTACTGTTTTGAATGAGTGGCTTCTTCTGACATTAATTTATTTGAATATCCTGCCGGAAAAAGAATTGATCAATATAATTGGTCACAGCTTTTTGAATTAAAAAATAATGATGGCACACCCAAGTATTGTTAAATATCAATTAGTGTCAAATGTATACTATGCCTTCCACACGGCAATGCTGATGTTGAGAGAGGACTTTCCAATTCTGGGAGGATAGTTACATTTGACCGAAATAAATTATCCAAAAATATGCTTAACGCCATTTTGAGTGTTTTAAATTATATGGCGGTATACTACAATAAAAATGTCGCACATTTCAGTATAACTAAAAAACAAATTAACTTAACGCGAATGGCACATAATACATATATGCTTAAAAAAGAGCGAGAAGCTGAAGAAAAAAGAAAGAAAAATCCTTGACGAAGACGAAAGAAAGGAACAAGAAAGACTGCGATGTACTAGAGAGTCTGATCAACGGAAGGAAGTCAAAGAGTTGGAAAGTAAACTTATTGAAGTTACTAAAGTGAAATCTGAAAAAACCAAAACAGCTACTACCTTGCTTGAAGAAGCCCAAAATAAATTAAAGGAAGCTATTGGAAAATCTAATATAGTTGATGTAAATGTGACGGAAGGCTTGTTAGAGGGAGTGGATCAACTGCAAGAGGAAAGTAACAAATGTGAAGTGGAAATATGTAGGTTAACGAAGAAAAAGTGATCTTCTAAGTTATTTCAGTAAGACAAGAAAGACAAGAAAGACCGAATACAAAGTTTAAGTATTATATTTTGTTTGTTTTTCAAATTTTATTATTTTTAAATGTATTTACGTATATTATATTCTTGTATTTTTAAAAATTTTTATTATTTTTATTTACAGTCGCATCGACCATCTAGGGTCATTAACGACTACTTAATTTTACATGGTATCGTACGTAGTATTATATTGTGTATAATGACATAATAATGCAATCATTGCATGTTAAGGAATATAGAGAGTATATAGCGGAATATACATATACATAATACTGATATTAATTATTTACATACTAGATAAATTCAATATTTAAATCCGATCATACAGTTTAATCTCCTTTAGATAGTCGATTACATTTTTACATGATTTAACACTTGATAAACATTTAACCAAATTATCTGAGGTCTCATTTGAAAGATTAAATTTATTCCTAGCGTTTATAAACTTAGGACAGTTACTAATAATATGTTGTACCGATAGTGGTACCTCACAATTTATTACAAATCTCATGTTCTTCTTTTGTGTTGATATGCAGGTGACTAATATCTGTATGTCCAGTTCGGAGTCGGTTGATAATTACTTGATCCTTTCTATTGAAGAAAACACCTGGATTTTGTTCAAAACCAGATTTCCTTACTATGTTTGACTTATTGGCAAGCACCCAGTCGTCGTTCCACTTTTTGTAGATAGCTGAGTTGCATATTTTTTTTATCGTTTTTAGTGCATGCGAAATGTTAATTCTTTTAGTTGATTTAAATACTGCAGCTTTTTTTGCTAGTTCGTCTACTTTTTCGTTCTGCTCAATACCTACGTGAGACGGTACCCAACAGAATAGAATATTAACATCGTTATTTTCATTTACTATTTGATTGAATGTTCCTATAATACTAGCTATTATAACACTTTTTGATTCTTTACAAGTTATGGCTGATAGTACACTAACGGAATCTGAAAATAATATGCTTTTATGTTTGTCGATATGGACATAGCTTAAAGCTTTTAGTATAGCTATTGCTTCTCCTTAAAAGACCGAAGTATCAGTTGGGAGAGTGTACACTGTATGGCAATAGTATCGAGACATCTCTTTGCTAGACTAGTTTAACGTCCGAAACTAAGCATGTCCTTCTCTAACTTTATGTGCATCGTTACGTTTCAGTTCCACTCATTCATAGCGTTGGTTGGCGAAAAATTCCTGTAGACCGGTCGAGGCATCCCATTACATTTTACCTTGAAACGAATTTTTAGAACTAAATTTTAAAGTTTCGGTGGTTCATTGACAGAGAAATGCACTTTATAATGCAATAAATTAAGTAGTCTTATGGATTAAACAATATGTATATTATTTATTCAACATAACAAAAATGAAAATACATAAGTTTATGAGTAGTAGATAATTCTATAAAATTAACATTAAAAATATATCGAAAACAAAAGGAATTACTATATACTATAAAATATCAATTAAAATTAAAAACTAATCAAACGATTATTTCAATTTATGTTTAGGTAAATGACCGGCATCGCTTGAACATTTACAGGTATAGTATTATTGTGTTGTAAATGCTTTACCTTGAAACGAATTTTTAGAACGAAATTTTAAAGTTTCGGTGGTTCATTGAGAGACAAATGCACTTTATAATGCAATAAATTAAGTAGTCTTATGGATTAAACAATATATTATTTATTCAACATAACAAAAATGAAAATACATAAGTTTATGTGTAGTAGATAATTCCATAAAATTAACATTAAAAATATATCGAAAACAAAAGGAATTACTATATATTATAAAATATCAATTAAAATTAAAAACTAATCAAAAATTTAAAAAATTAATACAAAGTTAAAATTAGTAGTGTGTGGGAAATCCTCCAAAGTCGATTACTTCTTGCAAGCGATTGTTCATTGACCGAACTAATCGTTCGCAATTAGGTTGATCACGAAATCTTTCCCACACACGAAGACAGTGGGTCAGGAGGGTCGCTCTAGTCCGGATATTGTTGAGACCATCAACGTCATTCCATTCGTTCACCATACTAGCCCACAAGTTTTCAATCGGATTCAAATCAGGTGATTTGGAGGGCCAAGGAATTACTTCGAACTCCGGATGCCCTTCAAACCACCTTTGAACCACTCCAGCTTTGTGCACCGCGCTATTATCGTGAATGAATGGAATGCGTGGAAGTTCCCTTTCTGGATCGGCGTAAAGTCTGCGCACACTTGGTAACATAACGTCTTCCAAAATGTGCACATACTCTAGACCGGTCATTCGCGTTGTGGTTTCAACTAATTCACCCGGACCCGCTGCGGACATCCACCCCCATACCCCCATTGTTATACGTCCACTATGGCGAATGAATGCTACATTTTGTGGAGCGTATCTAGTATTGTTCATCCGCCATAGTGGTTTGATGCTGTTACTGTATAATTTAAATACTTTTTCGTCAGTAAAAATAGCATTTGTCCAATCCCTATCTAATTGATTGTGAGCAAATGCTATTCTTTGTTGACGATGAGCAGCAGTCAAATCAATTTTTTTCGCAGGTTTTCTATTACGAAAGCCGTTATCAATTAAACGGCGCCGTATTGTGTATTTACTGCAATCTAAATTTAGCAATTCCCTACGAGCCGCCAAACTACCGAAGGGTTGCTCGGTAGCATTGGCCACCAACAACTGCTCTTGGTCAATTGTGAGCGATTTTGGCTTGCCACTTTTTGATCTTGTTTTCAACGAATCTTCATCTTTCCACCTCTTCACCCATGCGTACACTCTAGATCTCTAAAACAATTGATAAAATTGACCTAATTACAAAATTGAAGCAATTTCGATTGTTCCATTTGTAGGTATACAGTTAATTTACGATAATCAAACAAACTATCAATATCAATGATATTTTTATTATTACATTCAGCATTGAAACTGGACAAGTTTTTTTTTTAAAGAGCTTTAATTTTAACAATATTATTGTATTATTAAAAAAAGAATACATTCGGAAAGATGGAAAAAATTTAATCACACTCACCGATAAATTGACGATCTATAATTTCATTTATTGGAACACCCTGTTCAAACAAAGTAATCACTTTTGCTCTTAATTCGATGGATGAATACATTTCGCAAACAGTTCTTCAGTCAACAACGTGTTTGAACTAACTATTTTCTTCTAGAAATTGGTTTATAAGTAAAGCATTTACAACACAATAATACTATACCTGTAAATGTTTAAGGAATGCCGGTCATTTACCTAAACATAAATTGAAATAATCGTTAAAGTATCCGTCACCAAATCAAAATATTCTGTTGTTTTATTCCCAATTCGTTTCTTCTCATACACTAGTAATTTTAATTTTGCAGTAATTTTGTAAATTTTTGATTAGTTTTTAATTTCAATTGATATTTTATAGTATAAGTAATTCCTTTTGTTTTCGATATATTTTTATGTTAATTTTATAGAATTATCTACTATACATAAACTCATGTGTTTTCATTTTTGTTATGTTGAATAAACAATATATTGTTTAATCCATAAGACTACTTAATTTATTGCATTATAAAGTGCATTTCTCTGTCAATGAACCACCGAAACTTTAAAATTTCGTTCTAAAAATTCGTTTCAAGGTAAAATGTAATGGGATGCCTCGACCGGTCTACAGGAATTTTTCGCCAACCAACGCTATGAATGAGTGGAACTGAAACGTAACGATGCACATAAAGTTAGAGAAGGACATGCTTAGTTTCGGACGTTAAACTAGTCTAGCAATGAGATGTCTCGATACTATTGTCATACAGTGTACATAAAATGCTCATGAGGCGTTAATACGGAACAGCCTACACCGTTAGTTAGTTTGGCTGCATCCGTGAAAATGTGTGTATAGTTCGAATATTTTATTTCTTTAATTTTGTTTTTGATTTCTATAGGAGCCATAGAATACTTTTGTATATCGGGAATGATGACTTCTGGAATTCTTAGTGTCCATGGAGGTATTTTGGAAATTTGTCGTTGCTCTGGTTCAAGTGCGTTTGTATTGAAGTCTTGGATGTAATGTTTAACTCATATATTAAGTGGCTTAGGAAGGGATTGCTTTTTTGTGTAACAATCGCAGTATGTATTGACGTCAATGGTTTTAGATGATACATTGCTCAGTATCGCTTTAGTTGATAACATATAATTTAGACAGAGTTTTATTCGTCTATATTTTAACGGAAGTACATTGGCCTCAGCTAGTATGCTATTTGTAGGACATGTGCGGAAAGTGCCAGTTGCTAATCTTGCTGCTGCGTTTTGAATGGGGTCTACTGCGAATGCTACTAAGTGTTGGTCGTTAATAAATGCATCACAGATATTTTTATATATGTATGTGAGACTATCTGTTGTAGAATGCATTTGTCGGAATCCATGTTGAAAGGTGGAGAGTAGTTCGTTCGATTCTAAAAACCATTTGAGTCTGTAATTGATGATCTTTTCTAATAACTTGGACATACAACATGTAAGTGAGATAGGCCGATACGATTCTTTTTGTTGTAATTTTTTCCTGGTTTTGGAGTAGGAATCACGACTGCCTTTCTCCATTTGTCGGGAAAAATATTGTACGACCAGATACTATTGAAGATTTCCAGTAGTAAGGTCAGGGCTATTTCGGGCAAATTGTTTAGAAACAGGTTAGATATATCATCTGGGCCAGCACTGGTGTTTTTGCAATTTTTTAGAGTCGTCTTAAGCTCTTCACTAGTGATTTGGTAGTTGATTGGGTTTTCTTCGTTGCTCTGCTCGGCCTCCGAGAAATCTTAGTAGCCCCTTTCATTTTCTAGGTTTTTTTTTTTGTATTCTAAGAACTTTTCATCGAAATTGGAATCTCGAATTTTCAGCAAACATTTTACCCATTGTGTTGGCAATTACTGTAGGTTTAGACAAGACGGTGTCATCTGGTAGGGTAATGTTTCGAATTTTTTGTTGTTGTTTATTCCCGTTGATTGAACGTATTTTGTTGAACAATTCTACAATGGATATATTTCTTTTTAACGTACTTATATAATTATTCCACGATTCTCTTTTAGACAGCTTAACAATTCTTCTGGCTTCAGCTCTTTTACGGTTAAAATAATACTTATTTTCTACAGTATTATGCTTTTTAATTTTATACAAGGCTTTCTTGGATTCTTTAATTGCTTCCTCGCACAGTTCATTCCACCAAGGCAGTTCCTTTTTTCCAGGTTTCCCTTTTCTCTTAGGGATAGATAGATTGGCAGCATAGATTATTATTCGTTTAAGTTTATTAACAATTTCATTAACTTCACTATTTGATGTACATTGAAGATCTAGAATAAATTGGATTGTATTTTTATAATCTGCCGGTCGGCTTTATTGATTTTCCACCGAGGTATGTGAGTTGGTGGTTCTAGAATTTGCTTGTTGCCCAATGACATGATTATAGGAAAATGATCGCTATCATAATATTGTCCTCCATAACGTTCCATTCCAATGTACAGGCTAAATTGGGCGAGCACAAGGAAAGATCGATATTACTTAGCGTTCCATTAGAGATGTTGATGTGCGTTGGCCTTTCGGCATTTAGTAGTGATATATTTTGGTCAATTAAAATGTTTTCAATAATTTTGCCTCTTGTGTCGGTATGGTTCGAGCCCCATATTATGTTGTGACAATTGAAATCTCCGACAAGGATATATGGATAAGGAAGTTGTTTAATGATGTCTTGAACTTCTCTTTTGTTTACATTGTAGTTGTTAGGAATATAAATATTACAAATGCATATTTTTTTGAGGAAATGGTGTATGTGATAGCAACTGATTCTAAATTAGTATTTAATTTAATTTCTTCACAGTCTATGTAGTTTTTCACGTATATGGCAACGCCTCCACTAGGCAGTTAATCCTGTTTTTGTAAAAAAATTTATAGCTTTTAAAATTCCTGTAGTTATAATCTTTGCAATTTGTTTCTTGTAAACATAATATTCCTGGGTTTTGGTCGTTGATTAATTTTTTAAGATACTCAAAATGGCAGTTTAGGCCATTAATATTCCACTGCAAGATAATAGGGTCTATTCTGTAATCAACCCATTAAATTATAAAGGTTCAGTAAAATTAAAAATTATAACTGTTATATTTAACTTTCAGTATTCTATTAAAAGAAGGTTCCCATAAATTGCAAACTTTTTAATGGTCCCACTAAAATGTTTGTATGTTTCCGTCTAAAGTAGTCTAAATGGACCACTGGTAGATCACAGTCCATCGGTATCGCGGGGTTTCTGTCAATTTTACCGTCAAATGCAGTGCATAACCTCACTTTTTCATGTTTAAAGAACTTGGAGTTTAAAGTGTCCTGTTGTTATTAAAACTAAAACTTACAAATAATGTTTAGTACACAAAACATTATCTTTGGGGTGAATTTATTGGAGTACTTCCTTGTGTCGACTTTTATTTAGTAAAAGCTGACAGTTACTATTTTTTTCCTTTCACCAAGGCAACTCTAAACAAACATCGCCGACTTTCTACCGTGCTCAGTTAGACGGCAAGCTTGTCCGGCCGTTCCGGTAACACGCCCCTCCCTGAAGGCTGAGCACGGAGTGAAGTTGCCGTTGCCTTGATTTAAGAAAGAAGAAAGAAAGATAACGCTAAATAAAACTAAAGATCAAAAGAAACAAAATTCTAAACACAACGCGGTATTCACTAGTGACACTAATTGTTTCTTGCACTAATGGCGTCGGGGTGCAGGGCGGATCCTGTCCAGATGGTACTGAACTTCCTTGTTTCAGACCCGGATCTAGTACGTGGTGTCGCTGGCAGGGCGTACGATGTCGAAGGGCCCGTGCCAACTTGGATCGAATATTCGATCTCCCCTCCGAGGTACCCATTTGACAAGGACCTGATCTCCCGGATTGTAGAGGACAGGCGGTGGTCGGGGGTCTTCTCGCTGTTGTACATATTCCTACTGGTTCTGCCGTGCCTCGTCCCGCACCTCCTCGACTGGACGTCTTTGTGGGTTCGACGCTTCGTCCCAGGCTCCCGGTAGTTTCGGGTTGTACCCGAATAGGGCTTCCCCGGGGTCTTCCCGGTGGCGGCGTTTCTGCGTCGGCGCAGACTGAACAACACAGTTGACAGTTGAGAATCCCAAGAGATCCGGCGTCGTTTTGCCAACCGTAGGCCTAGCCCCTTTTTGATTTCCTGGTTTCTTCGTTCCGTTGGGTTTGCCTGAGGATGGTAGACGGCAGTTGCCCAATGGTCCGTTTGCCAATGTTGGCAATACTTTTGCCATTGGCGGGACGTGAACTGCGGCCCATTATCTGTAATCAAGCTTTGCGGAAAACCATATCTCTTGAAAACTTCCGTCTCCAGTTTCTCGCAGATGGGAGTCGTTGTTGCGCCGGTCAAGGGAAAGGCTTCTATCCATCTTGTGAAAAGATCGGTCACAACCAGAATGAACCGGTTACCGCTCGGTGTGGCCCGGTATGGACTCATGCGGTCACACGCGACGGTATTCCAGGGTTCCTGTGGTTGATGGGGTCGTTGTGGAGCTCTTGCTCTCGTCGGTTTTCGCTTATATTGTGCGCAGAGGAGACAGCTTTTTACGTAATTTCTCACCATGTCCCCAATCCCAGGCCAATAATAACTCTCCTTGATGTCGCGTTCGGTTTCTTCCGCCCCAGGATGACCAGCTAGGAGGGTGTCATGGTGGTGAATGATCACGTCAGTTTGGAGGTTTGTAGGTACCACAAGCTGTTGGTGCGTTGTCTGGATCCTGTAGAGTAACCCATCGGTGACGGTATATATTGCGGCAAAATCTCTATCACCCGGTCGTTGCGGCCCTTCGTTCCGAACTTTTCCCCATCTGCGGATGATACGTTGTACTGCGGGGTCGTTGCGTTGACCTGCTCGTACTTCCTCTGCGAGAGTTTGGAATTCAATTGCGTTTAGTTCCGCGATGTCGGGGTTACTGGAGATGAGTCTGTGCCTCTCTGGTGGTAACAGTCTCGTTTCGTCCGGTGTTGTTGTTTGCAGAGATATCCGCGGGTCCCGCGATAAGACATCCGCTAACTCGTTCCTCTCTCCAGGGCAATGCTCAATTGAGAAGTTGAAGTGCTGTAGGAGGAGAGACCACCTCGTTAACTTGGCGTTGGTATCCTTGGAGTTCGCAAGCCATAGTAACGCTCGATTGTCGGTAATCAGCCGGAAATGTCGGTCCTCCAAGTAAGGACGGTATTTCTTAGCCGCCCAGACGATTGCGAGGCATTCTTGTTCGTTAATATGATATCGCTTCTGGGTCTTGTCGAACCTGGCGCTGGCGTAGGAGATTATGTTGCGTCGACCGTCGTCTGTCGGTTGCTACAGTACAGCAGCCATTCCTACGCCGCTAGCGTCCGTTTGTAGCACGAACGGACTTCGGGGGTCTGGTCTTGACAGGTGCAATGGAGCCGCAACCGCTTCCTTAACCGTTCGAAACGCCTCCTCCTGTTTGGGGCCCCAGGACCATCGCGTCTTCGTTGACAGGAGATCCGTAAGGGGGGCGGCCTTGACAGCAAAGCGGGGTACGTATTCGCGGACCCAGCCGCAAATTCCCAGGAACTTCTTCAATTGCTTTCGGTTGGTCGGGGGCTCGACTTGTGCAACTTGTTCCAAATGCTTGGGCTGGGGTTTGTTGCCGTCCTCATGAATCAAATGCCCCAGGTATTCGATTTGGCTGGCGCCCAATCGGCACTTCTTGGGAACGCATCGAAGGCCGTGAATTCCCAAGCGTTCTAGTACCATTGCAAGGTGGCTGAGGTGTTCGTCATGGTCCCTCGAGTACACGATGATGTCGCCCAGATACACCATGACAAACTTTTGGAGATATCCAGCTAGTACCTCCTGCGCCATCAATCGTTGGAACGTTGCGGGCGCGTTCTTTAATCCAAAGGGCATTACTCTAAACTGGAATTTCCCTCCGTCCGGGGTGGCGAAAGCTGTGAGAGGTCTGTATCTCGGAGCGACGGGAATTTGCCAATAACCGCTTTTGAGGTCGAGGACGCTGAATACCCGGGCTTGTCCGAGATTCCTCAGGGTCTCCTGAATTATCGGTAGCGGGGCGGCTTCGTTCACCGTTACTGCGATGAGCTTCCGGTAATCTATGCAGAACCGTGGAGGGCTCGATCACTCCCGTCACGAGCATCTCCTGCACTTGCTCCAGGATGGCCTGCTTTTTCGTATCACTGTAGCGGTAAGGAGCTACGTTCACCGGTGCGTCGTTTGTCAAAACGATGACGTGCTCCGCTGATCGTGTCGTCCGCACCGTCGCATCTTCCCAAAACACTCGGCGATGTTTGTTAAGCACTCGCGAAATTCGGCCTTCCATTTCGGCTGGGAATTCGTGTTGAACTGCGGGGGCGTCGCTGTCCTTTAGCACCGGAGGTCGGTGTCTAAAGAATTCAGTCCGGCGCTGGCTCGTGCCGAAATGAATGCACTCGCGCACAAGGTCTATTATCGCTTGTTGCTCTGAGAGCCATCGTCTTCCGAGTATAACGTCTTCGCGTAAATCCTTAATAACTAAAAACTCGTGTTCAAACACGTCACCCGCTACGGCGTATCGCACTTTTTGCGTCCCTAGCACTTTCGTTTTCACATCACTAACGGCCACTAAGAGCGTCCTGTCGCTTAGCGCGGTTTGTGTATCACCGAACGGTAGTCCCGCCCGCACAAAATTGTCCGAGGCCCCGGTGTCGACGAGTGCCCAATAGTCGTTTCCTCTGACTAACAATTTTAATCGCGGTAAACTGTTGTGGTCGTGTAAGGCATTTATGATGGGTTTCCGCGTAATATTGTTTGCGGCAACGCGCGGATTGCTGTCGCAAGGTTGCCGTTTCCCGACGGCGTTGGCTGGCTGTCACTTACAGGGTACCGGTCCTGCAGGACTGGGCAGTTTTTATGTAGATGTCTACCTTCGCAGTAGCGACAGAGCGGAAGTCTGCCGCTTTCTCTGGACGTGTTAGGGTTCTGCTGGAACGACATGGGCCCCCTAACGGCTCGACGCGTGTCGACCCGGGCGTTAAACTCTTCGATTCGATTTGCCATTTTAATTAGGCTGGCCGTTGTCTCGGGCAACTGGGCTGCCAAGTGATATTGCATACCGGCTTCCAGCTGCTTCCACAACATCTCTACTATGCGGGACTCCGGCACATAGATGTCCAAACGGTTCTGATAGTTCAGCTTCCTTCGTATAAATACCTCCGCCGGTTCCTTCCTGCCGTCGTGTGCCTTGTTGTAGAAACGGTCCGTCAATTCGAAGCGCATCGCCTCGAAGCCGAACTTCTGTTGTAGGCTATCCTTCAGTGTTGCATATGAAGATTGCAGACTGCTGTAACGCTGATACCAGCGCCGGGCCTCTCCTTGCAATTGCTCGATGGTGATGTCGACCCAATCATCTACATCTGTTCCTGTAGCCTGGAAGTGCGCCTCCAGGCGCACAAAGAAACGGTTCAGATCTTCTTCAGGTTGCCCCGAAAATTTTGGTAGCCGTGGAATCGCTTTGGTTTGTAACGGCGGTGATGGATTTAGCAATTTCTCCGCGGCTTGCGCGGCCCCTGTTACCTTATTTTCTTTTAGCTGTGTCAGCAATTCTTGATAAAATTCTTGTTTTGCGTTATTTTGTGGGCGCCACTGGGAGGATTGTTGGACTTCCGTGTCGCCGGAATCGTCACGGACTTCTCCCAGAAAGTCCGTGGCGGCGGAGCGTGCTGTGTTGCGTGTATCCATACTAGTTTGTCGGTCGTGGTAAGTTCGGGAAATTTTCTTTAAACTTCAGGCCCTACGCGGTGGGCGCCAATTGTTATTAAAACTAAAACTTACAAATAATGTTTAGTACACAAAACATTATCTTTGGGGTGAATTTATTGGAGTACTAACTTGTGTCGACTTTTATTTAGTAAAAGCTGACAGTTACTATTTTTTTCCTTTCACCAAGGCCGACTTTCTACCGTGCTCAGTTAGACGGCAAGCTTGTCCGGCCGTTCCGGTAACACTGTGTAGTGGAAATTTATTGGGAAAAATGAGTAACGAAAAAGGAAGGTCATCCCGTATGACTAAAAAACAAAAAGAATGTTTAGTAGACTTTCTTGAAAAACATAAGTTTTTGTTATTATCGGAAGGAAAAGTCAAACTTACATAGATACAAAAATACGTGGGCAACCCTGGCAGAAAACCTGAACAGTTTAGGTGGTTCAAAAAAAAAACTGTAAAAGAATGAAAAGCAGTAAGTAAATATTGCAAAGGTTGTACTTTTCCTATTAATATTTCCAACTTATAGTCATTAGGTACTTTTAAAGAAATAACAAGAAAAAATGCGCGAGTCTTAAAACAAGATATAAATGAGACTGGAGGTGGACCTCAAAGCCAGAAGGACCTGAATCCTTCCGAGGAGAAACTTTTATCCTTGTTAAGTCCTGTAGTTATAGCAGGGATAGATACTTTACCTGAAGCAGGTTTACCCGAAGTAGGTTTACCCGAAGTGACGATTGAAAACACTGAGTTCCTGGATGTAAGTGATTAAACAAATGATGTTTCTAACAAATATACAGAATTATGCATTTAACACCTGTTATAATTCGGTTTTTATTAACATTATTGTTTTTAGATAACAGGAGAATATTTGTTACAACAGCCAATTGAAACAACAATCGAAATGCCACCAACTAATGCTTCTACTTCAGTAAGTTTAGAAAACATTTCTAGTAGGTAGTAAATAAAATTATAACTATCAATTTTACAGAAGATCAAATCTAATTTAAAAACAAAAAAAGAAGATTCATCAATAACGAATATTGCCAACAAGCATGAGGAAATGCTAAAAATCCTAGCTGAATCCAACATAAAAATAGCTGAATCCAATATAAAAATGGCTGAATCCACCTTTTTTTTGGGGAAAACAATGAAAAAAAAGACAAGACCATCCCCAGTATTAAATTTAAGATTTGACTAATGGCTAGTATAACATTTATTGTATTAAATATATTTGTCGACAATAAATTAGTTTGATTTAGTTTCTGTCAGGAAAATATTTTACTATTATACTTCTGCGCAGTCTTGCACCTTCCTGATACCAATTACCATTATTGGCTTGATTATTTCCTTGATTATGAACCCGTGGGACAGGCAGATGTGGTATTTCATCATTCTCTGGAAAGAGAGCGTTAAAAGCCCCACACATGTTATGAAGAACAGCACATGTATAAATTATTTTTGCCGCCCTGACTGGATTATAATTCAAAGCTCGGTGTCCCAATAAACAGCGGAATTCCATTAAGGTGTTCAATGACAATTCTGAGTCTACTTAATGCAGTATTATATCTAGATTCAGGAGAGTTTGGCACAACATCATCAAAAGGTACCATAAGCCAAGGTTCCTGAGGATACCCTCTATCACCAATTAAATAGTTTAGATTTCCTTCTCTTTCATACAAACGTTGTAGTTCTCTTTTCACATTGGACATCATCCAGATTACTGAATCGTGAACAGAGCCAGGAAATCTTGCATTTATGTTTAAAATTATTGAGTTGCTGTCTACGATTATTTGGGTATTAATACTATAATAGCCTTTTCTGCAGTAGTATGGACCTCCTGGATGAACTGGATGTTCTTCAGGAGGTGCAATTATTCTTATATGCGTACAGTCTATAATGCCCAAAACATCTTCAAAAATTCCACCGTTTTGTTGGAATTCTTGTTTGATCTGATGCCGACGTTGATTATTTGATGGAAATTTTATCCACTGATGTAAAAGATGTCTTGTTACTACATCACTAACCTCACTAATGCACCTGCTTATATTCGGTTGACTTTAAGCAACCAAGTATCCGTGCCCTATCTCTACTTGATAACTTCCTTGCCCAAAGAAAAACAATGAACACAAAATTCGAAGATGTACAGGTACTTTAGTTGTGCGTCGTGATTCTGTCATGAAAGGTGTTAGCATATGAATTAATTCATTACAGCAGATTTTGCTAAGACGAAATAATGTTAAAAAGCGTTTGTCAGGTAGAGTAAAAGGATCACTAACATCTCTTAAATGTCTCTGAAGAATCCTATTTGCTTGTCTACAAGAAACGAAGCAAAAAATGAGACATTAGGTAATTTGTAATGATATTCACTTACTGTTGTCTTGCACGTTCTTCATGATTAGCAATTACAAGGTGCAATAAACCATCAAACGCCATTATAATGGTGTAAGTACTTATTTTTTGCTTGCCAATAATTTTACTGGCCACTATTTGACATCCACTAAAATATTAAAATTAAAGGGCACATTTAAAGGATGCCGGTAAAAATTTAATGGACTTTAGATTTACAGAATTGCTTCTCGTTTTTAATGGTACCAGTAATTTTTATTGGCCCATTAAAAAATTACAGAATAGACCCTAATATCCATAATTAATATTTGTTAATATGAGATGCGCAATATTGACCGGATTTATGACTCGGTATCGGTTTGATTTGGTGTTGTGTCACGACTGCCATCTGTTAGGTAATCTTCCCCTTTCTGTTCTTTCATTTGCACTGATAACTTTTTGGAATATCTTGTGAAACGAGCCTTCATGGCACGTTTAGTGAGATGAGGGTACAGGTCTACTTTCATTAGTTTGACAAGTGCATTTATATTTTCGTGTAGTTAAGCCTTGTAAATTTTCTATCAAGCTTTTGAATTGCTCAAAATTTAGGATTTCATAATTTTTTTCAAGCTGCTTTTTTAAGGGCTCTCTTCGCTAGTTCGGTTCTGAATAAAAAATCTTAATGTTAAAATGTCGTATCATGCTTCGTTTGTTTTCACGGGGTTCTTGAAGTTCAGACTTTTAGTGCGTAACTAAGACTTACTCTTCGATATCTGTTAATAGAGATAGCTGCAATTTAGTTTAAAGAACAATTTTTACTAGTATTATTGTGTAAACGTTTTCTTTTTGATTTAAAAGTTTGTTTTTAACATATAATATGGTTATACGATATTTTTGGACAGACTTTTAAATTTCCGGGAATCTTCAAATCTTCTTTAAATACAGCTTCATAGTGCTTCCACTGAACTTTTCCGTTGGGCAACTACAAGTTTTTACAACTGATTTATAATTGATAATAGATACCTAGCAACACGAATAGAATGTACCTTAACGTATCCTCTATCGTAAATTCGATTCCAAAATACATTTGAAGAAATGTGCTGTATCCGAAAAAAAATGTAAATATCGATTTTCGTCTACTGGGTCAACACATTTATTATTTGAATTATCCAAATTTCGCGATACACCAAACTCTTTCCACATGCGCCGATTTGTAGCGGCTCCATCACATATGATTCCATCCACGATAGCTCCAGCTTTCTCCAATTCTTGTGTAATCTTTATAATAAGGGTTGCCAGTATAGTACCTTTTGTGGCACCCTTTGCTGCTGGTTGTGCATAATTATCCAAAAGTTTTTTTTTTCTTTTTTTTCCAGCATTTGCAAATTTCTTAATTGATGTTTGTTAACCAACACTGATTTTGTACGCACTTTTATAGTGACCTTTCCTTCTTTCTGCTGTCTCTTTTTTCGTATCCTCATTGTATTTCTTAAATGAAGCCTGTAGTATCGGCTATTTCATATGTCGCCAAATCTCTATTGCTTCATCAGGAAAGCCACTTTCAGTGTATGAGGAAGATGTATTATGCATAGAAAACGTTGGTCCACGTGAAAAATAATATCATCTAAACATTTAACGTGTAATACATCATTTTCAAACATTCCAATGACCGTTTCTGATATTTGACCTTCACGCCCTTTTATACATATTTTTGGCTTGACATCGGCATCCACTATGACTTGTTTTTGAATATCCGGCAAACCACTATCTTTCTTCATATAAAATTTGCTGAGGGAAAAGCACCTACTTCCATCATCTCTATATAGTATGTGAATGTTCCACAATTCGTCAGGCAACTTATTTACACAGCCATTAGTTTGCCATAATTCTTCAAACATTAACACTAAAAATTAAGAGTGCCGGACGGCTTGAATTACGGATTTCGTTCTATCTTGCTTATTTTTCCATCAAATTGAAAACAGTTTTCACAAAACAAGTGTAAAAAAGTAATAGTGAATATGTCTATCTAAATGTTTTGTCTAAAATTAATAAAAAACATTTTTTATTTCTTTATTTGTGATTTAAAAAAAAAATCGATACACACATTGCATTAATTATTCTAGCGTTAGTGCCGCTGATAGCACCGCGGCGGAGCCCGTCCTTCGTTCTTAAGTAGCGTCGCCCCTAAGTGACTTGCGCAAGGCGGTTCCTGTTCGACTATGGAAGCGAGGGTGTAACCCGGACTTCACTATAGACGGCCTGGAAGTTCACCCGCATTGTGGAGCTGCTTTTTATTGTTTTTGAGTTTTGATCAATCGGTTATAAAAAGAAACATGTTTATCGTTGAATTAACGTAATTTTATTTTTCTGTAAAGTTAAATTATTTGATTAATAAATTTAGTGTTGTAAAGTGTGAAATTAGTGACTATTGTGTGCCACACCATTTTTTGTAGTCGTCTCCTTTATTGTTTTTCGAGAAATTCGATAAAACTCCAATAGCAGCGGTGGGATCACGGAGTAGATAAATGGTTGTCAACCTTGTCGCCAACAATGTTGCAGTTGCTAGCCACACACTTCTAACCAAGTTGGCCAACATTAGTTCTACGTTCGTCTTACAAAAACGCGCTCCGCACAAAGCGGAAAGAAACTGTCCTTCTAAGATAAACTTTTGCAAATTTTGGAAAAACGACAGCCAGCTGCTGACAGCGACGATGCCGATTTAATTTTTTTCAAATCATTGCTACCGGCTGTAAAAAAGTTGACTACAAATCAAAAATAGCAATTTCATATGGCACTATTACAATCATTGCAAAACATTCAAAATATCGCAATTCAGAGCAGCCAAGTACCCAATTTTCCACACTCATTCCATCCTTCAACTTCATCAACTCAGTTCATGTACCCACCTTTTTCTCAACAACATTTTTATTAAACTCCCGTAACTTTTTCTTCCGCATCAACTACATCAAATATCGCCAGTTTTCCTTCCACTTCCTCATCCCCTTAACCCCCTTAAACCCTTATCCCATGCATGTAGCACCACCAAACATCAATTTTCCTTCTGCATTATTCACACCTATTAATCCACACTCCAGAAAATTTATACCATCAAATGCACCCACCCAATACGACAACCCCTCATCCCAACCGTTTTCCCCTGCCTCCTCCGAAATAAGCAATATTTTGGATATTTCGAGAGGTCATTAATCAAATCAAAATCAATAGTAACTTCACAGTAACCTCAACAGAAGAATGGGTAGTAGACAGTGGTGCGTCAGAACATATGTATCACAATAAAAACAGCTTCAAAGAATATCGACTACTTCCAAAACCAAAAGATATTATGGTTGGTGATGGGATACTCATAGAAGCAATCGGGATCGGTACGGTGAAGTGAGAAGCATACAACGGTCAAGACTGGATTCCAACATCTCTTGAAAATGTGTTGTATGTACCAAAAATTGCAGTAAATTTATTTTCTGTCGGAGCAGCCATGGCAAAAGGTTATGAAGTAAACAAGAACTTTAACCAGTGTTTTCAGCAAAGACAAGAAAACCGGTGCCATAGCTAAAAGATACAATAAACTGTATGAAATGTATTTTAGGTGTATTCATACACATTCATCTGCACTAGTTGGTCTTTTAGATGAAAATCTGTCAAAGTGGCACACCCTAATGTTTCGTCAAAACATCAACCAGGTGAGAAGCATAATCGAAAGAACTGAAATTGAATATACGAAAGAGAAAAATACAATATGCATCCCATGTATTAAAGGAAAACAGCACACATTTAGTTTCCAACCAAGTGAAACAAAAACAGAAAAGTCAGGAGAGATAATTCACATCGATCTGTGTGGACCCATGGAGACTAAGTCGTTGGGAGGTGCAAGATATTTGTTATCAATAAAAGATGATTTCTCAAGATTTAGGATAATTATTTTTTCAAGAACAAAAACGAAACCATGAGCAAGATTACTGAATTTATTACAAGAGTCTATCCAGGCCATACAATACAAACAATAAGGAGCGATAACGGTACTGAATTCTTAAATAGCACAATAAAGTATTTCACCTTCGCGGCAAATCTTATTTTAGTTAACGTTACTTTTAAGTAAATGATCTTGTAGCGGGTGATTATTTAACCCTCGTTTTACGCTATTACTTTGTATGCACGACCACGACTACGAAGTTTTATATTAACATGGACGGTAATGAACTAACCCCAATTTCTTGGGAAAATATTACAGCTTAGGGCTACTGACATTTTTTAGACGAATATTTTTATTTTGATCTGGCACTGTACAATCCGATCGGTTTGGCTTCTCTGCAGTAGATTGTGTTAAAAACACATTTTGACCGAAAAGTGGACTTACGACCGTTGGGAATTAGAGTAACGATATTGAAGAAGAGGTGATGACTATTCCAACTTTTTTTGTGAAGCAGAAAGTGGACTCACGAAAAAAAAGAGACAACCAATTGAATCCTCAGAGGTAAAAGACATGTAGCAATTTATAAGTTGTAAAATCACAAAAAAGCCAACTAATGAGATGAGAATTAGGTAATCGTGAGCGAATACAGAAATAATTAAACAAGAACATGTAAGCAAGATAGACGACTCGACGGCCTTAGAATCTTTGAAACTACAAGCCAAACAGGAAAGGAATAACTGGACAACTGAAGAAACGCTGGAGTGGTTGAGATCAGAACAAAGCACATTGATTTAATTCTTAATGATGATCATGATGATTAATTCACTTCCGTCATAGTGATCGCTAACGACAGGAATATTTTGTATAGTATTAATAATATTTAAATTGTTGCGATAGCAAGGTCTATTTAATTATTTTAATTTTAATGGCATCAACAATAACAAAAATCGAGTACAATGTATTGTAGAAGCGTGTCCGGTAATCACAAGCTGTTATCAGATTGCCCATAAAATTAATTTGTCGTATCCGTGTATATTTGGGAACTATTAAAATGAAGCTTTTTTTAATTTTTTTCTTCTGATTTTCGAAATAAACTCATTATCTGTAAATAAGTAAATAAGAACATTAACACACATTTGGTTAAATAACTGTACCGAATTGCATTGGAGTGCAATAGGTTTCCAACTGATAAGTTATTACAGAACAACAGGAATAGGGTTTAATATATTTATTACTATGTAATCTACAACACCGGTTGTACACAGGTACACTATCTTATGGTGGACTCCCCATCACACATCCCGTTCACTACTTATACGTTAAATAATTCTTAGTCTACACTAACCTATTTAAAAGTACTTAGTATGCACCTCGTGCCATACTACCTATCCATTACAGGAGCTTCATTTTTATTCCTGGTAAATTTACAATTCTTAAACACAAATTTAATTACTGAGTGATAACCGGAGTCGGTAAATTGGCAGCAAAGACAGTTCGTCCTGCCGGACTCGCTGTTTTAATGGGGGGCAATTTATTTCATCGAATTACCTAGCAACTAAATTATCCGCATAAAAAGGGAACTCTCTTGCAATCCACTGATACGTTTTTCTTGCAGTCATAAAGATTAAAAGGTAAAAATAATCAAAAAGGTGCAAAAGATTCACAGTTTTGGGTAATAAAAAAGCCATAACGTGTATTATTTCGTATTTAAATTAACACTACGAAATTAATCTCTATGGTGTGAATTAAGAATGTATGTATTTGCTAATATGAATGTCTGTAGTACTTTGGAAGGGTTTGGTATTTTTGTGTATAGTAAAACTTCATTTTGACTGGCGCCAATTTTTAGGCAATTAGCAAAATTAAAAAGAAACGTATTAAACCACGTCACACTTTTCTGAATTAACTCAGGTGATTTGGGCAAATTTGTTTTTTTTAAAGATTTGGTTTCATTTTTGGTTTGTGATCGATAGCAGGGCTACTCAGGTTGCGTAACAAAAATTAGAATGTTAGAATACAAAATTTTGTAGCTTGTGGCTGATCTAAGGTGTTGATTTTCAGCAATACCTCTAAAACTAACGATTTTTTTACTCTGATTATATTTTGACTAGCTGAAATGCCCGGCTTCGCTCGGTGTACAAAATTTGGTGGCTGTAGGACACTTCTTTATATGCGAAAATCTGTTTGGGCGATACTCCCCCCCCCCCCAATAAGATTCACTTGTGTTCAAAATTTGATAGCTGTAGGACATTTTTTCTATGCGAAAATATGCTGGAGTGATAAGCTCCCCCCACTGAGATGCACTTGTGTACCAAATTTGGTAGCTGCAGGACACTTCTTTCTATGCAAAAATATGTTTCGGTGATACCCCCCCCCATTAAGGTGCACTTGGGTACAAAATTTGGTGGCTTTATCACACTTCTTTTTATGCGAAACTATGTTTGATCCCCCCCCGACTAAGGTGCACTTATGGCGATTCTCGCCGAGAGAAATGAAGCATTAATTGAACGGTTCTTTGCTGAAGAAATATGGCTTAAATTACAAATAAATTTTTCTAAAAAAAATATATTATGATAAAACTAGTTTAGTTTGAGGGTAGGTGACATTCAGAAAAAAAATCAGAAAATCCCGAAATTATTTGTTCTACTTTATTACGCTATTCTGACTTTAATTTATTTTATTTAAAGACTGGATTTCGAACGAACCTTTCTTCAACATGCCCATAATACGTTGCTAAAGTTTGAAATTTTTTGGTTCGCTATAACTGCCATAATTTCTAGGCAAAACTTTCTTGTAAAGCGAATTTTAACGGAGCAATGTGTAACGCTATCCTTGTATACTTGATTCTCTCTGGCGAATCAACCGTGTTCTGTAGGGATTTTCTCTTGCCCAAACCCGTCTGTTTTGTTTGTTAACTATGTCATTTCATGTGAACGAACTCTCATCAAAAAATAGAATGTTATTTAAAATATCTCGATCTTCATTAATTTTTTCCATCCAGAATTCACAGAATTCCATTTTTGGGAAGTAATCACAGGGCAATAGTTTTTGCACATGATCAACATGAAATGGAGTAAGAAATTGTTCATTAGTTATTGTACACCGGGATATAAAAATATTTTAAAAAATTAGTCTGCCATTTGTTTTTCATTGAAGTTTTTGCACAATAATAATATATAGGTACTTATAGTGTTTAAATCAATAGATTATACAATTAGGTGCATTCTAGCAGTGATTCGGATTTTATAAATTTCAACCCCCTAAAAGGGTTGAAAACGAAAGTCTAGGGTTAAATTATTACCTCGAGCGGATTCTACGGCGTTTACAACCCTGGACTCCAAAATGTCACTACAACAGGATAATTATTCTAAGAGATATAAGTTTAGATCGAGAATCTGTCATTTTTGACCACGTTGGTGACCGTAAGACTTTAAGAAATGTTCAAAAAGTTGATGCCATAATTGCCTATATAAAAACTTTTAAATGCAGTGAATCCCACTAGTGTCGAAAGAAGGTGTCTGTTAGAATGTATCTTCCATTCAACCTTAACATCAACAAGCTTTATCGAATGTTCATTCAAATTGAGTAAAATCAGTCTATTAAAAGTGGTTGTTTCAATTTGTTTTCAACCGTACATTCAATTTAAGTTTTAAAACACCACAAACTCACGTGTGCTGAACATGTTGTGAAGTAAAGGAAAGGATTAAAAAAGCCGAATCAGCTGAGAAACTAAACATCATGGTGGAACAGCGAATACACAAACTTATAGCTAAAGCATTTTACTCTTTACTAAAAGACGAGAAGGAACATATATGTACATTTTCATACGATTGCCAAAAAAATCAAACTCTTCCAAAATTACCAGAGCAGTCTGTGTATTATGGCAGACAGCATAATTTCACTATAGTGCAAGGTACCTCAAAGCAGCCAGTTACAACAGAAAAAGCTTTTAGCTACTCTTGGACTGAAGAACAATTTCCAAAAGATTCCAATTTAATAGCAAGCGCTGTTTATCATCGCCTAGTAAACACGAGATTTAATGATCATGTTAAAATCGTCCGGTTAGTGGCAGATGGATGCGGTGGACAAAATAAAAATTCAATTACCACGATAAAACGAACTGCGCGAGCATTAACCCTAAAATAAACGTTAACCTGCCGCGAAGTATGAATCATGAATCGTTTCTCAGTAGACAATTTCAATGTAACCGAGGAGAAAATGACACAAATTACATAGATTTGAAATTATGCGGCTTGTGGGATGGTTTAAAAAACTGGCTCAGACTTGTTATTCAACATGTAGACAGCTAGATTACTTCATAATTTCAACAACAATTTAGCAGAACGGTATAATTCTATTGTAGCTATGTTTATAGGTGAAAAGCGGATTAATTGATGCAAGGCAGTTGCAGATCCAAATTTCACACCAAGGTGATAAAACAAGTGATAAAAACCCAAGAGAAAAGTATTTGAAGAAGTATATTTCTAAAATAAAGCGAACAAATAAAGTGAGATGCATTATTAGAAACGAATCAAACGGTAACAAGCAGTAGCTATGAATGTTACTAATATGACTCCTAAAATATAGGGTTTTCCAATAAGAGGTGTTATTTTGAATAGCCCGTTATTTCGGTAGATGTCACTTTTGGAGCTGTAATTTTTTGACATTTGACAAGTAGAAACTACGCCATTAATAAAAATGGAACGATACACGCTTCAACAACGCATTGAAATTATTAAAATTCACTATAAAAATGGTGAAAATTTGGCAGAGACGGTTCGTAAAACTCGAACATTTTTGGGTCGTCGTGAAGCACCTTGTCGGACCGCAATACAGAAATTGGTGGAAAAATTCGAGCTGTTGGGACAAGTTAGTGATGTGAAGAATAAAACCCGTGCACGTCGCTCAAGAACAGCCGAGAATATTGCTGCTGTAGCCGAAAGTGTTGAAGAAAACCCAGGTTTGTCCATTCCTCGTCGTTCTTTGGAATTAGACATTCCAAAAACGTCATTACACCATATTTTGCATAAAGATTTGGGTCTTAAGGCTTATAAAGTTCAGTTAACACAAGAACTCAAGCCGGCCGATCATCAACAACGTCGTATCTTTGCCGATTGGGTCCTTGAAATGCATGAAAATGATCCGGAATTCCATCGAAAAATCATCTTGAGTGATGAGGCCCATTTCCACCTGGATGGCTTCGTTTTCCAATAAGAGGTGTTATTATTATTATTATTATTTTCACCATTTTTATAGTGAATTTTAATAATTTCAATGTGTTGTTGAAGCGTGTATCGTTCCATTTTTATTAATGGCGTAGTTTCTACTTGTCAAATGTCAAACAATTACAGCTCCAAAAGTGACATCTACCGAAATAACGGGCTATTCAAAATAACACCTCTTATTGGAAAACCCTATATATCGATTAAAATAAGATGAACTTTGGGAGAAAGCAAAAAAGAAATCGCTGATTTGGAACGGGACAGTCGCGGTCAATCTGCGAATATTACTTGGAAATGTGAACGACTGAAGAGATTGACAGCTTCTAATTTTGGTCGGATTTGCAAGATGAGATAAAACCCCGCGTGCAACAACCGAGTATTTTGTACAAGAAGTTTTCCACTATATCAACTACATGGGGTAACGATTACAAACCAGTAGCTCTTGAAAAAAATCGCAGAATTTAATTTCTGAGTGTGGATTTTTTGTACACGCATCTCAACCATTCTTGCAATTGTAGAAATAAAATGACCATTTGGTGCGAAGGAAAACAGTACGGTTCTAGAGGCAGCTCAAAATGGAAAAGTGACAGGGTACACCGTTCAGGATAATACATTTCTATTAAAAATAGAAATTTTTGTCTTTTTTTAGTGTGGTTATCAAACGACTTATTGAAAGAGATGCGAATTTCTTGAACGACAATATGGCATAAAAGCTGAAAATTTTCTACTTTGATCATTTACTTCCCGAATTAGTCGACTCAATAGAAATAAAGAGATACGACAATAACGTATTCATTACCAGAAAACCCAGACACAATATGTAAACAACTTGTTTAAATCAAACAACTACAGACAAAATCAAACAAATCGGTTCAAAACGCACAACACAACCTAAATATCAGAATCAACCCCAAACATTCATTAGAAGCCGACACCCATGAGTACCAGACAGAGTAGTATACCCCAACATAGGTCATAAAATCAAATTTAGACCCCCACTGAAAAATTTTACATCGGACTAATTAAGCCGTGTTGAAAATTGAGGGACAAAGCGTGTCTGCTGCAGTAGAGTCTGCGAAGGAAATTAATCGTCTCCGATATAACCTGGCACTTAACCCCTTGTGTCCCAATGTGCTTGCTGTGGGGACACATTTTAAATAATTTTTATTTAGGCGCCTAGTGTTTCTACAGTGAAGCCACATGCGTGGCAGGTAAGTTCTGTTTATAAAATGGTTTAGAAAACATATATACGAAAGTGATGAGAGTGTTGTAATAGATTTTACTATGATATAATTATTAGTTTTCACACCTGAAATGTGGTGGTCTCGTGACACTAGGCAAAAAGGTTACTTGGAGGCAGTGCGCGAGATCGCAGTTAACCAAGTCAAAGAAATTAAACTAGAGAAAGTAATTACAGAAATTTTTAAACTGATGTCCGATCCGACCGCATTAGTTAGAGACGCTGTTCTCGGAACATTAGTACAATTTTACAGACATTTCGGCCAAACTTTGAGAGATCTTTTGGAACAAAACAAGTCAGTGCCTCCAGGCCGCCTTAAGACCTTGCTTGAACGATTCGATTCAATTCAAGATGATTATATTGCACTTCTGAAGGATGAAATACCATGCGGTATCGACTCAGAAATTGATGATTTGTCTGAGGATGAAGAAGAAAATAGTAACGAAATTATGAATAATTTATTTGATATAAATGCCATGGACGTCGTGTTTGCTGATGATTCAAAAAATCATCTTCCGGGTGAAATTGAAGGTCAATTTCCGGATGAAGTTGATATACAAGAAGATATGTGGAGTAGCGATGATGAAATAAATCTAAATACACTGAGGCATAAATTGTTTAGAAATAATGAGTGGACAAGCGATGTCAATTACTGTTTAGAAAATATGAAAATATTCGATGAACCGTATGAACCAGCAATACAAGTGGATATTGATGAATCAACCGATGTTTCTGTATATTTTCCCCCTTATCGACCACATAGTTTTCCATACAAAATTATATGCTCTTCAGATTAGCGGAGGCAATAATAATTCTTTCGTACCAACCAATTCCGACGAAGTAAAAGCTTTTCTTGGAATAAATCTACTAATAGGAATAAAACGCCTTCCAAGTTTATGTGATTACTGATCATCTAGGAAGGAAATTAGAGATGCTTTCATGAGTTCTTGTATGCCAAGAGATCGTTTCATATGGCTCCTCAAAAACCTACATTTAAATGACAATTCTATGCAGCCGAAACCAAATGAAGATAATTTCGACAATTTATATAAAATTCGACCCTTATTGCCTAAGCTGCCAGAAACATATCGTTCATCCTACAAACCATCGAAAAATCAATCAATCGATGAATCTATGATTCCCTTCAAGGGAAGAAATTCTATGAAACAATACATGCCCATGAAACGGATAAAACGTGATATAAGGTGTGTATTAGGGCGGATGAAACTGGGTATGTCTGTCAATTCCAGATATACACAAGGAGAGTGTCGGAAGCAACAGAAACAAATTTAGGAGCACGCGTTGTTTTGGATTTAACAGAGGAATTAGTTGGGAAAGGACATCACATATACTTCGACAACTTTTCTAACTCGCTTGCACTCCAGAAAAGTCTTCAAGAAAATTGCATTTATGCCTGTGGAACTGCAAGAAAAGGTAGGAAAGGGTTACCGAGGGACCTAAGAAACGATAATACGTTGGAGAGAGGACAGTGTGACTGGAGAGTTAGTAAGGATGGGCTTGTATTTGTAAAATGGAAGGACCGAAAAGCAATGTTGTTTCTGAGTAACTATCATAATCCCACTAATATTGAAAAAGTTTCTAGAAGGAAGAACGCAACTCGTGAAGAAATTGAGTGCCCCAAATTAGTGAAAGATTATAACGCCAATATGGGCTTTGTTGATAAAATGGATATACTAAAATCAATTTATGATGTCGATCGTAAATCTAAAAAGTGGTGGTATCGAATATTCTGGTATTTTTTAGACGTGTAACTAGTAAATTCATTTATTTTGTTCAAAATTAGATCAGAGTCAAGAACACTTAGTTTGAAAGAGTTCCGACTCAAGGTAATCCTCGGACTAATAGGGGCTAAACCTGATATCCCCAAAAGAGGAAGGCAACGTGATTCTGATGTTTTGACAGAGAGCAATAAGTTTAAACGTAACATACCTACAGAGATTCGATACGACAAAGCTGCACACTTGCCAAAACATTTGGAGAAACCCAGATGTGAATTCTGCAACACTCGTGCTGCACCGGGACTCTCTTAACGAACGCCGGCCGAGACGGACGTGTTTTCGCGGTCCGCTCCGGCTTTTAGTAAACTTTTCTACCGGGTACACTAAAAGTGTCCCAAAAATTTAAATTTTGTGTGTGGTGATAGGCCTTATTATAGGCATCACGGTAGTGTCATTAGAATTTTTTTCGGTTAATTAGTTTTTGTGTAATGCAATTTTAAAGTGTCCGACCACGCCCTTCCAGGATGGTCCAGGCGGTTTCCAGGCTTACGGAATGGAGCTGTTCCACTTGCGACGTAGGATTATGTCTCAGCGATAAAAAGAACTGTTTTGCCACTTTTCATACCAAATAGTTGTATTGTTTTATTTTGATTATAATAATAAGCAAAAACTTATATGTTCAATTTTGACGTTTTTTATTGCCTAGTGTCTCCAGCCTGAAGTATACTGCTGAAAAATATATTACATGCATATTCATCTTTGAGAATTATATATTAATGAATTTCTACAATGCTTTTTTAAAAAGGTTATTTATATTAATTCCGGCTACAAAGGGTTGAAATGTATTTGCTTTTTCTCCCTCACACCGTCCGTAATCTATTAGTAAAATTACAAGAAACTGACACTGCTATTGAACAGCAGGATGTAAAAACTGCGGCGGTCGAGTTTTATAAGACTTGGAGTAGTGGTGTCAGCTCAACGCAGAACTAGAAGAACGGGCAAATTTGAAGTACCTACATGGGAAGAAGTACAAAATGTGATGGATTTGCTAATCAAGCAAGGATTTGTTAGCAGCAGTCAAGATACAAAAGTGTTCGACGAGTGTTCGCTTATTTCCAACAATGACACAGATGAAAAAATCACTAGCTGGAATGCTGAGAAAAACGTTGGGTGGATTTATTCCAACACTTCCATGCTAACAATCTCAACTGTACGAATGTGTCTGCCTGGAATTCGAAAGCTGTCGAAAGTTTTTTCTCTAACGAAGAAAATATGGGCAAGTGACAAAACGCAGTTTAGTGTCGCAGTATTGAAAGCCATTTTGATTAGCAAGACTAACATCAACAAATAATGCAATGAGCTCCATTCCTACTTGAAAACTAGACCCGATATTTCTAAATTGATTTTTTCAGCCGACACATACATAACAACTACCTCTAGACGTTAGAAGTCATGTCACTAAGGCTTATTGTTAGTATTAGTAACTCAGCTAACATGTAATACAACCTACTTCTTCGTTTTTTAATAAAAACTAGTAAAATAATACCAACGTTTTTTTTTTACACGATTCTGCAGGCGTCCTGCTGACGAAAAAATAAATGGTCACGTTAACCATACATCAAAAAATCGATAAGAGTAATATCTGGGGAGCGAGGCGGTCAGGCCACAGGACCACCCTCCCGATCCAGCATTCTCCATAATTGGCGTTTAACCAATTTCGGACAGGACCAAAAAAGAGTGCTGAGCACTCATCAAGTTGAAAGTAGAGGTGATTTCTAAGTTGTAGGAGTACATTTTCCATGAATTAAGTATGATTTTCTTGGAGAAGCTCTAAAAAAGATTTTCCATTTAACTTGTGTGGCAAAAGATATGGTCTCAAAAGATTGTTGCTCACTATGTCCGTCCAGACATTAACACTAAATTCTCTCTGAAAGATTCTAGGGCGCACTGTATACGAAGCACTTAAATTGTGAAAGTTAACCATTACTCTTTTGGTGAAGGAAGACTCGTCACTCCAAATAATTTTATTTAAAAAATCATTTTGTTTCAAAATTTAAAGTTCTATTTCACATTTAACTTTCATGGATTCAAAACGCAACACCCTGTATATTTAAAAAATTACAAACAAATATAGTAGAGAGAGAGAGATGCAAAATTTACTGACGAAGTTGAGATCCGATCGCTGCTTAGCATTTTCTACCTTAGTGGTGTTTTGAAGTCTCGCAGACAAAACGTTTTTAATATGTGGGACAACAGCCGTAGAACTGGGTGTAATGCTGTATGTCACTATGAGTGAGATCGGTTTAGATTTCTAATTCGATGTCTGAGATTCGATGACATACACGATAGAGAACAACGGAAAGTACAAGACAAACTAGCCCCTATCCGGCAATTTTTTGACAAATTTGTGTTGAATTCTAAAAGGTCATTCAAACCCTGATTACGTGGCCATTGACGAACAACTTTTAGCTTTCCGTGGAAGGTGTCTCTTTCGGTAATACATGCCAAAAAAGCCGGCCAAGTTTGGTATTAAAATCTAGGCCCTTGTGCCTTCATCAGACTTTTACGCCACTAACCTAGAAATATATATAGGACAATAGTCAGAAGGCCCTTATTGCGTGAGCAATAAGGTAAATGATCTCATTCGCCTTGTAGAACCAATTGTTGGCTCACACCAAAATATAACAGCTGACAATTTCTTTTCTTATTAGAAAATAAATCTGACGTATGTAGGAACTTTAAAAAAAAATAGGCTGAGATCGCTGAATGTTTCCTTCCCAATAAAAATAGAGTATCCAGCGCATTTGGGTTCCAAGAAAAATGAGCGCTAGTGTCATAAGTACCACAGAAGAACTAGGCAGTTTGTGCTATCTCAACTATTCACAATACCAAAGCAATTGATAGTGACACTGGAGAAGAAAAGAAATCTTGCATCATTACTACATACAATGAGACAATACATGCAGGAGATATTTTGGATAAAATGTGTGGTCATTATAATGTCTCGATGAATTCCCGCAGATGACCGCTGACAATTTTTTCATGTTATGAATGTAGGAGGGATAAATGCTGTATATATTTTCAGAGCAAATAAGAACAATGAGAATGTCAGTCGCAAGAATTTCCTCCAGAATTTAGCCATAAACCGTCCGTGTAGCTATGGAATCCTTACCAAACGAAATTCGACGCAGAGAGATTGGGATCCGCGAAGAGACTCCATTACGTCAAGAAAAAACTTTCAGTGTAGGAAGATGTTTCCTTTGTGGCTGGGCTCGCAACAAAACAACCAGAAAGTCGTGCAGAAAATGCCACAACTGTGTGTGCCCAGACCACCAGAATAGCGTGGGTGATAATTGTGCTTGTGTCCTTGCTTTCTTATCATCCTCTTTTGGAGATGGTTTTAGACATTTCATCTATGTTAGAGTTCAAAAATCATACTTATTTTTAAAAACATTCGTATAATTTTATTTTTTGATATTATTCTTTTACTTTTCTAACATCTAAAACATTGATCGAAACGTGTATTATAGTCTATTTAACACCCCTCCACTCAAATAATTAGTAACTTATAAAACTGCTCAAAAAAACAATAACATGTGGACCACTCGTGTAACGGCAGGAGGCGCGACCAATGCAGTGTTAAGAGAGAAAGTGATCACTAGTACCGAATCGAAGCGTAATAAGTTCAGCCGATCTTCCCTGCGATTAGAAGTACGACAATCCCCATATCTCTTGCATTTAATCCGACTGTTTGCCACTGGGGTTTGCTACCCAATCTTAAACAGAGTTGCTCAGATTTAGTATTAATGAAGAAAGTGATCACCAGCAGTGAATCGAAGTGTAATAACTTTAGTGATCCAGAAAATCTTGACCGGCGATTAGAACGACAACCCCCATAAACCCTCGCATTTAATCCGACTCTGTTTGCCACTGGGGTTTGCTACCCAATCTTAAACAGAGTTACTCGAATTTAGTATTAATGAAGAAAGTTATCACCAGCAGTGAATCGAAGTGTAATAACTTTAGTAATCCAGAAAATCTTGACCGGCGATTAGAACGACAACCCCCATAAATCCCTCGCATTTAATCCGACTCTGTTTGCCACTGGGGTTTACTACCCAATCTTAAACAGAGATGCTCAGATTTAGTAATAATGAAGAAAGTGATCACCAGCAGTGAATCGAAGTGTAATAACTTTAGTGATCCAGAAAATCTTGACCGGCGATTAGAACGACAACCTCCATAAATCTCTTTGATTGAAATCAACTGCTTGCCCCTGGGGTTGCTCGAATTTAATATCAATAACTAGGACTAGGACGAAATATTTCTTAAAGGTTCGCTTTGATGATAATTAGATTAAATGAACTGTGTGAACAATGCAGCAACCTCAATTTCGATTAAAGAATTGTTTTCATGTAGTAAAGCAGAATGCGGCATAATTTTCATCGAACACATCCGCTAAACCTCATGAAGACCAAAAGGTTATAAGTAAGGATTACAATATTAGTATGGTAATAAATGCTTTGTAAGCGATTCTTTTCTTTTTGTTTTTCTTTTTCCTGGTAACATTCAAATAATAAATTTGTGTGATTTCACATTAAGTTCTTGTGTTTAGCTACCGCCCATATTTCATTTATCCACTCAAAAAGCGCAAAACAATTATTTTTCTTGTTCAATTACTGAATATTTGTTACCCAATATTTATTAAAATTTTAGATAATAAATCAACATCGACATCAATGTGAAAGTTGAAAATGTTATTTCTACTTGCACTTTAATACAGAAAACTCGTCAAATTTAATTGAAGTTAAAAAATAGGAGCACATTCAAATGTCCCTAATAACGAACTTTGGCAGAATGAATGTCTCTACAAGGAACGGCAAACAGTTCGATAAATTTGAAACCGTAGTTTTGAAAACAGTCCAAAAATAAATCAATTTTTACATTTAAGTTCGCATCTTTTAGTATAATACTTTTACTTATACGGTGTTTCTTGTCAACGTGATGACGTTATCGTTGCTATTTTTAAGCAGGGACCCATACTTTTTCGACACTATTTTAATAAATGAAAAAGACGGTTAAAAAATGTTTGCTCATTAACTGGCAATAATTTCATTCACAATACTGTAGAAAAAAAATAATTTTAATGATATGGGGGGCTAAAATTATTATACCCCATTTTGTCTATCGAATTGAGCATGAAAAACTTTTAATCGTTGAAATACTCCAAAAGTGGATACAGGCTGAATCTCACGAACCATTCTAGCGGATGACATGGGTTTGGGAAAAATATCCAAAACATCCAAACTTCATGAAACAAAAAAGTCAGATGAAAGAGCAGCTTGAACAAAAAGGTATGCCCTGCTAGTCTACTTGATCAATGGCAACAAGAACTAATAAAGCATGTAAAATCGAATTTTATGGCAGCTGAATTATATCATGGAAGGCGAAAAAAATATTTTCGGTGAAAGTCAAACGACCTGTGTGAATGAGAAAAAAATGTGGCATCATTTGTTTTTTTTATACCAACAAATTTTTGCATAGCAAATTTTGTATATGATTTTTTTACGATCATTGTGGCACTTCGTTATAAGAAAGTTCGACAGTAAATTGAAGGGTACAGGGGAAAAACGAACAGTGACATTTTATACTTTTCGAGTTACTCAATAAAATAGAGTAATGAACCTAAATTCTCCACGAAAACAGTAAAATTGGTCAATTTAAAAAAAGTGATGTTTAAGAAAGTAATATTATACAATGAATGTTAATAATATTTTGATATACTTTTAAAATATTCAGACTATGGCCAATTAACTAAGCTTGTGAAGAAACTTACAACGGAAGAACGATCACGGTCCGAGAGTAAATAGAAATTTGAGAACAAAAAATTCAATGCTTTAAAAAACCGAAACTTATTTTATGATAAATTTGAAAAACCAACAAAACTAAAATAATATTATTACAATTTTATAAAAGTTTCGTTTTTATGGTATACCTAAAAACGCATGATTATGGGTCAAAATCAAAAAATGTGCTAATCCATGGCCAAAGAAAAACCATCCTATAGAGTTGAAAACTACTCTAAATTTATCTCTCGGCCTTATGTTACAGTTGGATTGCTATAATATAGCCACAATTGCGACAAAATGGTCATTGAACTTAGTTAGAGTGCGATTTTGTCCTGTAAGTAACGTGTCCGAAGTCGTATTTATAATGCTTAATTAAGCATTTAGATGCTAAGATAAAATAATGAAGATACTTGTCCTATATCGTTTTATCAGAAATTATACGATTTCTGAATATCTGATTGTCTTGCCATTGTCTCCAGAATGTAAACTCTCTACTGTAAAGAATGTATGTCCAATGCATGTTTGTCTGGTCGGTAACACGTTATTAAAATGCAAAATGCAATAAGTTTGTTTAACTTTTTAAAAGACCGAGAAGAAGGAAACAATGATGAAAATTTTGTAGCATCACGTGGATGATTTGAAAAATTTAAATATAGAGCTGGAATTCACAACAGTCGCATAACGGGAGAGGCATCTAGTGCTGACATAGAAGGAGCAAAAGAATTTCCGGAACAATTAAAAACTGTAATTGAAAGCGGTGGATATCCTCCAAATTTGTTATTCAACGTTGATGAAACGGGTTTATTTTGGAAACGTTTGCCATCTAAAGCATTCATATCACAAGCAGAGAGAACAGGGTCAGGATTCAAAGTTGCGAAGGATCTCTTAATTCTGTTACTGGGCAGTAATGCCGCGGGAGATTTGAAACTGAAACCAATGGTAATTTATCATTCGGAAAATCCACGGGCCACGAAGGGTTTTTCCAAGTCTAATTTACCAGTAATATGGAAGTCTAACAGAAAGGCCTGGGTCATGAATTGTATTAAATGCTTGAACATGTTACAGTGAGTTACTACGAGAAAAGAAGACACAAGCAACGCAATCGACCATTGATTCGTTCTTGTCAAAAAAATAAAAACGTCACAACTTGTCAGTTTATTTACGTGTAACCGCTAATTTTGTAATACTTGTATGCATACTAATTTTAAACTTTAAATTTTGCCAAGAAAAGCTGTTTTCGGTTGTTCCTATCTATTAATTAAAAAATAAAAAATGAAATAATGTATTTTTTTCAATTTAGTAACCTATCCCTATCCTTCGCGTGTTATTTCTTTCTCCGTTAACGTTGATTCGGTTAACGTAATGTTCTTGAGGAACGCATGCCTAACGTTAAACGAGGTATTACTGTACTAGATTGAAAGTCTACAGACGGAGCGACCAGCGCTATGAGGAACCCTATTTACAGAAAACGGATAAGACTGGTAGATGGTCAGTCCATGTATGGGGTTGGATTTCAGTAGAGGGCATTGGAGTTCTACATGTTGTGGATGGACGTTTGAACGGACCAAAGTATGTTCAAATAATGAATGAAGTGATGTTTCTATCTGTTCAATGAAGAATTCATTTTTCAACAGGTAATAACATTTTTCAAATATGTCAGTTAAGGTATTTGAAATAATAAAATATTGTAGGATAACTCCCCCGTTCATACTTCTGATGTGGCTCGAATTTGGTTTCAAGAGAACGAAGTGGAAGTCCTACCATGGCCTGCCAGAAGCCCGGATTTTAATCCAATAGAAAATATTTGGCGATATATTACAAAGAAAATATATAAGTATGAATTTAGACCACAAAATCGAAATCAATTAATTCAGGCAATTGAAATGGAGTGGAATGCTATTCCCCAGGATTTTATCAGGAATACAACTTTATCGATGGGTAGCAAATTAAGAAGTGCAATACAAAAAAATGGTGGTTATACTAAGACTTAGTATAACCAGTATTAAAATCAGCTCAACGAAATAACGCCATCGTGCTTTACAACAGTCATTTTTCTTGTCCGAAAAATGATATAACTTAGTCTAGTATTATTCGTCAATTGGAAAATTGTTTCATCCGAAAACACTACTTTTCCCCAGTACTCGTTATCACGGCCAACGAAATTGTTTGCAAATTTTAATCTTCCCACTATGTTTTGCTCACTCGAGTCGAGGCTTTTGATTAATCTCGAATCTCGAATCAGTTTTTGAGCGGTGCAAACGCTAACCGGAAAATGGGTTTCTTCTTTGGCCTTAATGGATGTGCAATACCGATGCTGCTCTACGAATTCAACCAATGCGTTGTCTTCACCCTCCTCAGACTTTTTGAGTCTTCCAGAGCCGACGCGTCTAGCCATATTATTTGTTATGTTGAATGATATTGTCCTTTACTAAAAATACTAATATAAACAGATAATTAAATATTCGTTTTAAGTTTTGCGTTTTTTTTTAATACCGTCAAGTAGTTAATTAATAGAAAAACGTCACTACCTTTTCAAGGTTATTAATGTATCGAGAAAAGATAATTCTAACAACTAAAATTTGAAAATATATGGCCTACTGTTAAAAAAACTCGTCCCAAATTTAAATTCGTTAACTGTACATTAAACTTCCATTATTTATGCTAACGTTTGATAGGACTGAAAATAACAACAAAATTGATAGAATACAATATTTGGCTAATATGAAAATTAAAACAAAATGTTCAAGACTGGGAAATTGGTTCCCCAATGTAAAAAATGCCAAAGCTTCGGCCATACCCAAAAATTTTGCCAGAGACATCCGGTATGCGTAAAGTGCGTGGAAAATCATCTGACTTCATTAAGCACAAAATTAAAAAATACACCAGCAAAATGTGCTGAAAATCATCCAGCAAATTATAGGGGATGTGTTATTGCTAAAGAACTGCAAAAAAGAATGGAGCAGCAGAAACAAAAGAAAGTGATGCCCGAACCAAGAACATTTACATCTAAGCAGACATCTGCACAAATTCCATATAATTTGGCTATACAAGGAAATAACTTGTCACAACAACTTGAACCAAATGAAGACACATCAATACATAAGATAATGCAACAAATTTAATGATGCAAATGTTAAACCAATTTGGTGCAAGATTAGATCGCTTAGAGGCCAAAGCGACAGGTACGGTCATAAACCTTTTTTATTCATTATTTTGTTTTTAAGAATAGCATTCTGAATAAAAGACAGGAATTAGAAGTATTCTTAAATACGTAACATATAGATGTGTGTCTTATCTCGGAAACGCATCTGACGAAAGAATCGTATATTAAAATAAAAGGTTTTAAGATATATCACACTAGTCACCCAGATAATGATACTAAGGGTGGAAGTGCGATCATCATCAAAGATTCTCTTAATCAATATGAAGAACTTCCTATACAAGGCACAAAAATTCAGTTCACCATGGTAGGAATCAGAAGTGTCAAACAAGATCTTATGATAGGAGCAGTCTACTGTCCGCCAAAACATAATCTTAAAAGCGAAGACTATAAAACTTTCCTACAAACACTCTGGAGAAAGATTTATTATAGAAGGTGATTTTAATGCTAAGCATACGGATTGGGGCTCGAGGCTAATCACTACTAAAGGTAGGGAACTAAAAAGAGCCATCAGAGAAGTTGAGGGAAAATTTCATTCGACAGGTAAACCCACATACTGCCCAACAGATAGGAATAAAATACCAGACCTGTTAAGACTTTTTCATCTCAAGAAAGATTTCATCAAACTTTATTGAAGTGGAAGAACATTTTGATCTTAATTCCGATCACTCGGCGGTGATACTAACGCTGAGTGAAAAATTAATTAAAAAAGTAGCAAGACCAGCACTAGTAAATAAAACCACAGACTGGGAAAGCTTTAAAGTAAACCTGCAAGAACGAATTAACCTAAAGATCTATCTGAGAACAACAGAGTAATTAGAAACAGAAACAGAAAATTTTATTAAACTTCTACAAAAAACAGCTTATGTAAATACGAGAGAAATCACTCATATTACAAAAGGCATAAACTATCCAATTGAAATCCGAAATTTGGACGGAGGAAAAAGAAAAACAAGAAGACGATGGCAGCAAACGAGAGACCCCTCTCACAAAACCATCCTCAACAATAAAAAACAAACTCTAAAAAGAGAAATACAGAAAATAAAACAAAAATCAATAAAAACACATCTAGAAAATCTGTCAGCAGAGAATAAAACAGATTATTCTTTGTGGAAAGCGACAAGACCGTGCTCAGTCAGACGGCCGCTTGTTTGTAGAAGGACCGTTTAGGTAATAATTGGACGACAAGCAAACAAGAGAAACTCGCCATGAAACTGACAAATTAACAACATTTTGTACGATATTTATTGATAACTGCCAAAAAAACATTATTATCTTGGCCAGAATGAAATGTTGCTTGCGTTTCAAGGCAAACGTGGATTCAAGCAATATATTACGTCAAAGCCGAGCAAGTATGGCATACAATTTTTTTGTATGACTGCTGCTAAGTTGTATTTTGTACAATGAATGTGAAAATATATTGTGGACAACAACGAATGGGACCTTTCAACAAATCCAATTCTGCTGATTCAATCGTGTTGCGACCGTCTGAACCAATTTTTGGATCTGGAAGAAACATTACTGCAGATAATTGGTTTACAAGTTTAAAATTGGTTCGAGAACTTGAGAAATAGAAGATTTCGTATGTTGGCACAGTGCGAAAGAACAAAAGAGAGCTTCCAGATAATTTTGTCTCTCCAAAACAACGCGAGAGCCATAGTAGTATTTTTGGATTTTTGGATTTCGTATGTTCCCAAAAAGGTAAAATTATTGTGTTGCTGTCCAGCATGCATTTTTCTTGTAATTGAGTTGATTCTGAAAAAAGCCAGAAATTGTTTTGTTTTATAATGATACCAAATCTAGCGTAGATGTCATGGACAAGCTTTGTGCTACGTATAACGTTGCTAGATCAACAAGATGGCCTCTGGCGATATTTTATCATCTAACGAACATAGCCGGCATCAACTCTCGTGTTATCTTTCTAGCAATTACAAATGAATTTATCACAAGACGAGAATATCTTAAGAAATTATCTTTGAATTTGCTAGAAGACCAGCTCAAAACAAGGTCGCAAATAACAAGTCTACCAGTCGCAATAAAAAGTATGCTACAAAACTATAAACCTATTCATATAACGTTATAACTGATATTGTATAATAGCCTTTACTTTTAATTTTAATATGTATAATGATTTTTAATGTTTGATAACTATGATTATATTAATATTTCTCTAGACTATTTTTTTATTGCCCGTTTTAACCAGAAACAAAAGTTGGAAGCTCAGGACTTGGTTTAAAAAAGAAACGATGCCAGCCGTGTTATCAAGAAAGCAGAAAAACTTCCCTGAGTGTATATCGTTGCGAAAAATGTAGAGTCACTTTATGTCTGAAAAAACATACACAAATAATATGTAAAAATTGTTTAAACGTAGAAGATATTATACATGATTCTTCTGAATAAATTTCTTATATCTAATTAATTGTATGCATGTTTTTCATTTCACAACATTCAGGAAAGTAAATTATAATGATAATGATAACGGTTGACATAAAATGCCGTCGAAACACATTTTATAAGGTGTCTATCCAGAAGATACAGCGCGACTGAGTATGTTAGGGACAACCGCGCGCCAAATGAAAGGATAACAGTGAAAAAATGCTTTCTTTTAACACGTGAAAAAATAAATTTGCTTTTTAGGTATTGGGTTCATTTCCATAATTTTATTTCCATAAATCAATTTCATTTTTTGACATTGTAGAAAAAATGTTTGCATTTCGTGTCCAAAATTGATACAGTAGATTCCGCTTAATCAGACCACATCGGGACCAGCACGTTTTGGTCCGATTAAACGGCTGGTCCAATTATCCGAAGTTCAAATAAAATAGAGCCTTTGAGGGTTAAGACAAAATTTTGAAGTAACTAAAAATGCAATGTACTTACATGGGGTACAATTGAGACTCTTGAATCTTGTTAGTTACGGCCAATAAAACCAAAGAAGAATAAAATGAAAAGGTTTCTTGTAGACCACCCGTGCAACAAGGGCGATTTAACGCTATCAATTTATGCTAGGTATGTGTATATTATCTCTACGCAATAACTTGCGAACATATCATCAACCAGGATTCTAATAGTTTACACTATTTGAGCACCAGTTTTTAAAAAGTTATCTTACATTCACTGGTCCGATTAAGCGGCATGTTGGTCCAAATAAACGAAGTAAATTCGTGTTAATTTCTCTATTGGTTTCTGTTCTTTAAGATTTGGTCCAATAAAGCGGCTGGTCCAATTAACCGGTGGTCCGATTAAGCGGATTCTACTGTATTCTCATGCGACATAAAGAAAACACTAATTTTGCGCACCTAATACAAAAATCTAATTTTTATTTGTTTATAAAATAACATTTGTTAGTCTAGACTCGAATAGCATGTAGTTTAAGCATTTATTCTGTCACTTATGGGTATAAATGATTTCATAGCTGTTTTTATTTTCTTGTTTATGATTATTTCTACTCCATTTGTGTTTTGGAGTATTGTTGCCTGAGTAATATACTGTATGTCCCTGTACCATGCATTTTCCAGCGTCAGTCCATCGTGTTTCGCTTAAGCACATAATATCTATGTTTAGTCTTTTCATTTCATGAATAACGTTGTGTATTTTTCCGCTTTCATATATACTTCTAACATTCCATGTTGATATGTTGAACCACCCGGGGATTCTTCGCACCCTCTGCCCATCTAAGGGCTGCCGAGGACTGAGGGCCTTTGTTTCTTTTGTACTAGTCATATTAACTATTCTTGGGAATTATAATGAGGTAGTTTCCCCTTGCTTTCCTCAATGCTGTTTCGCAACCGTTTAGAACATCCTGTATTCCTCGCTTGCAAATATTTGGTACCCAGCCATATTAGGCCTACTGACTTCTGGCTGTGGTCACTTCTGAACAGCCAGCTACCATTGTTTAGTTTGCTTTATATTATTCCTAAAGTAGGATTACCACCTCCACCAGATTTACCGCTCCGAAGTCCGTCCTCTCCGCCGCCACTGCCGTTATGAACTTCACCCGTGACGCTGGGCAGGGGACCCTATACAGGTGCTAATTTCCCGGGTCAGAAAGCTCCTGGAATCTGCTGTGGCAGGGATATATACCGGGAAATTATCTTAAAGGTAAACATATCCTTATGTATACTTTAAAAAAAGAAACGAATCAACGCATTGCTTTATTGCGATCTGTAGGCAACCAAGTATACACTACAATTCTCAACATTTGAAAAGTTGGCTCTTTCAACAAAAGTCAATTAATTTTTCAATGTCAGTTTAACATAAAATTACAATTCCTGTAATAATCATGTACAGCAAAGACGAAAAAATTGAATTGTTAATGTGGTACCAGCAAGGTAATAGTTTGCGGACCGTGAGAGATTTATTTTCCGTAAAATATCCTGAAAGACCAATTCCTTGCATCAGAACTCAATATCGTTAAAACATTTACTTCACAAGGCTGCATAGTAAATGGTCATACAAAAAAGATTGAAACCAACCATGTGTTGACTGAAGAATTAAAATGAAATATTTTATGCTACGTTGAGCAATATCCGATGGTATCCTTGCGAGAAGTAGCTGAATATTTCGTTGTATCAAAAACGACAATATTTAAAACACTAAAAGAATTTAAATACAAATCTTATAAATTTTCCAATCATCAAGAGTTATTTGAGGAGGATAAAACAAAAAGAACAAATTTTTGTGAAACTTTTTTTATTTTGTTAAACGATAGCGAAGATAGTTTTCACATATGAAGCAACGTTCACATTAAATGGACAGGTCAATTCTCAAAATTTCCGGTGTGCATCGTAATTTCATATTTATCCAATTTATTCTGTTAACCTTGTTCCTTCGTTTTCCTTAGATATTGGTCCCGCACTAATCACCATATTCAAAATTTGACCCACACTCGGTACCAGCAGAAGGTGAATGCATGGTTAGGAATAGTCAATGCTACACTTATCGGGCCTTTTTTATTGATGGAAACCTTAATTCTGCCAAATTTTTAGATCTGTTGGGGAACAACATCATTCCGGCAATAGAAAATTTAAACATAAACGAACCATGGTTTCAAATGGATGGAGCCCCTCCGCATTCCACAAATGCTATAAGAAATTGTTTAAACGAAAGGTTTCCCAGACACTGGATAGGACGTTACGGCCCCATACCATGGGCACCACGATCTTTAGATTTATTGTCCTTTGGGGTTACCTAAAATCAAAAATTTACCGTAATATCCAAATTTTAAATCTAGATGAATTAAAAGATCGTATACTAAGTGAATGTAACGAACAGGTGTGCGATTCTCCACTTCGTTCGAAAAGTTTCGTTCGACGAACAATTCGTACGAAAAGTTCCGGACGAAACGGTCAACGCGCATTCTCGACTACGATTCGAAACTTAAGTTTCGAACGAAATTATAATTCGAACGGTGACATGACAACAGTGCAAAATTTCTGTGATCCTAATACATTAACTAATCACATAATCTGGTTAGTGATTGGCGTGTTTGTGCATCGCTCCTGAGAATTTTCCGATTTTAAACGATAAGTGGTGGTAGATTGGTAGAATAGTGTTGGTTTCGTTCAGTGTTAGCCGTTTGGTAGTGTTTAATCATTTAATTCTTATAATTTAAGTAATTTTTGGAAAATTTTTGACGTCCGATAAATGTCAGATTTTTTCCGTTTGCAAATTTTCACTATTTTTTGCCCGTGAAGTGTTATTGTCGCGTTGTGTGGGACCGGATACGTTTGGTATTGACTCTTTTCTTTCATTTGATCCGTTTATTTGGGAAATTAATTGTAAAATTGTGAAACGTCAAATTTATCCGAATTTGGGCCGCGGCTCTTATTATTATTATTATGTCTAGTTGTGCTGAGATTGGTGACTGTACCCAACCTGAGTCTGCTGTTTATTTACCACCTTCCCTTCCCATCCTTACTATGGAGGCTGAGCATGCAGGCTATATTGACCAGTTGGGCAAGTGCTTTCAGTGTATTGCTACTTTCATCCAAAGTACGCAGGGTAACCTGTCTCGAAGAGATGCTACAATTCAATCGGTGGTTTTGGCGCAGACTACCTTAAATCATCTGACGCGTCTCTTCACAAAAGTGCACCTTCGGCAGCATCCTGGTTCTGTGCAGCCTATTTTTGCGGAGGATATCCACGAAGCAGTTTGTGTTGCTGTTAGGGAAGCCCTCCCCAAGCCGCCCCCGTCTCTGCCGCTCTACAGCCAGGTTGCTTCTGTAGCCATACGTCCTAGTCTGCCCGCTCCTGTTCAGCCAAAATTTAAAGTTGAGATCTATCCCAAGGATGGCTGCCCTGGGATTAAGTCCGCAGATGACACTCTCAAACTTCTACAGAGTAAGTTCACCCCTAGGCAGCTCAAGATCAAGCCAGATCGAATTATTAAGATCGCGCGTAATGGAGTCTTGATTGAATCAAATACGGAAGAAATTACTACTCTTCCCTCTAATAAACTGCTGGAGGAGATTGGCTTGATGGCATCAGTGCCTAAGAAGGTATGGCCGACTGTCATTGTTTATGGAGTTCCGAAAAAGTTTGGCCCGAATGATATTGAATCCTGCCTTGTTGAGCTCTTACCCTCAACAGTTAATGCCTCTTTCATGAAGACTGCCTTTAAAGTGGGACGGGTTACTGATTCAACAAATAACTGGGTGCTGCAAGTTGATCCTGAAGTTAGGAAGGTGCTCATTGGCTGGGACAGAATCAGTCTTGGCTGGACCTCCTGCCGCGTCCGGGATTATATCCGAGTTACCCGCTGTTTTAACTGTCAGCGCTTTGGCCATGTGTCAAAGCACTGTAAGTCACCTGAACAGTGTGGCTACTGTGCCTCTACTGAACATGCCTCGAAGTCCTGCCCATCCAGTCAAATTCCCTCTAAGTTCTGTTGTTCAAATTGCGTCCGTTCCGGAGTCCGTACCTCCACTCAACATGATACGTCCAGTTTCTCCTGCCCCATCTACCGCCACCGTTATGCCGACCTAATCAATAATATTGAATTTAATGAGTGACGTTTCCTTTATTCAGGCGAATCTGCAGAAATGTAAAGCGGCTACTGCTGAAACTATACGGTACATTTTCCGGCACAATATCCAGGTTGCCTTACTCCAGGAGCCTTATAACTGTTGCCGTAATAACCGCTATTATGTACCTGGCCTCATGGGACTCCGCCTGATTGCAAACAACTCTACCCAATTCCGCTCTGCCATCCTAGTCAATGATTCTCACCTTGACATCCTCCATCTATATCACTTGTCTTCTGAAAACCTTACCACCATCCTTATTTCCGCTGGCCCCCTACAACTTCACCTTATCAATGTGTACATTCCACCTTCATCCCTGATTGAAACTGACCTAATTGCGGTCCAGAATGCCCTTGTTGAGCTGCGAGGCAAATCTGTGTACCTCTGCGGAGATTTTAATGCCCGTTCTACAATCTGGCATGACCATCTCTGTGACCGGCGCTCGGAACATGTGGAAGAGATTATATTGACGCATGGTTTGTGCGTATTGAATGAACCGGGTAATCCACCGACGTTTGAGTCTAGGAATGGTAGCAGCCACATAGATCTAACGCTATGCACTCCTGACCTGGTTGGCCGTACTTTGGATTGGACCGTCTTAAATGGCATAAATTGTGCAGATCATCGTGCAATCTTCTTTCTGTATAAAGGTTAACAAACTGCTGTGCAAGGTTCCCTGGCTCCACTATACCACCTGGACCAATCGACTATCCAGTTGAAGGATATTGCTGCCCCCCTGCAGAGCCTCGTGGATGGTATTGATTGTGATTGGCCAATCCTAAACTCATCTGTAGTTGTGGATGCGTGCCTTTCTACCCTCCTTGATGGTCTAAACGCTATCATTAAGCTGTATGCCCGCTGCAGAAGGAGGTTCCCTCACCGACCCGAATGGTGGACAGAGAAAGTTGACCGCTTCCGCCTTATATACCTGTATCGTAAGCGGTGTCTTTATAGAAACCGGATCTATAGTGAACGAGAGAGACTTGCTGCTGCGATGGCGTCTGCCAAGCTTGATTATAACAGGGTGCTTGTGCAGGCTAAGGAGACTTCATGGAGGAAGTTTGTTGAGGAGGATCTTGCCAAAAACCCCTGGGGTGTGGCCTATCGTTTGGCCACAAATAAGATCCATGCCCGTGGAGTTCTTGCTTCAATTCGGATCCCGGACCATGGCTATACTCTTACTATAAGGGATACCCTAAGTTGCATCTTACACTCCCTACTCCCAGATGACATTCCTGAGATTAACACTGCTCATCAGAGAATGCTCCATGGCAACCTGAGAGCTATTGTTGCTATCCCTGACTACTCTGAAGATGATGTCCGTGAGGAGGAACTTGCGGCTATTGTCTCCTACCTCCAAAGCAAAAAGGCGCCTGGCCTAGACAACATCAGAGGTTGTTTCATCAAAATGATACACCCGGTGATAGGCCCTCTCCTAACCCGCCTAATGTCTTCTTGTCTGCGAATCCGCTATTTTCCAACCATCTGGAAGCATGGTAATCTAAAAGTGTTGCTGAAAGATCCAAGTGCTGATCCGGCACTAACAAAAAGCTATAGGCCAATCACACTTCTTCCGGAATATGGCAAGATTTTAGAGAAGATTATTCGCTGTCGCCTGCTGGATGCTGTCACCCCCTTCCATGCGCTGAATCAGTATGGCTTTGTTGCGGGGAAATCTACCACTGATGCCCTGCTTGCTTACCATCGTCTGATCTCTGTTGTTGGTCCCATGTACATTTTGTCTATCTTCATTGATATTTCTGGAGCCTTCAATGACTTTTGGTGGCCTGGGCTTATCCAAGCACTGAGGAACAAAGGAGTAACGGGAGCCCTCATTGCTACCATCGTCAGTTACCTGGATGGGCGGAAGGTGGAACTCTCTGCGAACAACATCACCGTTGGAAAGGTTTGCACGAAAGGTTGCCCCCAAGGTTCGGTGCTTGGTCCGACCCTTTGGAACTGCATTGTAGATGTGCTGTTGGAGGAACAGCTTCCTGAGGGCTGTGATGTCATTGCGTATGCAGACGACCTTACCTTTGTGGTGACGTCCACCACCAGGGCTGACTTGCGCCTGCGCTCCCAGCAGTGCCTTGATATCCTTCAGCAATGGGCCGCTTCACAGAAGCTTGTTATATCGTCCACTAAGTCCACCTTCATGGTAAACCGTTCGCCCCCACGCATTCACCACCGGGACCTCATGTTCTATATAGGCAATACCAGATTGAGCCAGTCCACAAGCGTAAGGTACTTAGGTGTTGTACCAGACCGGCGACTTACTTTTGAAAAGCATGCAGACCATGTGCAGAAGAAGGTGCGTGCTCTGATAAATGCTCTCCGATGTAAATGTAGGGCGTCTTGGGATATGGACGTTACTGCCTCCCTCCATAGGATCTATAAGTCTGTTATTGTCCCTATTGTGTCCCATGGTGCAGAACTGTGGCAGCACAGGCTCTGCGTGGTTAATATGAAAAGGAAATTTGATTCCATTTATGGAATGTGCTGCCGTGCTGTTTGCAAAGGGTACAGCTCCCTCTCTAATGACGCCGCGGGCATCCTGGCTGGCATCCCTCCCCTGGACCTTGAGATACAGAAGAGAACTTGCCTCAAAGGATTACGCAAGTTTGGCTCCGCCCCATTTGAGGGTGATATCCTCCTTTTGGCTGATTTCCCCAGTCTCACCCATGCCAAGGAGTACCTGGCACTCCGCATCTTTGACCGCTGGCAGGATCGATGGGATTACTCCACTAAAGGTCGGATTACCTACTGCTTCTCGCCTCGGATTCCGGAGATACCTCGATTTCTCTCTTTCTATGTTACCCAGTTTTTGTCAGGCCATGGTAACTTTGCCGTTCATCTCCATCGGCTTGGAAAACGTGACCACCCGAACTGCTCGGTGTGCCCTGATGATGTTGACGACCCTGTTCACCGCCTTCTTGCTTGTCCACTTTTTAATGAAGCTCGGACTGCCTTGCAGGCCCAGTTACTAGTCTGGCCCCCGCCTCTAGAATCTGCGCTTTTTTGGGATCCTGCGTGGATCTTTCCTTTTACGGTGGCAATAGAATGACCCACTTGCCACCTGCTCCTATGCCTTCCCTATAAGCTTTGGCGCCATGGTGCTGTTACCTTTCCTGCACTTTACTGGTTCCCTAATGCGTCCTCGTCCTAGGCAATTCTGCCCCTATTGCTTTTTCAACAGTTTTTACTTAATTTTTAATATTTTTTTCGCTATAGTAACTGTAATTAATTAATTAACTGTAATATTGCGTTCAATTTAACGCTGGTCTGTGGAATATATGCGCTGTTGGGCGCCTTTTGTTGTTGTTGTGTCAACAGAGCATCGTAATTAAATTAATACATTAAAATAAAAAAACTCCAAAACGACGTTGGCGGCATGCTAAATTTGAGCGTGATGATGCAATCCATTTCAACATTCGCGCCAAAATTACGTACCTCCAAGCGCATTACTTTAATTTTTCATTCTTTGTATACTGGTGCCGACATTAAACTGGCGCCGGCATTTATATATTGATAAATTACAACTTTTACTTAGTCCATTGCTTACGATTTCCGATATCTATGACCTCCAAACTTTCAAAAACTTAAGTACCGACCGACAGTATTGCTGTCTGATGGACACAACACTAATGACAGTATTTATAGAAAACTTCGACTGAGTTTATCAGAGTGCTCTATCAGTTTTTGTTCGAAATAGTTCAAAATAACGTTTCATTTTGCAATGGAAAAAAATATTTAAGATTGGGAAATATAAGCCCGCAACAAAAAGAAATCATGGTGGAATTTTTGAAGTCATCCGTTGTTACGATTAGGAAGGAAAATGGTAGGGCTCCCAGGACTGTACGCACTGTTGAAAACGAAGAGGTTATTTGAGATGCTTTTGAAGAAGGTACCGAAAGCATTAGAGAAGTTGCACAGGAATTGAATATTTCGAAAACTTCTGTACATCGAGTGATGAAGACTGAACGACGACATCCGTATCATTACACGCGTGTGCAACATTTGCAGCCATAAGATTACCCTGCACGACGGGAATTCTGTACATGGATCTTAAATGTAAAAGAAAACACCCCAAATTTTGTTTCTCGGATTTTGTTTTCTGATGAATCAACTTTCGGGAGAAAAGGATGCTTCAATGCGCATAATTGACACATCAGGGCTGCTAAATTTATTTGCGCAAAAAATGGATTTAAAGCACCCATTCTAATAAATCTTAATGTTCCACAAGTTGCAGGTTATACTGCGTAAACGTTAATTTTCGTATACGGAATTCAAATTCGAACGCAAATTTGTGGGCGATGTAAAATTCGTATACGAAATGCGCTTCGCCAGTTCCAGAATACCAATCGGAGATTTTCGTATGACAATTCGCTCGAACACCAAGTTTCGTATACGAAACTCAGTCCAGAAAAGCAGCCCAGAATCCTGACATTCTCAGAAATGCTGTGCGTGCATTCCAAGATCGACTAGGATATTGCTTAGAAGTAGAAGGTGGACATTTTGAACACTTGCTATGATGCTATTTTTTTTTTTTTTTTTGTTATGTACTTTCTGTTAATAACTTCTTAAATTTTGGGACGTTATCCCACTTGATAGTTTTACTAAAATTGTTATTATTTTGATATTCAAATGATTTTAGATTCTATTCATAATACTATTCATGATACTTGAACATAACCTTTCACAATGAAAAATAACCTTGTGATTTGTGTTGTAATGTTGGTTGCCTATAGTTATCAATATGTTGACGCGTTTTTTTTTAAAGAAAACAGGAGATATGTATACCTGTAATATAATCTCCCGGTATGACGTAAAGAAAGAAAATTTAGAATTACGGCTTCGAGAGCGTATCCTCTGTATACCTCCAAAGTAATGGAGTGGCTTGAAACAAGCAGATAATATTTTGATCCCAAATCTTTCCCGAACAAATTTGCGCAATATGGGATTGCTTCGGAACCTGTAGCAAGAACGCAGTGTACCTTGTAAGCATTAAAACCTTCACATTATGTCTTGATAATGAAGTAATCCCTTTAGTGAAAAAAACTGACAGGTGCTAGGGACACGATTTGTGGTCTGCCAAACGGATCCTTGGGTGCTGCTTCACCAGATGGTGTAGTTTTCAGAAACAAACAGCCATCAAAACTTTTAGAAATTACGTGTCCATACAAAGGTTAGTTTAATATTCATTTGCTAAAGATCATATTTATTTTTTACAGGGAAAACTGTCGCCGCAGATAAACTTGTACATAAAGTTGTGTTAGTGACATTTGTCTAAGTTTCTTCGTAGTTATATACAAATATGTCGAAAATAAGAGCGCTTTAGTGACAGCTTGAAGAAATGCAATTGAAGTAATGTTTTTATTTTGAACTAAATTAAATTTGTTACGGTGATTAAATTAACGAACGCTTTAGCATTAACTTAACAACACTTTATTGAATTATTACAAAGATAGAAAAAACACACGGGACACTGTTTACGATCGAGGGTCGTCTTGCTGTCTTAATAATCGTCACCTCGCTTCCGGACAGCGCCCTCCCTTAGTTGGTAGAGGTCCCTGTTACACTCCCCCTTTGGATCATACGTCCTGCCCTCAGGTGTGATCCAATTGTAAATCTGAAACAGAACATTATGTGCAACACACGGCCGTACGCTGACGACGTGGACGGCGACGCCGGTTCCTGGGTGGCACCTCCACCACATCTGGCGTCTGGTTTTCCTCGGGCATTACTTCCAAAGCTTTCTTAAGGCGGCCTCGTCTTCGAATGGGGACCAATGGTTGTGGGTCTTCTTGAATTCCGGGATCCACGTATCGCTTCAGTGCGGATACATGGTACTTTCCCAGGGATACTTCAAGGTCACCGGGTAACGCCACCGTATAAGTGACGGGGGTCACCTTTTCTTTGATGACGTAGGGCCCGTCTCGTCTCGGTGCGAATTTTGCTGTGTGCAGTCCGGCTGCATTGCTTAACGAATGTACATCAGCGAGCACCTTGTCACCGATGTGAAATTCTTCACTAGACCTACGTCGTTGGTCGGCGTACTTCTTGCCACGATCCTGGTTCTTTTCCTGGTTTTCGCGGGCGGTCTTCAGTGTCTCAGCAATAGCACGGAGACAGGGCGTGATTTCCGCGACAAAATTTTCATTTTCTAACACTGCACGGAAGTCCTTGTGGATGTCTGTGGGTGTCCGCAACTCCCTTCCAAAACACAAATAGGCGGGCGAATGTCCGGTGGTAGTGTTTACAGCACTATTCAGCGCAAACCGCACCGACGGTAGATGATCGCTCCATCGTTCGTGATGTGTCCCTACCAAGATGCCTAGTTGTACCTTTAACTCGCGGTTTCTTCGTTCTTCGGGGTTTGCAGCGGGATAGTACACCGGTGTCAGAGTTTGTTCGAAACCCAAGCAATGGGACACCAACTGCATTACCTCACCGACGAACTGGGGTCCATTATCACTTATGATTCGACGCGGAGTACCGTAGCGTAAGATCACCTCATCGATCAGGCATTTTGCACAGGCTTCCGCTGTAGCTCTCTTGAGTGCAAAAAGTTCGATCCATCTAGTTGCGGTATCCTCGACTACGAACACAAATCGCTCCTCGGGGTCCGTTGGCGGCAGTGGTCCCACTAGATCCATTGCCAGACTTTCAAACCTTTGCGCCATGACAGGCGTTCGAAGAAGACCTGCAGGTTTGAGATTGGTTACCTTGTAACGCTGACAAGCAATGCAGGCGTTGACATAGCGATGAACATCACGTCTCATGTTCCGCCAATAGTACCGTTGGCTCACTTTTCCTAAAGTCTTCTCAACACCAGGGTGGACAGAAAGAGGAGAATCATGACACTCTTGAAGCACATCCTTCACCTTGGTCGCCGGGACTACCACTTGGGGTTCCTCTGCATTACTGTCTGGGGAGTAACGGTATAATACTCCGTTCGCCACCACGTATCCTCGATCCGTCCATCTTGCAAGCTCTTGATCCTCGGGAGCTTCAAAAGTCTCAAGGATCTGTTGCAGCTCTGGATCTTCAAGTTGCTCGCGTCGGGTTGCTTCCAAGGACACTGTTGGCAACGCGACTGACACCAAGCAGATTTCCAAGTCCATTGGTGTCTCTTCGATGGGAGGACGAGAAAGTGTATCGGCCACCCGATTGCTTCGTCCTGGTATGTACTCGATTGTCAGGTCAAAGGACTGCAGTAAAAGCGACCATCGGGCCAGTCTACCCGACGGTGAACGCAAAGTCATTAGCCACTTCAAAGGCTGGTGGTCGGACGCGACGATTACTTTCGCTCCTTCTAGGTATCCTCTAAACTTCTGTACTGCGTATACGATCGCCAGCGCTTCACGTTCTGTGGTAGAATAATTCCGTTCTGCTTGCGTCAATGGGCGACTAGCATACTCAACGGGCCGTTCGTCGGGGCCCTCCCCCTGCAACAGACATGCACCCAAAGCGTATGAGCTGGCGTCTGTTTTGAGGATATACGGCATGGTTGGATCAGCTTGACGAAGAATTGGAGCAGTACTCAGCAATTCCCTCAATTCCTGGAACGCTGCTTCCTGAGGTGGTCCCCAACACCACTGAGTCATCTTCTTCGTGAGCTCCGTCAGAGGCCTCGCTATCATTGAAAAGTCTGGGATAAACCTCCGGAACCAGCTGCAAGTTTGTAGAAACGACATGACCTGTTTCACATTTCCCGGAGCTGTCCGTTTCAATATTGCTGAAATCTTGTCAGGGTCTGCCGAGAACCCTCCATCCTTTATGACATGCCCTAAGAACTTCACTTCTGGGCATGCGAACACACACTTTTTCCGATTTGCCGTCAACTTATACAGTCTCAGTCGCATAAAAACTCTTTCCAAGTCTTCCAAGTGCTTTTCTAAAGTGTTCGATAAGATGATGATGTCATCCATGTACGCTAGTATGCATATATCTGGCAAGCCCGCTTTGAACCTATCTATAAGGCGCTGAAATGTCGCTGGGGAATTTCGAAGACCAAAAGGCATCCTTATGAAACGATATAAGCCGAACGGCGTGGTAAAAGCGGTTTTGTCACGATCTTGCAGCCGTACGGGGACCTGCCAGAACCCACTTCTGAGGTCAATGGTACTCATAAACCCTTTTCGTTGGGCAGAGTGCAGAACGTCATCGATTCTTGGCAGTGGATAACGGTCTGGAATAGTAAGGTTATTCAATTTCCTATAATCAACACATACCCGTAGTTTATCGTCTTTCTTCGGCACCATTACAACTGGAGAAGCATACGGGGAATCGCATTCTTCGATAATGTTGTCCTCCAGTATTGACTGTATTTCAATCTCCAGTGCCTCCTTGCGTTGCGGGGACAATCGATAGGGTGGAGTCGCAACAGGGCGGTCGTCCACTAGGTTAATGCGATGCTCCGCGTAAGGGGTCGGTTCGGGGCTCTTTCCAAAAAGATCCTTATTCAAGGCCAGGAGTTTTGCCATCTGGGCCTTCTCTTCCATCGATAGGTTTATACCCTCATTCTGTCGGAGTGGTTCCAGCTCCACTGCACCGACAGTTAAGCTGCCTGGGTTAGGTTCTCGTACAAGGGCGTGCCATGTCCCTGGATCATCGTTGAAACACCATCTACGTCCTGGAAGGTCCAACACCATTCCAGTCTGCACGATGAAGTCTGCGCCTAGCAATGAGCTACTCCTTGCATGTTCGGGTATTGCCACGAATCTGACTTGGAAACTGCGTCCCTGAAGTGTAACTTTAACTTCAAATATTTCTGTCAATACTTGCCTGGGTTCGCCATCGGCCAACGTCATCATTTGAGGCTTCTTTATGGAGGCTAAGCCATTGTCACTGAAATATTTATACAGCACGTGTCCAGCAATGGTCTGTTTTGCCCCACAATCCACGAACACCAATCCTTCCTTGCCTTCTATTGTCACATGAGCCAAGACTCTGTTCTGTCCAGCCTCCAATTCTGCAGGCAAGACTTCCAACGAGTTCGTTGGTTCGTTGCGCCGTGAATCGGGACATTGCGAGCGGATGTGGCCTGGCTTGTGGCATCCATAACATAAAAGCGTGCTTTTATTTACAGATGTTGCAACCACCAACTTCTGAGGCACGAAGTTCTTTTGACTAGCAATGAACTTACGACAGTCCTTCTGCAAGTGACCGAAATTTCTACAAAATGCACATTTCGGTCTACTCCTTTGGAACTTCTCTTTCTCAAGGTCCTCTTCTACACCTTTGGGATCTCTACATGTTTCTTCGATGCTTCGGCTCTTTTTAATGAGTTCATCAAAGTTGGCGATGTGGTCACGAGGCACCATTGATCTGATCTTTCCGTTCAGTAGTCCGTACACCATGTCAATTTTATGTACGTCATCAAGGACAGGTGTTGCCGACAATTTTGACAATAACGCTCTCGCGTTGCTCACAAATAGGTCGGTCGGTTCCCGGTCGCCTTGTTCTCTTGCAAAAAGCTCCTTAAAAATTTTGTAATTTGGTTTATTCTCACCGAATGCATATCGCAGCGATTCCAGAGCTCTAGTCCAAGTTTGGGCTGAGGATTTCGTTCCCTGCCACCAGGTTGCGGCTAATCCGTCCAACACCATCGGTAATCCTTTGAGTGCATTCTCCTCGGCAATTCTGACACAGTCCTTGTAGATGCAGATCGCATCTATGAACACGTCTACACTTTCCAATTTTCCCCCTGCAAATCTCGATTTACAGTCTGCGAAGCTCCCGTACGATGCCATCGCCGGGGCAGTTGGCTGCACCGAGTCCGCATTCCCGGTGGTTCCCAACACGCTGGTTACGCTGGCCAGTAAAGTCTGGAACTGCTCTTGTGACATTACTACATTCTGTGCCATTTTGCTTCGTAAATTGTAGTCTTTCTTCATCCAAAATTACGTTCGTGCGAAACTGGTGGCACTTGCGATGCGCGCACCAAACTTCGACAATAATGCAGCAAAACTGTTTACGACGCGTGCACTAAAAGGTTATCAAATATAACAACACTTCCGCCACGCGCACCAAAGTTCATTTACTTTCTCCACTTACATTACTAAATACTTGCACGTTTTTCTCGCTGGACCGAATTCCTCAGTGCACAGACAAAACGGTTGAGACGACTTTCCGTGACACACCCTCAATGGCGTCCCTTTGTTTTTTCGCTTTGTTCTGAATTTCCCTTTGTTCGGGTTCCACGTTGAGCGCCACTGTTACGGTGATTAAATTAACGAACGCTTTAGCATTAACTTAACAACACTTTATTGAATTATTACAAAGATAGAAAAAACACACGGGACACTGTTTACGATCGAGGGTCGTCTTGCTGTCTTAATAATCGTCACCTCGCTTCCGGACAGCGCCCTCCCTTAGTTGGTAGAGGTCCCTGTTACAAATTGTTATTAAAGAAATGCGAAATATGAACTTATTAATTTGCACACTTAATAAATGATTATAGATAAATCCTTGAAATAAAGATACAAACTTGTCATTCACTGAAACGTACCAGGTTTCCTGCGCTCCGACGTAACAAGTAAAAATTGCAAAAAGAACAAGAACGTCATCTTTCGTCTGACATGTTCTCAGATGAGTCATTTGATGAATCTGTTACCGTTTCTGAGTATGAACCAGGCTCTGCTAACGACAAGAAATCGGACGATGAGTTATTAAATAAATAAAAAACGCATTAACAATTTTTCAAAATATGAAAAAAATCCCTTCAAAATTACACAATTATGGAGCAACGGCCCTCGACCTTCAACGTGTACTGGAGATGAACCATCGACGTTTTCATCGCATATTCAAAAGCCCATGCAAATTAGAGATTCTGCAGATTTTGTTATAGAGCAAATAATAGCTGAGTATGCTGCGGATTCTGACGCCAGTAATTCAGAAACAGAACATGAAGAACTGGAAATACAACTCGCGTGGGGTCCAGTTACTCGTAATTACCAGAAAGATTTTACATTTTCAGAACCCAGTCCCGGAATTCTTGCAGAATTGTACGATAAATATCAAAAAACACCGGATAAGTTTTATAAAATTTACATAGATAACGAAATAATGTATTTATTAATTGAGGAAACAAATCGTTATGCTAAACAGGAAAAAGAACGACTAGTTCAGGGAACAACGAAAAGGTCAAGGGTGCTAATTAATCAGTGGAAAGACACAAGTATAGAAGAAATGGAAATGGATTCTCATGTGGATGGGTTTATGCCAGCTTCCATCGTTATCTTCCTACTGGTCAAAGAATTTTCTATACGCCAATAAGATCGCTAAGATTTTAAGTCGTAATCGTTTCCAATTGCCATTGAAAACATGACACTTCTGCAATAATGATGCACATATTGAAGCGGATGATAGATTATTTAAAATCAATCCACTAATTACCAAACTACAGGAAAACTTTAAAAAACCTATAATACCAGGCGAATTCATTTTTATTGATGAAACGTTAGTCCCGTTTAAAGGAAGACAAAAAGATGAAAATCAAGAACTTACGGTTCCCTCCAAAGTAGTGGTGGATCTTGCTAAAAACCTATTTCGCAGAGGAAGAACAATCTGTGTTGATAACTATTATACGTCAGTGGAACTAGCACATGAACCAATAAATAATGAGAAATATATAAAATAGGTACCTTGCGAAAAATAAACGTGATGTCCTATTATTGAATACGATATTTGTTCCTGAAATGATAACTGTCAGAAAACGAACAGGCGACATTGAGAAACCAAAAAATATTATAGAGTACAACAAGCATAAAAGATATATTGATATATCAGGTGAGACATTCATCGTTCATTATTCAATCATTATTAGTTTTATCGTTTTAGACCAAATGAAGTCATATAATTCATCATTGAGGCGCGGAGTAAAATGGTACCAAAAGCTTGCCATCGAATTAGTGATTGGGGCCGCTTTGGTCAATTCTTACTGGCTACATCAGCAAGTTTCGCGAAGAAGTTGTAGCAGGTAAGTTCTGAAAATTCAGTGTAATTGCAATTATATATTTTTATGTTGTAGGTCTCCTACAGTAAGACGTTTATGCTGAAGAAAATGATGGTGTCGATGGCCATACATTATCAGAATCTGATCAGAGACAAATATGGACCTCATGCTTTTTTTTTTTTTTTGTTAAGAGGAGGTAACCTGTGTGACTACTAACTTCCTCCCCCATACGTCTTCCTCACCACGGGAACCACATTAACATTACGTCAAGTATTACTTCGAGATGAGTGACTGTTTAGTTCCATTTACATCTTATCATTAGATCACATCTTTTGGTAAGCTTTCACTCACACTTTTTCACCTTTCGTTTTCTTTCCCTTTTACCTATCATTCTCTCTCTATCACTCTCTCCCTCTATCATCAAAAAATTGCCTCTTATTAGTTTGCTTTCACACACACTTTTACTCATTTCATCTTCTTCCTCCTTTACCTATCATTCACACTCTCTATCACTCTCTCCCTCTTTGATCATCTTAGATTGAATTGTGAAGAAGGCATCCGTTGACTCCCCTTGGTAATGGACCCTCTGGCTGTCAAGGCTTCACATGAACTTGCATCTTTAATTGTGATGTTCGTTACAACCTAAATGACTCAATAAGATTGGTTAAATATGATTCCAAAAATAATTAAAAGAAATAAATAAATAATTAAAAATTTTAAACCTAGGAGGCTTAGAATTTTTACTATCAAAATCAAAGTAGTATATTGAATAATTTTTTGACGTTTCTAAAATTTTTACATTTTTCGTCGTAACTTTACAAATAAACTGATGGAATCCGTCTCGCGACTTTACGAAAATTGAATGAAACTTATTTGCTCCTAATAATTACTATAAACGCTTCACGAGCAAAAAATTACAAAAATCTTCAATTGGTAAATTTTGACGTTTCTAAAAAATTTCAAACAGATCGAAAAAAGAAAAAAATTATTCAAAATACCTCATATACATTCATTCTCTCAATCACACAACCTTTAACCTTCAATCTTCGTCAGAATTTGATATCACATCATCTCTGACGAGGAGTTCCTCCCTATGAAATTCCTCTTGCTGTTTTCAACGCATAATGTCCCGCATCATGTTGGTTATAGTTTTCCAAGATTCCTCGGAATCCAATAATACCTCAGAAATATTATTCTGGTCTATATTACAACCCATTTTAATCCTAGCATCTCTTCGGATGCTTTCCCATTCGTCACAAATGAATATAGTATGTTCTGGCGTGTCTACCTGCTGGCAAAACCAGCAAGTATCGACATCCGCCTTTTTTATCCAATTGAGATATTTTCCGAAAATTCCGTGTCCGGACATGGATTGTGTTAAAAAATAATCCATTTCTACCCACTTACAATTGAACCATTTTCTAATATCTTTAACGAAAATTTTTGCCCAACCTAAATAATCGTCCCATTGTTCTTGCCAAGCTATCATTAAGGATTCGTTTGCCAAAGAGGTATGATCTTTGCCCCTTAAATAAATTTCCGATCTTACGTTCGCTTTCATCCACAAAGGAGGCATTCTGGCAAGCACCTGCACTGCCTTCGTGGATATTGTTCTATATGCGGATGTTATTCTAATGGCTAACCTCCTGTTGACCCTATCGAGCATGTTTTTATAACGCTCGAATCTTAGGGCCTTTATCCAGGCAGGGGCGCCGTACAAAATCACGGAAATATGGACCTCATGCTATCAGAAACTTTTCTTTTTGAGTGCCAGATATATCGCCAAAAGACGAGCTACCCCGAACTAAGTACATCTGTGTAACTTGTAATAAGCGATTTTGTATGGATCGCTTTTTTGAAATACACAATTCTAGTTTGAAATAAAATCATTGAAGATTTGTAAATTATAGCTTATTTTAAAATAAAGTTCAGTATGCAAAATAAGTTACATGACATTTAGAGGCCGTGGTGCAAAACTGTGTGGCCCAGCACAAAGGCCAACGTTACTGGTCAACTTCTAAAAGTATTCTGACGCTGTATATGTGTGTTTTGTAACGTTCTGGTGCGTCTACGCTGAGCAACGTGGCTGCAAGCAAAATCGACAGTGGTGCAACACATTGTACATCACGGCCATTGGGGACAGAAGAAAACCTCAATATAAAAGCAGTTAGAAGCAGGCTGCTTGACAAAGTCAACCACGCGCTCAGATATGACAGTCGATTTTGTTTCTATTTTCTTATTGTTATGGATCATTTTGAGCTTGAAGTTTTTACATTTTTATTATTTTCTTTATTATTATTAAATTATAATTATTTATAATTATTATTATAATTAAATCATTTACTTTCTTTAAATTTGTTTTACGTTATAGGGCTCGGTTTGGAAATGATAAGGTTTTGAATTTGTTTAACGAATTGTCAGATGAGGAAAGAGATGGTGTAGCAGAAGATAACAATATTGATTTTGATATTTCCAATAGTGACGAAGAAGTTATGTGCTATTCAGATGCGGAACACACTAGTGACAGTGAACAGGAAGGTGATATTGATGACGACACAGATGAGAATGATGAAAACAGAGATTTTTTGGGGAAAAGATGATATGATGTGGTCCACGACTGATTTTTGTAAACTTATTTTACGGCATAATTTAAAAAACTTCGTAAAAATATTCCCTGGTCCAAAAGGTGATGCTAGAAATGGATCATCTGATGATAAGTACTACAATGATAGATGAAATAGTTTACTGCACCAATTTGTACATTAGTAGGATACGCGGTGAGAAGTATAGCCATGATCAGGATGCAAAATTGACAAGCCGTAATGAAATAATGGCTGTGATAGGTTTGTTATTCTTGTTGGGAATAAAAGGAGGACAATACATAAGTGTGAATGAATTTTGGAATAACAAAGGGACCTGATCAAAAAAAGAAAAGTGTTAGGAAAGCGTGCTGTGTGTCATGTGATTAGCTGGGTATTCAAGTAACTACAACGAGGTGCGGTATTTGTACTACTTTCGTTTGCAAAAAACATTCCAAGGTAATAAAATGTATTACTTATGAGAACGGCACAAATGGTGATGACGCAGAAAGTGAATGAACATTAATCTGTTTGTTCGTCCAGTTATCATTTTTTATTCTAATAGTTATGTGTCGTTTGCCTTACAAGCGCATGCGTAGGTAAATTTTAATGTAAGCAAGTAAGTAAGTAAAACAGTTTGCAAGTAAAGTAAATGCAGCCATTTCAGGAACCAAGGATATTAACCCTTTAACGCCTAGCGTGATCATATGAACACACCAAACAGCCAATCACTGCATTCATGTTAATTACGTTGTGGGTGTAAGATTAACTGTTTTTTCGTCGTTGTTATAATCTTATATAGACACATCGGTTTTTCGAAGAATTTTTTAAACTTTACTGATAATTGTGTTTGTAGTTAATTTTTTATTTAGTCCAACAATTTCTATAACGTCAAAATGGACAGACGATTCACGTAAGTAAATATAATCATTAGTGTTTCGTATATTTTCTTCATTCTAATCGTGGTTATATGTTACCTAATAGTGTCTCCTTCATCGTCTATAGTTTTTATTACAATAGCTACGAGATAAAGTTATCGAAATTGAGATTGATTTGGCTGTGATCATATGAACACGCTAGGCGCTAAAGGGGACATTTTTAGTTTCAATATAAATCTTTCGAATTACACTCGCCTATATTTTTATGCGGTTTGTAATTTCAAGAAAATTCGGGACTTCCCCGTTCTATCGGAACCGTTCTATCTCCTGTTGTATATGAGCAAGTCGTCAACAAGTTGCACTTAGGGATACCAATTCCGCAAACGCTGGATTCCGCATGATTTTTGCGGGATCAGTAATGCGGGAGTGCACATGCGGGATCCGCGGGACTTGCGGGACTGAATAAAAATATCCGAATTTGAAAAAATATCTATGCCTAGCGCGCGTTTTCTGTCGCTGGGTACTTCTGCAATAAAATCAGGTCAAATTTACAAGATCAAGCTTTGAATACTTGTATCATTTCTCCGCAAATATTTCCAAAAGAAATCACAATCATTTTTCTTAATTTTTTTACTAATAAATGCTACTTTTATTTTGAATTTAGTTGTCTTTTATTGCATAACTAACTTCTGGTACTTAATTTTCTTACCAACTAAAAATGTTGCGGATCCGCGGGATTGATGACGTCAGTCCCGCAAGCTTGCGGGACTGAAGTTTTGATTGGGACCCCTCGTATTTTCACATTTTTCAATGGTACATGACAAACGTGGCGTCTGCCTGTCGGGACTTGACTGCGTAGAGCATGTCATACTGTTAGGCGAGTTACGGTTCTACCCATACCGACTCCGGGAAACATCGGACTACCCCTAGTTGCACTAAATTATGAACAGTGCAATCTAATTTTCGTATATGGAGTGAGAGCGTTCAAAAAATATTTTTTTTCTTTTCATTTCATTATCTAAAAGGTTTAAATCTTCAAATTTGCGAACTAATTTACCTTATAATTTTTAGTCATTGTTATTTTTTTAAGCAATTTTCGTTTATTTTTTAAAGGGGCACAATACACAAAAAATAAGTTTGTTTAATTTAAAAGTACGTTTAATTTTAAGAAAAATGGTATATGTATTTTGTTTCTACTCAGGTTATTTAATGAGTTATAATAAATTTAAATTCGGCGCGTGACGTCACTGGGCCGAGCTGTGCGTAGCGCCCTATCTTATACATGGAAAAATTGCCCGCTTCACACGATCATTTGCCTACCTTTAAACAATATTTTCGAAATTTTGTTACGAGTATTTAGACTGTTTTTTGTACTGAAGACGATAGTGCAACCAAAATTTTAATAGTGTTTAGTTTTTTAAAAAACATATTAAATGCGATGACACGGCGCGGTCATTCGTACCATTTTTACGCGCTTTTAAAGGTTATTTCTACCGCCCAGACAGAGCTCATAAAGCAATTATTTTCTAGACGCCTGACCATCGTGGAGTTTTGAATGTTTTGAATGTTTAGGTCGCAATAGTATTCTAGTAGAAAACACGATGATAGTAGTTAGACCGTATCAGTCAGTATTTACTGTTAAATTGGTGGGTTGCACTTATAAATTTAATTTTTAATAATGACAACTCCTTATTTATTTAAACCTGAATACACAGATGACGACGAAGTTCATGCTTTTTTTGAACCTAGTAGTGTAAACATAAATTACGAAAATCGAAGTGGAATTTGTAATTGGTGTAAATGTGGAAAATGTGTAGCTATGCCAACAGATGAAGATTCTATATGTTGTCAATAATATGATAATATAAAACATTTAATTGGTAATAATACACGCATTACACAAAATAATTTGTTTGAAAAATTGGTTATTGACAAAGATGTTTTAAATATATCACCTCATAAACCCAACTTCCTGTAGCTTTCGAAAAATGTGACCCAATTCACATGTTTTTTTTGAGCCAATAGGTTAATATGTACTGATGGTACAGCACTTTTTTTTAAACAAGGTTCTTTTGAATTTGGTGGAAAATTTTTTCTTATAACGATTAGTCTAAATCACTTTCTAAAAAATGTTTATTGCAAATTCTTGCATTTTGTTCTGGTTGAAATGATTGCCTTCTACAAAATTCTGACCAAAATGGAAATCGTTTCGACGATTTTTCTCTACTAGGAAAACGATGTCCCGTTGGTTCACTGCATCCAAAAACTGGTCGGCGATGTTCTTGTGGCTACTGTTGCAAATAACTCTGAGTTATTCTGCATTTACGACTTTAAATCGCAATCAACTTTTACTGATGATAATGAGGGTTCACTGCAGGGTGCAGCAAACCTCGTTGCTTTTATGGACGGATCACTTATAGTATTGTAAAAGGCACAGTCATAAACTTAGAATATCTTTAGCTGAACTTTACGCACAATTAGATAAAATAGGAACGGAACGCAGTCGGGGCTGTTCTCATTTAATATTTAAAAAAAAATTAAACACCGTATTGAAATTCTGATCGTTTTATCGTCTTTGGCAAAACCATTCACAGTCTCATAAAAATTAAGCATTAAAAATATAATTTTTAGGTAGATGGATCGTTGTGCGAAGCGAGTAACTTTTGCACGTGAGAGATACGTAGCTTTGGTGAGCTCGGCCTAGTGACGTCACAAGCAATTCTAAATGTCTTAATATCTTCTAAAACAATTTTTTTTACATTGGAGTTTTACCAAATAGTTTTTAATAGTTCTGACTACAATAATTTAACATTAAATAATAATTTTAAAAAAAAAGTTTTTTGTGTAATGTGCTCCTTTAACTTGTTTTAATAAATTATGGAACCTATCCCTATTTTTACCATATAAACAATGTCTTTTTTATGCCAATTTTATTTATGTAAAATGTCTCTACCACATAAAAACAGATCCGAGTGTACATTATGATCAGCCATATGCTAATGAAGTAGGTACCTAGTATTTGATATTTTTGTTTTACTTTTGGTTTGTGAGATCGCACTGTTTTATTCTACAGTGATATTACACTTGAACAGGCCTTAACAATGTTTGAGGAAGATGACTCTCAAGATGTTAGTAAGATTTATACCGAACCGCCGGAACCAAACGTTTTGACTGACGAAGATTCCGGCGCCGAGGATGATGGTGGTTTTATTGACAATTTGACAGGTAGACAACTACGGGCAGGAGTCGAAGTCGTTGTGGTATCAAAATTTGAAAGCACCAAAGACGATGATCAGTCGAGGAACCAATAGCATCTACTTCTAAAAAAAGTAAAAAAAAACACAAAACACAAACCAACTTTTGAGTGGAAAAAAGAAGACAATATTGCTGCAGATATTCCATTTCCTAATCCCGTGTATAACCAATTTAGAAATAAAACTCCAACCGAAATGTTTGAGCTCATTTTTGGAAATGACGTAATTGAGTTTCTTATAGATGAATCGACAAACTACGCACTTTTCAAAAACTGCTATGACCCATAAATCTCTAAAGCAGAGATGAAGGTGTTTATAGCCATACTCATCTTATCTGGCTATAATACGGTACCATCAAAACGAGATTACTGGGATTCGAAGAATGATTTACGAAATTTATTGGTATACAATTCAATGCGTAGAGATAGATTTCTTAAAATTTCCCGTTTTCTACATTGTGCAGATAATAATCTTTTAGCAAATGACAAAATGTGGAAACTACGACCTCTGATGAAAATTATTCAACAAAAATTTTTAGACTTGTATCAGGCAGAGGAACATATCAATGTCGATGAATCAATGACAGAATATTTTGGAAGGCATGGCTACAAACAATGTATTCGTAACAAACCGATTAGATTCGGTTATAAAGCTTGGTGTTTCAAGACTCCTGACGGCTATTTGATAAATCTTGATATTTATCAGGGAAAGAACCCAAATAGCAACGATGCTTATGAAGAATCATTTGGTAAATGCGCGGCTCCAATGATGCTAATGCTGGATCTTCTTCCACCTGCAGTCAAGAGTTTACCGATGAAGATCTATTTTGACAATTTATTTACTAGTATATCACTACTGAGTGAATTACGTAATCGAGGGTATCATGGCACAGGAACTCTGCGTGAAAATAGAATTCCACGCGATTGTCCAGTTACACCCAACAAAATCATGAAAAAAGTCACGCGGTTCATATGAATATCAAGTAGCCAAAGAAAGAAATATGTATTATTATCGTTAAGTGGATGGACAATTCGGTGGTATCCGCAGCTTCAACTCTATATGGAGTTGAGCCACTTTCTCTGACACAACGTTATTCTCAAAAAGAAAAAAGGAAAATCCGTGTCGATCGGCCATCAATAATTACAAATTATAATAAATATATGGGAGGCACAGATAGGATGGATCAGAATATTACCTATTACAGAATTGCAATTAGGGGAAAAAAGTGGTGGTGGCCGATTTTTTCATGGATGATTGATGTTTCAGTACAAAACGCTTGGATCCTAATGAAAAAGGTTGGATCCGATCTTTCCCAATTGCAATTCAGAAGACACGTTGTTCAAACATTGATTGAACAAAATAGAAATTTACCAAAAGGACCTGGGAGACCTTCAATGTCAAGCTTCAGCGCTATCGGAAGCGGGGACTTGACAACACTGGACATCTAATTGAGCCATGCAACCGACGTCGTTGTGGAGGACTAAATTGCAAAAGTACCGTCAGAACAAAATGCTCAAAATGTGACATAGGGCTATGTCTTAAATGTTTTAAGAATTTTCATATTTCTTGAATTACTGTGTATTGGCCAGTCAGAAAAACTTTATTTAGAAAATATGTATATTCGAACATTTTTTGTTACTTGTGCTAATTTTGTACTACACTACCGCCTAGCGTGTTCATATGAACACGGCCTTTTTTCATAAAACTACTTGACAATTTTGTTTATTTTGTTTCATTTTATACTAATTTTAGCAAATATCTGAAATTTCAACAATTTCTGAATAAAAAAAAAATAATTCACGCGTTAAATGGTTAAACCAGGGGTCCCTCAAGGATCTGTCCTCGGCCCTCTGTTATTTAATATAGCTATGCATGATATTCCTATTCCCCCAGTATGATCGCTGGCCATGTTTGCTGACGATACGACAATCATTATGTAATGATGGGATATCGTGATGAATTAAATAATAGAGCGCAGTAGGGTTTAGTAAGTTTATTGTAAACTACACCGATAGACTGATGGTCTCTACGTACATAAACTGGCAGCGGACTCCCCGTCTCACCTCGAGCCCACTACTTATATTATCAATAATGCTTAACCCATTAATGGCCAAAGTATCACAAACGAACCATTAACAAAATAACTTTTTTAATGTTTTTTTATAAATCGAAATAGATATCATCCTATCAATTGCTACATAGACTACTTCAAAGTTGATCATGCAAGTGTTTGAACTCGATTTGTATAAATAATAACAATTTTATGAATTTTTAAATAACGTTCATTACAACAGCGTGTGCAGTATTTTATATAAAAAATAGTAATATGCAATAAAATGAATTATGAAAGCTTGACTTTATAAATACTGTCTTCCATAGAAACCAAATGAACGCTAAATGTAAAAAAGGTGACAATTGTTTATGAAAGAAAAAATTACGACCAATTTAAATTAATGGTTTGCTTATGATACTTTGGCCAGATTCAGTGGTACAAACAGAAATTCACGTGCATCACGTCTAAAGGTTTGTGACGAGACAACGCTCTGTGAGATAGTAAAGTGTTAAGTTAACAAATATTTTATCGTATTTTATTATACTTTACTAGTAGAAAACCTCAGCCCGAGAACGGGCTGACAGCGACTACGTTGTATCAGTTTTTGCCCTTAAAATCATCTTTTGATAAAAAAATGGGCAAAACTCATGAGTTTCAATTTCAAGTTTAAGTGCGTTTGTTCGGCATTATTATGAAATATATTATGCTTATCCAGCCTTCCCCACGTGGAGGTGCACTTGTGAAGGCCACCCACCCTCCCACCTTTTTACTGGAAGACCTTAAAAGATCTCTTTATATACTGAATTTAATGTAAAGATTTCTGACGAACCTTTTATCAAATGACCCTGGTTTTCAGAGTCAAGGATTTTGACTTTTACAGTATCTTTTGAGTGTGCTCTCGAAAATGCCACATAAAGTTGGCCGTGGCTGAAGCATGCGTTTGGCAAATAAATGCCAACTTTGTCAAATGTCTGTCCTTGAGACTTGTTGATTGTCATTGCAAATGCAATTCGAATCGGCAATTGTCTTCTTCTCAGGACGAAAGGCAAATTGGAATCAGAGGGAGCTTAGTCAATCCTTGGGATTAAAACTGTTTCCCCTGAAGCAGATCCTGTAATTACTTGTGTTTCTATTATTTTCGTTTTCATAGACTTTACAATAAGCCTAGTACCATTACAAAGACCTCTCCGTGTATTCAAATTTCTTAGGAGCATAATGATTGTTTCCACTTTTAGCCGTAATCTGTGGGGAGGCATTCCAGAAGGCGTCCGACTATTCAAAATTTCAAAAATTTTATCACCAAAAATTTCCTCTATTAATGAACCAGACACCAAATGATCTAGAGGTATCTCAATTATATCCTCCCCTAAATCATTCTTATTTGTCAATTTTCCGTCGCCAAGTTCGATCAACCACTTGGCAAAAGCTCGCTCCAAAGCGAGTGCTCTCATATTTATAATCAGTTTCATCTGGCTAAAATGCTTCCATAGAGGAGACCTTTTTATTGAAGATTCAACAATTGAAGTTCGACCTCCGCGTTTTACAACAGGTAGGCATTGCCTGAAATCACCTCCCAAAAGTACGACCTTGTTCCCAAATGGTTTATCATTTTTCATTATGTCATTTAGCAATTTATCTACTGCTTTTAATGAATATGAAGGAGCCATTGTGGATTCATCCCAAATAATAAGTGATGCTTCTTTCAAGGTTTTAGCATCTAAAGAGTTCAACTTGATGTTTGAGGTTGAATTGTCCAGCAATGGAACTGGCAATTTGAATTGGGAATGATAGGTTCTGCCTCCTTTGAGCAAGTTAGCAGCAATTCCAGTCGATGCAACTGGGAGAACAATTTTTCCTTCTCCTCGAAGTGTACTCATCAATGTGATAAACAAATATGATTTTCCACTGCCTCCTGGGCCATCGAGGAAAAACAAACGCTCAAGGCAATTTTCATCATTAATTGCATTCATAACTTTTTCGAATGCTATCCTCTGTTTATCATTGAGATTTGCCACCAAATCCTTTCCTTCTCTTTCCTCGTAAACTGGATCGTATATATCAAGAATCGAATATTCTCTGATAATAGAATCAGGGAGACCAAAATCTTGATTTTTGTTTCCCGTGAACAATCAGACAATCATTGATGTCTTTAAGAGCTCTTTGTTCATGAGAATACGGGGACTGCTGTCGAGTAAAATCCTTCATTAAACTCTCTTTATATTTTTCCCAAAGTGCAAATGCATTTTGAGGATTCCCAAAGATGCAAATTAAGGAAAACAACTGCCTTAATTGCCGAGGCATTTGGAATTTATGGGGGGTCAACATTTATTTAGGACTTTGAGGGTTAATTCTTCTTTTTTTCAGATTTTATTTAGTAATAATTTGAAACTTTACTTTCTTATGTTGATTATTTGAATTTTATTTTTATTTGTTTTTATGTTTTAACTTAAATAGCTTATTTGAGAGCGTGGTATTGAAGATACCAAGGAAATAATTTTTATTTTTAAGTGACTTAATTTATGAAAAATGTATTTAATTTTACATTGAAAATGTAATGTTTTATTTTAAACTACATAAACAGAAATATTAACGGAATTTCACCGCTAAAAATAAAGTTAGAAGCTTTTTTTTGATTTTATATTTCTTTAATTGGAAGAATATTCATTTTTATCATTAACAGTGATATACCTCTGCTTTGGTTTCAATTAAATTAATATTAAATAAGGATGTCTTACATCAAATATTAGGTCGAAACTAATTATAATTATTTATTTCTTATTTAAGATGAATTGATTCAATAATTTTTAAGTGCAAGTTAAGTGTTTTTTTTAAACTATCATCCTAATATGATCAATTTAATGCTCCTTGCTTTCATTCATGGTATAGTCCAATTAAAAGAATTGAGATGAAAAATCTGATAATTATTGAGAAATTTAGGGTGTTAGCGATTTTTATTGTTATAATTAGGGGGATAAGAAGGGTAATTTCTACGTCAAAGATTAGGAAGATTACTGCAATTAGAAAAAATTGTAAAGAGAAGGGTAGACGGGAAGAATTTCTTGGGTCAAATCCACATTCGAAAGGCGAATTTTTTTCACGATCAGTGAATGTTTTCTTTGTAATTAAATTGTTTATGATTATTATTAAAATGGTGATTATGAGAACAATAGAGCTAATTCTGAATAAAATAATGATTATTTATACTAATTATATTAGATCTTTTGATTGGAAGTCAATTATAATTTTTATACTATATAAATATTTACCTCATCAGTAAACTGAAATATATAAGAATAATCATACTACATCTACGAAATGTCAAAATCACGCAGCAGCCTCAAACCCGAAATGATGAATAGGTGAGAAGTGATTTATGTAAAGTCGTAATAAACATACTAGAAGGAAGGTGGAACCAATAATTACGTGCAATCCATGGAACCCAGTTGCTATAAAAAATGTTGATCCATAAACTGAGTCTGAGATTGAGAATGGTGCTTCTAGGTATTCATAGGTTTGAAGAGCAGTGAAGTAAAATCCTAAAACGATAGTTAGTCCTAGGGATTGAATAGCTTGGGTGAAATTATTTTCTATTAATCTGTGATGAGCTCAAGTAACTGTGATTCCTGAGGTCAATAGAATTAGAGTATTAAGTAGAGGGATTTTTAGTGGGTTGAAAGGAATGATTTCTTTTGGGGGCCATAATATTCCTAGTTCAATTGAAGGTGAAAGGCTTCTATGGAAAAAAGCTCAAAAGAACGAAACGAAAAAGAATACTTCTGAGGTAATAAATAAGATTATCCCTCATCGTAAGCCCATTACAACTTTGTATGTGTGTAGGCCTTGATAGGTTCCTTCTCGGGAGATATCACGTCATCATTGATATATAATTATTAAAGTGATTAATGTTCCTAGGAGAAATAAGTTATTGTTATATAGATGAAATCATTTGATTATTCCTATTATTATGATTATGGCTCTTAATGCTCCTAAAATTGGTCATCGCCTGACTTCAACTAGGTGGTAAGGGTGATTTTTGTGTGACATTAGTTTACTTCTCTAGAGTAGAGTGTTCTTAGGACAGCAAATACGTAGGATTGAATAATAGCTACAGCTGCTTCAAGAAGGAGAAGAAGGAATTGTGTAATGATTAAAATATTTAATATAATTATGCTTAGGGAGGACCCTGTATTCCCCAATAGTGTTATTAGAAGATGGCCTGCAATCATGTTAGCTGCTAAGCGAATAGCTAAAGTTCCGGGTCGAATAGCATTTCTAATGGTTTCAATGCAAACTATAAATGGTATTAGAATACTAGGAGTACCTTGGGGTACTAAGTGGGCAAGTATGTGGGTTGTGTTATTAATCCAACCAAAAATTATGAATCTTAATCATAAGGGTAAGGCTAAAGTTAAAGTGAATGTTATGTGTCTTGATCTTGTGAAAATGTACGGGAACAGTCCTAGGAAATTATTAAATATAATTACTCTAAATAAGGAAATGAAAATTAATGTTCTTCCTTTAGTATTTCTATTTAATAAAGTTTTAAATTCCTTGTGAAGAGTTTCTATAATTATTATTCACATAAAAAATATTCGCGAGGGAATTAATCAGTATATTATGGGTAGAAATAAAAGCCCAATAAATGTTCTTATTCAATTTAGTAAGAGATTAAATCTTGTTGATGGGTCAAAGGTAGAGAATAAATTTCTTATCATTTTCAATTGAATTTTGATATTAGTTTTTTAATTTCTTGGGCTTTTGAGTTATATTTGAATAGGTAGTAATTTATTAAATTGTAAGTAATGAAAATTATGATTACGAAATTGTAAAGAATTAATCATCTAATGGGCGATATTTGAGGGATTAAAAATTAATAAATATTATTAATTTTAGTTTGACAAACTAATGTTATAATTTAACTAAATTTTTCATTAGAAGTAAGAGCTAATTTACTATATTTTGGTTTAAGAGACCATTACTTGCTTTTCAGTCATCTAATGTTTATTAATTTTTTATGATTCAATTAATAAATGAGCTAGGTGAGATTCTTTCAATTACAATTGGTATAAATCTATGGTTTGCTCCACAAATTTCGGAGCATTGCCCGAATAGGAGTCCTGCACGGAGTGAATCACATCAGCAGCAGTAATTATAATTCGAATTTGAGAGTTATAAGGTAGCACAATTCGATTGTCAACGTCTAGTAGACGGAAGTTGAAGGGCTCTATGGATGAACTAGGTACTATGTAGGAATCGAATTCAATTTTTTTAAAATCTGAGTATTCATATGATCAATATCATTGATGGCCAATAGTTTTAATGGTGATTATTGGGTTATTAATTTCATCAAGAAGATATAATAAATGTAAGGAGGGGAGGGCAATAAAAATTAATGTGATTGCTGGAAGAATAGTTCAGATTAGTTCAATGGTTTGTCCTTCTAGAAGAAGTCGGTTATTGAATATATTAAAAAATAAGCTTGCTATTAAATATCTGACTAGAACTGTGATTATGAATAAGATTAATAAGGTGTGATCGTGGAAGAAAATTAATTGTTCTATAAGAGGTGAAGCTCTATTTTGAGTATTTAAATTATTTCATGTTGCAATGTTCTAAAAAAAGGTTAATCTTTATATATGGGGCTTAAATCCACCGCACTATTCTGCCATATTAGAAGTTAGATAATATTGGAAGTTCAGAGTATCTATGTTCAGCTGGGGGGAGAGCTTGTAATCATTCAATGGATGTTGGTATATTTATTGAAGAGATTCTTTTTCGGAGGGATGTGAATCTTTCTCAAAGAATGAATAGGAGGAAGAAAATTCTTATTAATGAAATTATTGACCCGATTGATGATACAATGTTTCATGATATGAAGGCATCTGGGTAGTCAGAGTACCGTCGAGGTATTCCTCTTAAACCAAGGAAATGCTGAGGGAAAAACGTTATATTTACACCGACGAATATTGTAATAAATTGAATTTTTAAAAGTTTGTTGTTTAATGAAAGCCCAGTAAATAATGGGTATCATTGAATAAATCCTGCTATAATAGCGAATACAGCCCCTATAGAAAGGACATAATGGAAATGAGCAACAACGTAATAGGTGTCGTGCAAAATAATATCAATAGATGAGTTGGCTAGGACTACACCTGTTAGACCCCCTACTGTGAAGAGGAATACAAACCCAAGGGCTCATAATAATGAAGGTGAATAGGAGAGTTGTGTTCCGTGTAGTGTTGCTAGTCATCTGAAAATTTTAATACCAGTTGGTACTGCAATAATTATCGTGGCTGAAGTGAAATAAGCTCGAGTGTCTACATCTATTCCTACAGTAAATATATGATGGACTCATACAACGAAGCCTAGGAGGCCAATTGCTATTATAGCGTAAATTATTCCTAAAGTTCCGAAGGTTTATTTTTTTCCGGTCTCTTGTCTGATAATATGAGAGATTATTCCAAATCCCGGGAGAATTAGAATATAAACTTCAGGGTGTCCAAAGAATCAGAATAAATGTTGGTATAGGATTGGGTCTCCTCTCCCTGCTGGGTCGAAAAATGAAGTATTTAGGTTTCGGTCTGTTAACAATATAGTGATTGCGCCTGCGAGTACGGGTAATGATAGAAGGAGTAATAGTGCAGTGATTCCAACTGATCAAACGAATAAGGGTATTCGGTCAAATCTTATTCCAATTGATCGTATATTGATGATTGTTGTAATAAAATTAGCGGCCCCAAGGATTGAAGAAATCCCGGCTAGATGAAGTCTGAAAATAGCTAAATCAACAGATGACCCTCTGTGGGCCAGGTTAGCAGAAAGGGGGGGGGTAGACAGTTCATCCAGTTCCTGCTCCTCTTTCAACAATTCTTCTTATTAAGAGGAGAGAGAGAGAGGGAGGAAGAAGTCAAAATCTTATATTGTTTATTCGAGGAAAGGCTATATCAGGAGCCCCTAATATTAAAGGTACTAATCAGTTCCCGAATCCTCCAATTATAATTGGTATAACTATGAAGAAAATTATAATAAAGGCATGGGCGGTGACAATTACATTATAAATTTGATCATCACCAATGAGTGACCCTGGGTTACCTAATTCTGCTCGAATTAAAAGTCTTAGTGAAGTTCCTAATATTCCTGCTCATGCACCAAAAATTAGGTATAATGTTCCAATGTCTTTGTGGTTTGTAGAAAATAATCATTTACTCGGTAAAATGGCTGAGTTTAGGCAATAAATTGTAAATTTATTTACTGGTTTGAACCCTTTTACCAGGTCTTGTAGTCAATAGTCGATACAAATCTTTATCCATATCGACTGTCGATACAAATCTTTATCCGTACCGACTGTCGATACAAATCTTTATCCATATCGACTGTCGATACAAATCTTTATCCGTACCGATTGTCGATACAAATCTTTATCCATATCGACTGTCGATACAAATCTTTATCTTTAATTGCAATCCCGCAGACCTGCTATCTCGCGGTGCTAGTGCCGAAATATTAGTAAACTCACATTTGTGGTGGCATAGCCCAAGTTGGTTTACACTTGACATGACTGACTGGCCCATGACACAAATGACAATTCCACCACATAATACATTAACCAAATTAATCATCACATATGAACACATAAATTCATTGCATTCGGGAACTCAAGTCGCATTAAACAAGTTACGCCCAAAATATTGGCCCATGTCCGGACGAAGGACAATCCGACAACTTATACGCAAATGCATAAAATGCTTTAGAGTGCGACCGGTAAACGTACAACCTCAAATAGGTAAACTGCCGGAACATCGCGTAACGCCATCGCGCTCATTTTCAATTTCAGGCCTAGATTATGCGGGTCCCTTCAGCCTGAAAGAAGGCAACACACGGCGATCCCGAATAGTCAAGGTGTATTCATGTTTGTTAGCAGGCGAAAGCGCGTTAACGTTTAAGGAAATGGTCACCCTGCTTGCGCAAATCGAAGCTTGCATGAACTCACGACCTCTCATACTGCTTTCCAATCCTTTAACACCAGCGCACTTTCTGATCGGTGAATCATTCCACTCACCGCCAGAAGCCGCGATAACGGACATCCCAATGAACAAACTATCGCGGTTCCAACGAGTACAGCAACTTCTACAACACCTGTGGAAGCGATGGTCAAGGGAATACCTGTCATCTCCACAACAGCGTTCAAGGTGGAAAGACTACAGCAAGATGCGCAGTGTCAAAGGTGTGTGTGTGTGCTACAATCTCATGACAATTAAGGAACAAAAAAACCACGCAATAACATTCTTTGAAAGAGGTCAACCCTTTCAAGGCGGGCGGCATGGACGCGCACATGTGGTTCGGGTTAAAAAGGTACCTGAAGTGTCCCTCTCCCAAAAGGACCCTTAAGTTTCCATACAAAACATTTAGTTTTAGTTACTTACAATAGCTCAAAGTTTCAACATCATAAAAACATTATAGTTCATAATTTAGGTTTATTGTGTATATAGTGTCAATAAATCATACAATCAGAAAGGGTGTCTCATTCGGAGAATCCAATCAAAAAGAGAAACAGCCAGGCAATTCGGCCTATACAGATACTTTACACTCTTTATTGAAGCGCAGATTTCAAAATTTAAATGACAATTGTATTTTAATAATAAGTATGGATTATATGGCACAATCCAACGATTATCGATTGTCTTCCCTCTGACAATTGCAATGTCTCCATTATTTCTCCTCATGTATTTTGGATATCCGTCCTCATTCGCTTCTGTTTGCTCTTGAAATGGCTTTGGATACCATTTTGTACATACACCATTTTTCATGCAAGGGGAATTGGGGCCACATGGTCCATGAACCATGTGTTTAAGAACCAATTCCCTAAGTCTCGGATTTAGTTCCGCATCCGGTAGCTCAGCAGAAACTAATTTATCAATAGCTTCCCGAGTTACTGGCGTATCTAGGTTTCTCAAGTTATGTAAATTGTGTCCATGAGGCAAACCTCTCTTTTGGAACTCAATTACACGAACCTTTCCAATTGGAACTCCCAACACATGTTTTTCCGATATATCCTTTAGGATTTTTTAAAGTTTTAAATTAAAAACACGTGCAACAATATCTGGTCTATTTTCAACCTTTTGATCAGGATCAAGATTCTCTGTGATCTCTTTCCATCTAAGATTGCACGTCGCTGTACTAAATAAATCTGGCTTGCCTACTTTTCTGACAATGGCCATAGCATCTTGATAGTTTTGGTACATATTTCTAGGACTTCCAGAAAATGCAGAAGGCAAAATAACTGCCTTACCAACAGAAACATGTTCATCCATAGCTACATTGTTTAAATGGTTACGAAGAGAAGTGTACCCTTCAGCCCTCATGCTAGGTTGATTCTGTCTCTGGAAGTACAATTTATTTGCTTCCGCCTTTACATAGGAATCAACAATAAATTGTTGAGTCAATTTTCCACCACTCAAGAGAGAATTAAACCCCTCACGCACTGCCAATCTATATGCATAATACTCTGTTAAAGTGACCCTTGTTCTTTTACCAGGTCCTAGGCGAGGAATTTTATCATTCCACCCAGGTTCTCCGTTAGGGAAAAAAGGGGGCATATCATCGGATCACAATCGGCATGCCAGTAGTTCAAGTTTTTTGTGTTAGTTTCACCTCTTATGTGAATTCTTATATCCCGATTATGAGGGGGCTCCCCATCTGTACTCTTAAAAATTATGGCAACTTCGTTGCAAGTTGGTGCATTGAAGCGTCTCGGGTCATTATTTCTGTCATAAATTAAAGACATTTCAACCTTCTGCATGGCACGACCCTCAGATTCAGCTCTTTCTGTTTCTTCTTTTTCCACCTCGTGCATCATTTTGTACGCTTCAATGAATGGATTTTTTTAAGAGCATTTGTCAATGTATGCATGATATGCGGCATGCAACCCGCATTTGCCAATATGCCCATTCTCTGATTTAGAGACTCTTCGGGATCTAAAATATAAAGTTGAGCGTATGCTGGCGCAATCCCATCATTCGGATGCAAGTCTGAAATTCTGTGGTATACTTGTCCATGTATCAATTTTGGCACCAAAGGATGCGAATGCTAAAGCATTATTGTAGGAACGGATATGTTTCATGAAGTTTATAGAATCGGGTGATTGATTTGTCCTTAAATTTTTAATGTATGGAGGAAAATCTTTCAAGGCATCTAGTTTAACCTGCCCTTTTTGGCAGCAATGTGTGAACTTCTTATCTGTTGGAAGTTCGCCTTGAAAATTCAATGACCCACAAAATTGACATTTGACATTTATTGGGCCACAATAGTGTTCCTCGACTTTTGACTCGTCAATGAGTCTTCTTGCCATATTCGCAGAGCGACTTGGCTTATTTCTCCTTTGTGCAAGCCTTACTTCTCTTTGAGAATCAGATTCATTCGATCTAACTTCTCTTTCATGATTTCTCATCTGTGAGAGCCTTGCTTCTCTTTGGCAATCATTTTCACTTTCCTTCTTACGCAGATATTTTTCTCTGTCTATTCTTCGTCTCCTTTCATCAGGAATTTCGTCTAAAACCTCAGAACTAAAATTCTTTTCTGATTTTGGAATCTTTTTAGGAGGCATTTTATTGAATTATATCAAAGAAATAATTATATGAAAGAAATAATTATCTTTCACCAACCTCTTATCAACTGTTGACACTCAGCTTAGTCGCCTACTCTGATCCTTTTTAAAAAAATGGGAAATAGACGATCGGATAATTGCACCTAACAGGTAGGTTGAAATTATTGAGTATTTGCTTTTTGTCCATTACAAATCGTTGATCTCAAATTTGCAACATAATACCTGCATACACATATAGTATTTATAAGAATTATTTGTATTACAGTCATGTCTTCTGGTAGAAAGTGGGAGCTCAAAAGAGCACAAACTCTACAAGAGCTGAAAGCAATATTGGAGGACGATTCCGATCTTGAAGCTATGAATGAAATAGATACAGTTTATGTTCTTCCAGCTGTCGACCCTCTTACTGATGAGGAAAATTTGGATGATGATCGTCTTGTGGGCGAAAATATAGAAACAGATATTGTAGGAACATTCAAAATACATACACAGGCTTTAGATGACGAAGTTGATAATTTTGTTGAGCCAACTGCGGGCCCATCTAGCAGCAAAAAGAAAACAATCAAGTCAAAACAGTACGTATCGTCTTGGAAAAAACAAGAACCCAGATATTCATCTGTGCCAACCACAAGTGAATTTCAAAAAATGCAAGAAATAAAACAAAACGTTGGTGGAAAATCGCCTTTAGAAGTCCTTCTATTATTTTTTGATGATACGCTACTCAACGCAATAGTAGATTACAGTTTGAAATATGCGCAAGATAATAACCGCCACGAATTCAAATTTTCTGTATCCTTACTTAAACAATTTTTGGGAATCCTAATACTGACTGGTTATCACACATTACCAGCTTGCGATTTGTATTGGTCAAAAGATGCGGATAAGGGTGTGGATTTAGTAAGAAGCTGCATGAGCAGAAATACATTCAGATCAATAAAAAGAAATTTACACCTAGCAGATAACAGTAGTTTAGACAAGGCGGACAAATTTTCTAAATTGCGTCCTATATTCAATTTGTTGATTGAAAAATATTTGCAGTTTGGAATATTTACTCAAAACCTTTCTATTGATGAGCAAATGTTCCCTTATTTTGGCAGACATTCGGCACAAATGTTTATAAAAGGTAAACCAGTTCGCTTCGGCTTCAAAATCTTGTGTTTATGTAGCTCAGGAGGATATTTATATCAATTTATCCCTTACGGTGGTGCAGCTTCTAAAGATACTCAACAAGAACAGGAACATTCACTAGGAACACGAGTGGTTTTAGACTTGCTATCTGTTGTGTCTGATGCGTCTCAATACAAAGTTTTTTTCGACAATTTTTTTTCAAATTACAATTTGTTCAATATTTTAAAGGAGAAAGGATTTTTTTCACGGGAACTGTGAGAGAAAACCGTTTACCAAATTGCCCGATGCAAAGTAGCAAAATACTTAGAAAACAACAAAGGGGAGAATTTGACTTCTGTTTTGACGAATCGGCCGAGGTAACAGTTGCAAGATGGAATGATAGCTCGGTAGTAACTGTTGCTACAAATAATGGAACGATTGAACCAATACTCGAAGCAAAACGATATAACAGGAAGTTGAGAAAAGAAGAACAAGTGCCTCAACCAAACGTTATAAATGATTACAATATGCATATGAATGGGGTTGATCTTCTGGACAATGCTGTAGAATTAGAGTCAGAGGTAAAAAGTGGTGGTGGCCACTCTTCATCAATTTTGTAGATTGCACAGTATCAAACGCATGGAAAATATATAACATTAGCAACGATTCTCATATGTCCCAATTAGAATTTCGGTCATCTTTGGTTTTGTCCCTGATAAAGAGCCAGACCAAATCTACCCCCTCAGAGCAGACAGAGCAGGAATCGGAAGAACTGCAACCTACAGCACCGTCCACATCTTGGGGTCGTCCTTCACGAGGAAGCTTACCAAGTGCAATAAGATTTGATGAAGTTGGTCATATTGTAATAAGAGAGGAAAGAGGCAAAAGGCGCCGTTGCAGGGTTTGCAAAACGCACACTATATATTTGTGTGATAAATGTAAGATTCACTTACATCCTGTTTGCTTTAGTAAATTTCACAAAAAAAGTGCATGATTACTTCTGTTAAATAATTTTTGTGGAGTCAAGTTGTACTTACACCTAATTTTTAGTTTTAGTTCATACATTCTGCCAAAGTATCATTAACGAACCATTATTTTTCATTTATATGTTGCTATTATTATTATTTTGTATTTTTCTTTTAATTTTATCACAAATAAAGCTTAGATATAATTTTTCTAACAAAATTGTAATTATTTTGGTGCTTGGACATTAATGGGTTAATCTACACTTATATTACTTAGGCCCGGTATTTCAGTCTAGGGTTAAACTCGAGGTAAACTAAACTGGTTTTTATTTTAACCCGAAAGTTAACCTCGAGAGCGTATTTCAGTGGTAGGAAATGGGTTACCTTGAATTGAGTTAACTAAAGTGTTGGTTGGCAGTATTAGTTTTTCTGCGCATGCCTATTACATTTGTTTTCTTAACCTTATATTGTTGATTTTTGGTTTGTGTCAAATGTTATATTATCTGTGAAATGGAGTACGGTGATTCTTCAACAGAATATTCGTCATCGGATGACGAGGCCGTCATAAATTTTGTTGTTCGTCTGGGTCGCCCAAGAAAGATGCCCAGACATCAACTAAGAAGAAACCATTTTAACTACTGGGACGACAACGAATTTTATAAACGGTTTCGGCTGTCCAAAGAAACAACAGTAGTTTTATTAGATTTAATAAATGATAGCATTGCGCACCTAACAAACTGGTTCGATGACTATTTACATTAGCCAAAAATGGTGTTAATTGCCATAACTTTTAGGAACCGCGCTTTGACGTCTATGGAGATGCTGCTGCTGACATTACGTTTTTTTGCAAGTGGATGTTTTTTAATAGTTGCGGGAGATTTCTTGGGCATTCATAAGAGTACTGCAGGAAGAATCATTTTTCGAGTAGGTTTAATGATAATTGCATGAAATTGAAGTGTTAAAGTTTGTTTTTGTTATATATTGATTTCATTTCAGGTAACACGGGCAATTGCAAATTTAAGAGGTCAGTATATAAAATTTCCTCAGACCAATGACGAAATAAGAGCAATGCAACAATCTTTCTATCGCATTTCTCGTTTTCCAAGAGTCATTGGTGCGATAGATTGCACACATGTAAAAATAAGATCCCCTGGTATTTTATCAGTGTATTTAAATTAATTAGATAAAATTTAAAATATTTATGCTTTAGGAGGTGAAAATGCAGAAATTTTTCGAAACAGAAAACAGTTCTTTTCGATGAATGTCCAAACAGTGTCCGGTCCTGATTTAAAAATTCTTGATATAGTGGCAAGATGGCCGGGTTCAGTTCACGACGCAACCATATTAAAAAATTCTCAAATATGTAGAAGGTTTGTGAACAATGAGTTTCAAGATAGTGTATTGTTGGGGGATTCTGGATATCCCAACAAAACCTATTTAATAACGCCACTTTTACAAACTCACTCCATAGGTGAGAATTTATTTAATGAGGCGCAAATAAGAACTAGGAACCCGGTGGAACGTTCATATGGTGTTTGGAAGAGACGTTTCCCTATTTTGAGCAATGGAATTAACGCAGATTTATCAAAAGTGCAGTGGATTATTGTTGCTACCGCTGTTCTGCACAATATTTGCATAGACAACAATGAAGAAGATCCTCCTCAGTTAACTCCAAAGGAACAACTAGCATTTGATAGAGCAAACAATATCAATGTTGAAAATGCTAACCAACATAATCAAAATTTTAATGCAAGAAATGAATTTATTACTTATTTTAATAACTTATAATAAAACAATAATTAAAACAAAACTTTTTATTAAAATTGTAATTATTCAGTTTTCTTAATTTTTATTTTGTGTTCTTCTTCTCGATGCCTCATTTTTTGCTCGTGCTCCTCGATCATATGTTTTTTTACAAGCTCATGAATCTCGTTCTTCCTCCTAATATCCTCCTCAATCGCTTTTTGATGCAACTTGGTGGTGATTGCCTTCTCATCAGCCAAATTGCACCATTTTTTATTTGTTAAGTTGCCCCCAATTCTTTGTTTCCCTAGAGACGGTAAGTATTTAAAATTTTGTTATAAAAAAATTAAAAACTTACCTTGCTTTTCCCTCTGCAATACTTTTGATGGAGGTTTTTTTAACATTGCCGGTGTATGATCCGACCAATCTGTAACAAAATATGTCAAAATCATCATCATTTTAAGTCTGAATATTTCAAACCCGTCTCCAATTCTACACTGTTGAATTGTTCTTCACCAGCAGATATAACGTTTTCGCTTATAAAAACCTCAACAGGTGTTATGGCATCAGTGCAGTCGATTTCTATCGCGTCTTGACGAACTACCGACAATAAAATTATTTTCTCATTTTATTTCCAAGTGTTATACTTACCATCGCTGTCACACACTGCCGTCATTCCCGTCATTCTCTCCCCCAGAATACCATTTATGGTTGCCTCCATTGGGGTTTCAGAGCTAGCTCTGTACGGGCCACCCCCTGTACCTCTGCAGTACATTTTATCACTGGCATGTTTCCGGACAGCTCCCTTTTTAATGTTTGCCCACTTTTCCTTTAAATGTTTTATTGTCCGGGGTATCGTGCCGGATCTCGAATTGAACTTCTCCGCAAGAGAAGCCCAACCGAGATCTTTCTGTTTGTGGCTAACAGCCCCAGACTTTTTACTTTCCAGAACCTGGATGTTTTCTTGAACTAGCTCCACGAGCAGTGCAATTTCTTTGCTTTCAAAATTTTTTGCACGTAAGCGTTCAGCACTCATGATTGTACGAACAAACTACTTTACATAGAGAATATAACCCAAGTACTTCACACGTGTCTCAACGGCTATAAGTCAGCTGTGCGTGCGACTACCGGCATAACGCGAACTGCGCAAGCGTTAACCCGAAAATAAAAGTTAACCCGTAGCGGAGGGTTGGGTTACCTTTTAAAACTGGTTAACTTCCTAACCGTGCACTGAAATACGCTTTACCCAACGTAAAAGAGGTTATCTTAAAATTTCTGGTTTAACCCTAGACTGAAATACCGGGCCTTAGTATGCACCACGTGCCATACTAACTAGATCCACTACAATTACTCAAGAGCGCGACTTAAATGGTGCAATATCAACGCTCCAAAGAGCAACAGATGAACTGCTGAACTGGTTTAACAGATGGAATATCACTCTTAACCACCCTACAAAATGTATCGCTAAAATTTTTACCGTTAGAAGATACAATAATCCAAATCCGATTATTACAAATGAAAACCCAATTCCATGGAACCCAGAGCGATGAAATACCTGGGAGTTAATCTGGACCAAAGACTAACATGAGGAATTCATATTAACAGCAAAATTAGTGACTGCCATAACAAGATGAAATTCTCTACCCAATACTAAATACTAAACACCCCACTGAAAATAGAATGCGCCGTACTAATATATCAATCTACTTTACGAGCGGCCCTGTGTAGTGTGGGAAACGGCGTCAAATGCCCATATAAACAAATTACAGGTACTACAAAATAAAATTCTCAGACTGGCAACAAATGCACCATGGTTTATACGCAACGACCACCTACACCGCGAATTAAACATGCCTCACATCCAGGACTTTATAAAAGCCACTACTAAAAAGTTTTTCAATAACCTAGCGACTTGCCCAGCTACTGATCACCTCATGCTTGGACATCGTCTAAAGCCAAGGCTACCCCAAGACGTGCTTCCAAATGATAGTGATTAATGCAGTGACCAAACTAACTTTGCTTATCCAGTTAATCCCTATCAACTCTGTCTCATTATAATTGTGTAGCTAAATCCTAATGTAAAACTATTGTGTAAGGCCCTAGTGCACCGATGCGGTGATTAATAAAATAAAATAAATAAAATAAATTAAAAAATAAAATAAAATAAAATAAAAAAGAGTTAGGGAAATGTCGCAATCCGACTAGTGAATGTTCTTCTTTACTCAAAACTGGTTTACAAGTTAAGAAAAAAGATGAAACTGGAGAAAATTTCGACTGACGTAATAAGCGGGAGTTGACAGTAACAAAGGACGCACCAAAAGTAGTTAGCGTTAAAACAAAAATTGATGGTAAATGTAGGAAACCGTCATATAGAACAATTTCAACAATGGCAGTCGTAACAATCGCGGGCTTGGCACTAATTAAACTGAGGGGGGACCAAAGAACGTCCATATTATGCAGGAGGTAGAACCGGTAAGAACGAGACTGAAGAAAAATTCTTCATAGCTTGCATGGGCAGAGTATCAAGGATGGGCGTCTACTTTTATTAAAAAAAACATGCGATTGTAGTGCAGTACGAGGGGGGAAGTGAACTTACACCACAAAACCACTAAAAGCACATTTTGTAGTCAATGTTCCGTCCTGAGCCATCGCATTATTGAACGTAGTCACCGTTCCGGCTAAACGTGAGGCGTCGTATTATAGAACGTGTTGGTGCCATAATTTGCCTAAACGTTAACCAGTGGCTTTACAGAACAGATCTACTTTGCGAAGCGGCTAGTAGCTTCGTATTGCGACGCATTCTATAATCCAACTAAGACATATATACTAGCTGGCCCGGCAGACGTTGTCATGCCTTTAGTATTCTAATGTGACAATTAAGTATTTTTAATTTTTCCTCTTGAATTGGAGAAAAACTCACATGCATTTTCCATGTTAATAAGTATTTTCAGTTAATTTGGAATCCTTATAAATACTACATTTAAATCAATAAAAGTTGGTTTTATGTAATTTATTTATTACGATTTATTTTAAAATCAAATTATCTTTAAACTAAATGATGGACAATATTTTTTGTTGTTTTGTGCGGTCAGGAATACTAAAACGAATTCTGCAGACATTCATTTTTTGATTGCAAAATGCATTAAGATTTTTTGAAATTGATATTAATTTCATTTTCATTTCAGTTTCAATTGCGTAGAAACAATTATTCATTTTCGACCGAAGAATATTTAAGTGTGTCAGCTTGAGACAAAACTAATAATAATGCCACCAAAAAAGCATCAATTGGAAGAAAAACAGGCAACACAAAGCAAACGGAAGAACGACGAAAATCTCAACTTGAACAAAACCGCGACAGAGCATCAACATCACGAGCTGCAGAAACGAAAGAACAACGAGAATCTCGCCTTCAACAAAAACGTGTCAGAGTTTCAACCTAAAGAGCTGCTCAAACGGAAGAGCAAGGAGAAACTCGCCTTCAACAAAATCGTGTCAGAGCAGCAACCTGAAGAGCTACTGAAACACCCGAACAATGCATCGAACGACGTAATACCGATCACGATCACGATTGACTCATTCAAGAGAAAGAACTGATTTAATGTTGGCGGCATGACAAAAACAATGCCTACAAAAATCACGCCGATGTCGCCAATGGACCGATGAATAAAGTTTCTTTGCATTGTCGCGTTTTGAAGTTCGTAAAGGAATCACCAGGAATGTGTTGTTCAAACAGTAAATAAGTTTTGGCATCGTTAATTGAGTCACCTGAGCCTCTTCTAAGTTACCTTTCAGAAATCACTCCCATTTCAAGACAGTTTCTAAAAAACATACGAAAGTAAAACTCATGTTTTCAAATGACTTCCTTTGGTGCAACGGACATTGTCACTAACGCCGGTTACATGCCAACATTCAAGGTTCAAGGCCAAATATACCACAAAATCGGTACATTACTCTCTGTGCCAGAACATGATGCAAAGTTTCTGCAAATTTATTTCATTGGAAACGATGAAAGAAAGGTGGAACAGGGTTCCGCAATTAGTTCTGGGATCCGACACGAAATCATTTTAAGTTTACAAGCAATGTTCCACGAACGAAACAGTTTGACTCGCCTTTTTAAAACAGCTATAGATCAAATGCCATCAAATGACTATACTGTTGTAATAAGAGCAGACAAATCTCCTGCTGGTGAATACGAAAGACGATTGAATGCTCCAGTGATAGGTGATGTTGCAATTGTAATGGTTGGCACCGAATTCGATCGACGTGACATCATCATCCTCCGACGAAATGCAAAAACGTGCAAGGCATATCGGAAACACATCGATCGCATGATGTACTCCAATATCCAGTGCTGTTTCCGCGCGGAGAAAATGGCTACCATTTCAACATCATCCAAATCGACTCCAAGACGAATAAAGAGTCGACAAAGAAAGTTTCCTGCATGGATGCAAACCGCATTCGTGCCAATATTTATAAACCAAATGAAAAACCAATGCACTAATTCGATATTTGAAAAATAACCCCGATTGTTTGGGTGGTGCTATAAAAGATTTCTGATACAGAATAGAGTTTCAAAACAGAGGAAGCCCTTATTTGCACCTGTTAGTCTGGTGTGAAAATGTTCCCGATTGCGCTACAAGACAGGGCATGGATGTGATTAACAAAGTTGTGTCTTGCAGGATTACGACATATAGTGGAAAGCGTACTAATACACAAACACACTGCTACTTGTTACAAAGACCGTCACAATTGTATTTGTAGAGTTGGATTTCCCAGACTAGTGATCAAACAGTGTCTAGGTTCTGATGAAACTCTTGCAAATAACGGGCGTTTTTGCATCTTGAGAAGAACTACGGATAAAGTCCTTGTAAATAATTGCAATCCTGATTGTCCGACTCCAGTGGGAAGGAAATATGGACATACAACCATGTGGTTCTGTCACCGCCGTTGCATATTACGTGGCGAAGTATGCCGGTAAGTGTGAACCGAATGACACTGGTGATGCTGTTAAAAAAGCTCTACAAAAGACTAAAAGACGAGGTGGGAATGTATGGAATCAGTTATTTTCCGTATCAATGGCCATTCTTTCTATTCGGTTAGTCAGTGCTCCCCGAACGCGCTTATAGACTGTGTCACCTTCCACTCAAAATCTCTTTACGCAAGGCCGTTTTTATAAATTTTATTTTATCGAATTTTACGATTGGAAGGTAATGAAGCTTCAACGTTAAATAACATTTTTGATCGCTGCATCGATAGACCAGATGAACTCGAAGATTTAAGCTTGGCTGAATTTGCTATCAAATATGAATCGGTGTTGAATAAAGTTTGAACTGAAGATGTTGGAGATATCGAATTGAATAAGAGCATCGAGGAAGAAAGTTTGAAGAATCGTACATGCATGCGAATAAGAAGTAAACCAGCTGTGCTGCGCATTCGATATTATACGCTATACAGTGACAGAGAGGGGTATTACTACAGTTTAATCCTATGTCATATACCATTTCGAAATGAAAACGAACTTTATTACTGAAGCATAAATCTGCAGAAACCTGTTTCATCAGACGGCAACATGAATTGATGCCTTTACTCGGAAATTTAACTACAGGAGAGTTTGCTCACGTAGAATAGATCATTCAGCAGGTTTTGGCCCAAGCAGTAGCCTTTAACGTTGTACGTGAATCTGTAAATGAAGTAAACGACGACGAACATGTGATTCACGCGGATGAACAAATAATGTATGATCAGGATGATTTATGTTTAGCCGAGGGTGAAATTGCAGGAATACCTGATGATATTTTTATCGCTGGTGTAAGAAGTCTGAACGTGCAACAAAAAGAGCTTTTCAGCAAAATTACCATAGCTATCGGGAAAGATATAAGAGGCGATGAAATCCAAATGTTGTAGTTCATAACTGGCGATCCGGGTAGTTGGAAAACGTTTACTTTAAAACTGTTGGTTGAAAACGTGAAACTTTATGGACCTACAGTTGATGTGTTGGCAAACCACAGTTTATCGAAGTTGCTGCTTTAACTGGTGTCGCTGCACGTCAGATATTTGGCAAAATCTTACACTCAGTCTTTTCTCTGTTAATTGAAAAGGGTAAGATCACGACGTACCGGAAAATGGGACCAAAAACTCGAACGAGAAGAAAATGGCGTTAGATTGAATGGCTGATAATATATGAGATACCCATGGTTTCTTATGATACTCTGCGCATGATACATTTGAAACTGCAAGAATTCAAAAACGATGACAAGTTATTTGGTGGGGTGAATATGTTACTGTTCGGTGACATCATGCAGCTTCGTCAGTGAAAGGTCACTGGTGTTGGTTGGTGTTGAGTTCATAGATTTGTTGAACAACTTGAGATTTGGCGAACTAACCACGGCCCAGTTAGAATTGTTATGCGATGGGAGAAGAGTCGAATTAACAGGAGATTTCGCAGATGGTGCGACGCGACGGTTAGAATTTATCCAACGATCAAATTGGTTTATGGATACAATTTAAAAATGACCAACATAATTGCCGAATCGTCTCATATATTCAGTTGATGAACCTCGTGAACCTGCGACGTACGGAAGAAAACCGCCAAGCAACGTAATTCCTGCGGACGTGAACAACTTGGGAGAGCTTCTGCATACGATAAAACTAGCCAAAGGATCACATGTTATGCTTAGACGCAATATTTCAGTTTCAGGTGGAACAGTTAATGATACAATGGGAGTAGTTGAACAATTCAAATGGCCAGCACTGCGAAAAGACCAATTAGAAGCTGAGGAATTACCAGAAGCGGTGTCGATTAAGTTTGATGACACAATAGAAACTCGAACGAAAGATTCTAATGGTTTAATCGCAGTTGCTACTGTAACCACCACATACCAAGCAACGAAATGATATGGAGATGTTGAGCGCAAAATGCTCCCGACAATCTTGAGTTGGGCTATGACAGTCCACAAATTGCAAGGTGTCACATTGAATAAGGCCGTTATCGACCTTGGTAGAAAATTATTTGCCAAAATCCAAGCTTACGTAGCCCTCAGTAGAATAAAAACTTTAGATGGTACAGCGATATTTGATTAGACAGCAATAAATTATTGAAAAATTCACACGATGCAAAAGCGCTGAAAGAAATGCAAAGATTGAGAAGTCTAAAACGCAGAGATGGCATACATGTTCGCAGTTCCTCTGCATGAATGAAATATATCGTAGTACATGTAATGGAGTCAGCAACGACCAAAATGTACGGAAAGGCGTATAGAAAAAAACTTACTAGTGAAATACTTAGTCGATCTTTATAAAAGTGAAATGGGACCACCGGACGATAATTAATTTTGATTTAAAAAAAATTTCATCCGAATCGGTAGAGTAGTTTTGGAATAATCGATGGACAAACATAAAACAAATACAGGTCGAATAGAGAACCTTCTCCTTTTTCGGACTCGGTTAAAAATACAAAGCGCACTGGCACATCAATACATCATCCACGTGATTGGAGTCTTAGTTCGATGCACGCGTAAAAAGCATTATTTTAGTGTTAGAGAAATGTCGCGATCCGTCTTGTAATTGTGCTTCTTTACGCAAAACTGTTTTACAAGTTAAGAAAAAAGATGAAGAAGGGGAAAATTTCTACTGCCGTAATAAGCGGGAGTTGACAGTAACAGAGGACGAACCAAAAGTGGTTAGTGTTAAAACAAAAATTGATGGTAAATGTAGGAAACTGTCATATAGAACAGTTTCAACAATGGCAGCCCTAACAATCGCGGGCTTGGCACCAATTAAACTGAGGGCGGAACAAAGAACGTCCATATTATGCAGGAGGTAGAACCTGTAAGAACGAGGCTGAAGAAACATTCTTCATAGCTTGGCAAACTGCATGGACAGAGTATCAAGGATGGGCGTCTACTTTTATAAAAGACATGCGATTGTAGTGCAGTAGGAGAGAGGGAGAGTGACCTTCCACTTGTCACAGGCACAAAATCGATAAAGAATCCAGCAGTATCTGTTGGTTTTGCAATAACGAAGACTCCCAGAATACACAGTTTTCAATTGTGTAAGATGGAAACAAGACAGAGCAACGGCCTGTACCACATATGCGTGTGCGGTGACAACGAACAACGTAGCAGATCTGATTCTGTCCTGTGAGGAGCACTGGGTAGCTATAGCGAATATGCTGCGTAACATAATAATGAAAGGAACGGAGGAGGAAGAAAAACGATAACTTGGCTCATAGTAAACAAAGCTCAACCCGAAGCAATGCCTAATGGTGGATTTCCAGAACGCAGCGTGGTGACACGAGGTGGGTTTTAATAGGTATGCCAAGAGGAGATTTCTACACTTCCAAGTACTTGAAGTATCTTGTGCCCATAGAGGATTTCCCACCTCTAGAACAACAAATTTTACAATGAAGCTCAAATTTTCATTCGGGAAATCGTAGAAGTCTTCATAACTTTCGTTCTGTAGCGGTTTTTTCAAATGATTAGAAAAATGACAACCTCATTTGCGTATTTCTTTCGTTGGTTCCAACTCGGTTTGCCACTGAGGTTGGTTACTCAATCTTAAACAGAGTTGCTCGTATTCAGTTTTTATAAAGAAAACACAACTAATTTCTTCTTTAGCTAACACGGTTAAATGAACTGCGAGAACAGTTGCCATTACAACGGACCTTGCATTTCCAGAACAAGCTTCTTCCATTTATTAGTAAAATCAACCGTATAAGTCAACACCATTTGCCCCCATCGATCATGTCGTCCAAACTCACCAAGATGAAAACCTTTAAACTGCAAGGTTAAAAGTAGGAATAAGGACTAGTAGGGTAGGGTAGTAAATGCTGTGTGAGTGATTTCCTTTTTCAATCTTTAATTTAGTGTCGGTTTATTGAAGCTTCTCGTAGTCATCGGTTACAGATGTAATTAAACTTTTTGTAAATGATTCTTCAAGTATCCTATTTTTAGCTTTAATTTGTTTCAGATTATTCTTTTGGGACTATTACAAAAAAGCATTAGAACGTTATTTATTTGCATAAATAATAGTTTATACTGACACTATAAATGAAAGATCATTATGAAAGTTGTTTCTACTTGTACTTTTGACAATAAATACTAACTTCAGTTTTTTCTTTATGGCAAATAAAACAAATAATAAAATAGTATGTTTATCGACGTTATATGCTTTAAGTTAATAAAGAACATAAAATTTGTTGCAATCAGTACCTTACACAAAAAAGCCTCTACAGCAAGCAGAAGCCTGAAGCATTCGACTGCTTCTTTTTCTTTTTCGCTGTTAAAACAAAAAACCATTCACCATTATATGATAAAAATTATTTAAACAATTAATACTAAATAAACAAAACGATTCTATTGCCTGTATTACACGATCACAAATTGGTAATTAAAATTATTACATTATTATTACGGTGTATTACAAGCACGGTATCATAAAAAACAGTATAAGAATATGTTAGCAAACAAAAATAGGACATGTTCTAAATTCTCATCACATTTGTTAGGCATGCGCGTTTGCAGTTTCGGCACCATAACTTTTTACTGCGTCTTTTTTCCGATTTTTTAAACATTGCATTAGTAATACGATTGTTTAGCAACATCACATAAAGCCAATGTTTCTTGATCATATTTGTAAACACAACGCCTTTCGTTGTTATAAGTTATGGTTATTTTTAAACTGCGCAGATCTTGTACGAAATGTTAGCAGAGAAAGGTATTACCATACACCACATTAAACATTATTTCTGCACCACAGAAGCAGAACGATGTATATCCAAAAGTTACAATTTTCAGGAAATGCAACACAAATTCTACGTTTAGACACAATTCACTCTGTAATTTGTAGATGGGACATATTTTAATCAATATACATCAGAATTTCATTGTTGGAAAAAGTGGACATACATCGTTCTGCTTCTGTGATACAGATTTATATTTCAGTTCAGATGTTGTTTCGATCATTCTTTTACACTGGTCTTGTTGAGTAGCTTTTCATACAGCAATCGACATTCTTACTGTGTTCTAGCAGCCAACTTCAAAAAGCGATCCCGCAAGTGAAGCACAAAAATCGTTTCGAAATGTGAATTTAATGGGAAATTTCTTTTACGGCTTTTAGGAAACAGAACACGCAGTACTATAAAACAATTCGGTAGCAGCAACTAACACATTGTAACTAGCAACACACGATTTTTGGGTAGAGCGTTTTAAACGATCTATATCTTTTCTTTTTCTTGAGTAACTGAGTGGATTTTCATCAATTTCAAACCCAAAAAGGAATTACGCCCTCAAAAAAAGAAAATAAAAGATACACATCGTTTAAAACGCTCAGCTCAAAAATCATGTTTTGCTAGTTACAATGTTGTTAATTGCGACTACCGATATACATTGAATAAGACAGTTACACAACCAACTGTGGTACAGTAACCCTTTGTTACAAGAACTCGGTTAAGACGAACGCCTCATCAAGGCGAACAAATACTGTGGCTGCGGCGATTTCTTATTGTTTATGACGAAATGTCACTCTGTTAACACGAATTTTGTTTACAGGAACTTCGAACAAAATTTTGGAACCTGGGAGCTAACTATTTCGGTTAGTACAAACAACACGTGTTTTAGTGTCCTGTTATAACATATTGAAGCCTAGAAATTTGAAAACACTGGTCAGACATTATGATTAATATTCTTTCTTTGTAACAGTTCAAATCGTAGTGCTGTTCTCATAAAAACAGATAAAACAATCCAACCCGTCTATTTCCGCTGCCTAGTCTGATAAAGCAGTTTTGACTGGCAAAGGATGGTTAACCGGCTTTTTAAAGATAAATGCTTTTCATAACGTCAAGATCCTGGGCGGGGTCGCATGAGGAGATGCAGAACAGGCCAAAAATTTTCCGGAGCAGTTATTCAGAATCATTGAAGACGTTGTATACTGTTCAGATCAAGTCTTCAGCGAGGACGAAACGAGGTTATTCTAGAAGAAAATGCCTAGTCGCACTTACAAAGCAAAGTCTGAGAAAAGAGCAAGTGGATTTAAAGCAAGCACAGAACGAGTAACATTAGTACTTTGTAGAAATGCATCTGGAGATCGAATGTTAAAACCTCTCCTAGTAAATCGATCTCTAAGGGCACGAGCGCTGCAAGGCAAAAATTTAAAACAGCTGCCAGAGCATTGGACGGATAATACAAAGGAATGGGTTAACAACTGCTGTATTTACTGAGTGGTTTAATAATTTCTTTGTACCAGAAGTGGAAATGAGTTCTATTAATTGTTGATAATGCACTAGACCACCCCCATTTAGAACATCCAAATGTACAGTTAGTGTTTTTTCCACCGAATACAACAAGCAATTTTCAGCCATTAGATCAAGGCATAATTGCTACGTTTAAAAAATATTACGTTAAGCACTTTTTAATTTATATTAGATAAACTAGAAAATGAACTATTAACAGTAACGGACGTTTGGAAACAATTTTCTATTTTGGATTGTTTAAATCATGTGGCATCTAGTCTCACTGAAATAAGACCAAACACTTTAAATGGCTGCTGAAAAGCAATTTGGCCTGAATATGTTGCAAAAAATGCAACCAATGAATTACCGACCTTAACAATTAAAATTACGAATTTAGCACATGAAATTGGCGGAGAAGGCTTTGATACTTTTAGCAATAATGATATCGACGAATTGCTAGATGAAGGTATAAGTGACGATTTTTATCATATAAGCAATGTATTTTTTTATGCGGTTAGCTGTGGAACGTATCTACCGCATAAAAAAGACCTGAGTTTATACTGCATGCTGCCAAGTGTACAGTGCGTCTTTTTAACTGTTGCCATTGGGAATTGCATGGTAAAAATTGTACCCCGTGTTAACTTTTGTTCTGATGAAAATATTTAAACCATTTTTGGACCAAAGTTGAAAGATTCTTTATGTTATCGAATAGATTACAATTCAATATCCTAAACTGTTGAAAAGGTTTTGAAAAAAATATTTTTGTAAAAGCGTTTTTTTGCCACTATCATTTCTAGTAGGCTGAAATGTCAGTTGATTTTTGTTATTTAAGTGTACCTACGTATAAACAGTCGAAGCTCACAGAATATAATTATTTTTTTTTAAAAAACTAGATACTATATTAAAATTTTGGTTGCAGTACAAAAAAAGTCTAAATACTCGTAACAAAATTTCGAAAAATTAGTTTGAGGGTGGGTAGGTTATCGTGTGAAGGGAGCATTTTTTGCACGTGTAAAATAGGGTGCTGCGCCGAGCTCGACCCAGTGACGTCACGCGCCTACCAGAGTAGAAACAAAATACATATACCATTTTTCTTAGAATTAAACGTATTTTTAAATTAAACAAACTTATTTGTTGTGTATTGTGACTCTTGAAGATACAGTAATTAAGTTTAAGTGTCAGCATTCATGGAACAAGCCTTAGACAAGTCAAAAAACGAAACGAGTCAAAGTTGGTACTTTATTTCGGTGAACAATTAAAGACGTTTTGTGGTTCAGAAAGGTTAAGAGGTATTAACAGCCAATAAGTTTAAAAACTAAACAAGCAATTTTAGTTGAATTTGTTATAACCACTTTAGATTACATATTACGTGAGTTGTTTTAGTTGATTTATTTTCCTATAAAAGCATGAGACAAAACAAAAATATCAGCAAGTTAAAAACTTATAACTACAGTAAAAGTCACTTATAACGTCCAGTCGCTTATAGCGGCAAAAATTTGGGTAATTGGTTGGTTCTCCATTTAATCCAGTATAAAATAGACCGCTTATAGCGTCGAAGTCGCTTATAGCTGTTAGATTAAATGCATATTTTGGCACGACGGTCGGCTATAACGTTCGTCGCCCCGACAGTGATATCATTTCGTACATTATAAATAATATATGCATTGAAGTCTATACTATACAGAATTCGATGCTAACGCATCAGAATATTTTTCCATGCAAGTCAGTTGATGTCTGAATATGGTATGTTGTATGTACGTAATGTTACAGTGATTCTGCCTAATCAAATCAGTGTTTAAACAAGCTCCAGAAGCTCCTCGAAGTTTCAATAACAGTAATGGCCTTAAATATTAGACGGAAAGTGTTGTCAAATGGTGAATCGAACGCCACTATTTGTGCGGAACTTAAATTGTTGTATTCATCCGTAACCACAATTTAGAAAAATCGCGTAAAACTTAGAGCCGCATTCAACGATAATTTGTTGAAAATAAAAAAATTACGTCAACTCATCAAGATATGGAAGCGGCTCTGCTTCTGTGGTTCAAGCAGAAACGAAGTGGCAGAATCCCAATAAGTGGGCCACTCTTGCAGGAAAAAGCGGAACAATTTGGAAGGGCGCTTGGCAAAGAAAATTTTAAATGTTCAGAAAGTTGGGTTAAACGATTTCGTGCGCGCCATAATATTGTACGTGGAATAATATCAGGTGAAAGTGCAAGTGTGAATACAGAAATCATTAACCAATGGTTAGAATTTGTGTGGCCTAACATTAGAAAAAACTATAAAGACGAACAAATATTTAACTCTGGAGTCATGTTCTATATGTCCCACAGACCGACTTTTTCTAAACTTTAAACAACTTTTTAGTATTTTAACAAATTGGGCCAATTCTTGGGGTAGCTGCTTAATTTGGTCATCGCTATCTTCAGCCAGTCGCATGATAGCTATATGTGCCCATATTGAGTTGTTTTTGTGATTTTTGCACCGTCTCGATCTGTGAGACCGTATAACATGACTGGAGAAAGTAAATAAACCAACTACAGTTATTTTAAACGGTATATTTTGAGAAATATGCATTTTTTTGTTTATATTTATTTTTTGTGTTCTTACTATTATTTTAACACAAATAATGAGTATTTATATTTTTTGTGTATTATCATAATTTTTAATCTAATGTTACGTGAAATTTGGCTTGAGAAAAATACCAAAAAATAAAAAATATAGTTGTAAAAAATGCAATAAGACTGATTTCTAATAGTTATTATTTTCGTAAAACCATTTTTTATAGTTCTTTTTTCATTTTGTTTTGTAGCTTATTATGTTAAAACTTAGTTACAAAGTTATTTTGGAAAGAAAGTGTAATGATCGGTGTTTTTTCTTTGGTATTACAAAAAGTGCAATAAGTTAAATAGTTGAATAAAAATAATGTTATCGGCGTGACGCATACATTCCACAGACCAGCCGTTTTGCATAAGTAGACTAATTTTTTATTATTATAACAAATTTTGTCGATTCTTCAGTCGGTCGCATGTTATCGACGTGTATTGTTTTTGTGATTTTGGCGTCATCGCCATCACCGTCACCGTTTGTGAGCCCCTACGGCATAAATTAGGTAACTGCAATAAACCAACTAAAATTATTATTTTATCGCATATTTTTATATTTTCTGTTTTTATATCCTTCCTACTATTGTTTTGGCACAAATAATTTAACGAGTATTGATATTTTTGACGTACATATTATCATAATTTTTGAGAATGAACAACACCGTCTTCAAGCTCTTTTGAATGAGACTTCAGAAATTGAAAATGATTCCTCGGATAAATCATCGGAAAGTGAAAGTGACAGCCAAACTTTTGTCGAGGAGCAATTCGAAAATACAGATAGCGAAGAGGATTTGATCTTACCGAGGAAACGGCAGGAACTTCGACATTTTATTTGGGAAAGGACAATATCACCCAATGGAACAACAACAACAACAACAACAATGGAACAAACTTCCTTTTCGACAGTCTGTTCGTGCTCGCCGCTGCAACATCGTGACTCGGTTGCCAGGACCTACAAGAGCTATTTCGCGTGAATATGACTCTCTTGCCATATGGAGACAATTTATTGATTATACTTTACTCGAAATGATTGTCAAATATACCAACAGCTATATTGATTCCGTTAGACACAAATACGCAAGAGAAACCATTGCCAAACCAACATACCTAACAGAAATTCAGTACCTAATCGGATTATTATTATTGTCTGGTGTAAAAAAATCAAATAACCTGAATGCAAAAAAACTGTTTCGAACAGACGGTGGTTCTGTAGAAATATTTAGATTATCGATATCTTATGAAAGATTTCAATTTCTAGTACGTCATTTGAAATTTGATGATGGAGCTACTAGACAGCAAAGAAAAGATCTAGATAAATTATGCCTGATGCGAGAAATATTTGAAAGATTTGTCAAAAATTGCCGGGAAAATTACACGTTGTCCGCTTTTGTGACTGTAGATGAAATGCTTGTATCCTAGGAAGATGTTCATTTAGGCAATACAATACCGAAGACATGAAAGGAGAAAATTTATTTCGAAACATGACTCTAGGGTTAATGCGGATGAAATGGGCCTCTTAAAAAAACAAAAGAAACATTAAAATTTAGAGGCGAAAAATGTTCTGGTGAGAAAATGTCCAAAGAAAGAGTAAGCGTACTAGTGGCCACAAACATGTGTGGCTCTATAAAAAGAAAACTTCTAGTAATTGGAAAGTCGAAGAAGCCTCGTTGTTTCAAATATATTAAGAGATTGCCGGTAACTTATGAATCAAACAGGAAGACATGGATGACTGCAGACATTTTTACAAAGTATCTTTACGATTGGGATAGAGAATTGACAAAAGCAAAGACGAAAATTATCCTTTTAATTGATAACTGTTCAGCACATCCTAATGTGCCGAATTTTAGGTCTATAGAGTTGAGTTTTTTACCGCCAAACACAACGCCTGTGCTTCAGTCATTGAACCAGGGAATCATTAACGCTTTGAAGACTTATTTTCGCAAATTTTTAGTAACCAAAATGATAGAAAACGATTGCAATAAAAATTGTTACTTCAATATTAATTTAGTAGATGCTATAAATATGGTGGCAAAAGCGTGGGATAGGATTTCTGCAGAAACAATCAGAAACTGCTTTCAGCGTGCCGGTTTATTAAAATTCAAAAATGTAGCGAAATTCTGTGCAAGTCGAAATGTTTGAAGAAGATGATTTACCACTAATCGATTGGCTACAGAACATCCAAACCGCGGAAAACAGTATTTCCCAAGATTTTCTTGAATTTTAGAATTTGAACTCAAACATTAATTCAAAATGTAATAAGTCCTCTTCGACTTAAAAAAAATAATTCAACATCCAGACTCTAAATCATGTTCGTTCTCATAATCATAATTTATTAGAGGACTTACAAAAATTTTAGAAATCTACAAGAATGTAAAAAGGTTCGATTTAGGTACGCTACTGACGTTCACTTCGCCGGGCTTCCACTGGACACTGATAAATTTTTACAATGCCATAAATTTAAATTGTACTTGACTTTGCGGAAAGCCTTGAGGATCGTTAGGGCCATAAATCATTACATTTACTGTTAAGATTCGAATATAAGGGAATTTTAGGCTAATTACAGATTTTTGATATTTTTTTACTTTGGACATCTTTGTCTCAATAATACTGATCCTGAAAAGTGAAATTTGACGAAATTGGGAGGTAGTATTTTTATAAAGTCAGTTTTTATTTTTTTCATCGAAAACTAACACCGACAATTAACATTTAAAACCGGAAATTTCTAGCCTTAAACCAGAGTCATACGTGCACCAAACTTCAAATTCATAGCTTTCAATTAAAGCTCAATTTTGGGGGTGACCACAAGTGATGGGACACCCTGTACATGTTAGATAGGGTATATGCAGTGCTCTTTTTGTAAAAAAAAGGTGGAGGAACGCTCAACAGGGCGATTTTATTTAGACCAACAGCTATTAAAAAAAAAAAAATTGTCGAAAAAGGTGGTGGGACGCCGTCCACAAGCGTTCCATGACAAAAAGAGCACTGGGTATATGTATTTATCTATATTAAGTTTTAATTTTTTTTAATACAGTTTCTTTGTGTTTCTGTGAATAAACGGTTACTTTAAATTTACTAAATTTACTTTAATTCAATGGATGTGCTTGGGTCATTTAACTGATTTGGACTTAAAAAAATTTTTGACCTGATATAGCGTCCGGTCAGATATAAATTCCACTTTCACTAGGTCCCTTTGAGGACGTTATATCCAACTTTTACTGTACTCGGTTTACACGAACAAATTATAAGGCAAACGCGAAACTTTCAATTTAGGAATTTGTCTTTTTTTTTGTATAATAAAACCAATTTTGCAGATGTTATGATGTTATCCTTCTCAATACTGCAACCTAATAATATTACATGGGCCACCACAATGTTTGAGATTTTGAGAATACTGGGATGCCTGATTGAAATAATTACTGAGATTGATTTAATTAAACAATTTATTAAAATTTAAAACATTGATTAATGAACTACACGTTATTACTATGTCACACGTGGAAGAGAAGTGAAATTTTTCGGGGCCGCCAGGAGTCCTCGCACGTCCGCCGCACCGGTCCCCTACCACTCGAGGCCGAAGCAAGCGCGGAAGATTTGAACAGTATTTAAATTAGAGAAATTAGAAAGGTGTGTGTAAACTAAATGATTGAAACAAGAAAAGAAAAACATTATAAATTTTTCATCAAGAATTGGCAATCTCATGCAAAGAAAATCAGGTAAAAAGCATTTACTGTAAACGTAGGTAAATTAAAACGGCTGGTTGAGTAAATATCAGCTAGTTATGCCGAACAAAATATTTACAGAAAGCGTTTGACAGTAAAGTTTGTTGGTTTCGTTTGAAATACAATGGAAAAATTTTTTCAGATTCTTCTTCAGTAATCAATGCCGATACTTAATAAAACCACCTTGCAAATTGCAACTCAACGCAACTTGAAGGTCATGCCACGTGCACGAAACAACTACAAAAGGCATTCCGTTTCCGTTGAGATGTTTAGTAAACCGTGAGTAAACACTTTACTATCAACGGTGGCATTCAACCCCTACCACTGCCATACTTGCTAAATTGTTTGTTGCATTAAACTCGACCTTTGATTCCATTGTCTTCTGTTCCGAGTTATTCGCTTTGATGGTCTTTCTTGGCCACGTTTATTGATTTTCAGTCGATACTGTTTTCTAATGGATTGTAATTTTAGCTGAAATGAAATGAAATTAAGTACTCGGTGCAATAAATTACAAATCCTCTTCCTAGTTGCACGAAATCCAATTTTGTCGATTTATTTAGACTATTTATTCACAATTCACTTGGCCAAATACAAATTTCCAAGAAAGTGGCTTAGGCGACATGAAATTATTGTAACAAAATGGCGTCCAAGTTGTGAAATAATTTGTAAGTTTCTCAAGTAAAAGGGAAGATTGAGCAAATGAATTCGTTTCTAGCTAATATCTCTCTATATTAAAAAATAACACTTACCATCAAAATGTGTTATTTATCACTACTCGAATTAAAATCACAATTTATGCAGGACGCATCATAACCACAGATAATATAACAAAAATAGATGCCCCATTCCTCTGTTAAGTTGATAGCTTTTTTTTTGTTAAGCGACATCTGCCTTTCCCTAGTATAAGAAACTTAAAGATAGAGGAAAGAAACCTGTATGATTTTTTAATGGCGCGAATTTCAAAATTGTCGTTTTTCAGGAAATAAAATTGGTTCACATTTAAGGTTATTTTTAATTAATATTTTCAAAGGATATAAAGAAATGAAATTATTTTTTGATTTACAAACATTTATTAAATTTCGTCATTAAATGAAGCGTCGGCTCAAAGAACGTTGTAACTTACATTTTTAAAACTTTTCAGGGCATGCAAAAATCAACGAACGTTGTTTCACGGGCATCAACAAAATAACGAACTAAATATTTTGATTTGGGGAAGAAGGAGTTAGAAAATTTTGGTTTTTTCTAGTACGCATTGGAACTACGTGCCATGCAACTATATTCCTCAAATAAACCCTATCTTGTAAAATGTGTCAGTTACAACGTTATTTGAGCCGACGCTTCAAATATTTACATAGTATCCATTAAAATGTGTGAAGAACGGAAGGACGTAGTGGACGCCCAAGCTAACCCAAGCAAGAGGCCCTTACGAATGAGGAATGGCCATGCAAAACACACGTGTCCGTATGAGGTAATTTAATTATTAATTCAGAAAATTCATCCAGAATTAATCATTAACTCACTTCGGACATCTGTGGTTTTGCTTCAAGACATCGGGATCTGCAACAAAAAAGAAAAAAACAAAGATTTAAAATATGACATCCGGAACAGCAAGAGGGACTACAAGGCGGTGTAAAAATTGTATCTTTTTGACCTTGACAAATTGGCAAGCTGGCCATCTGACTCATCGATTTCACAGTTGGCCCCTACTGAATGTTGTGCCACAAAGTTGCCCACTAGTAGAGCCTTGTTAGTTGAAATAAATGAAGAACATGTTGGGTTGCTATTAGTAGGGCAGTAACTTCTACATTGGGAAAATCTATTTTCTAGGGGATCCTGATTAAAGCTACGTGGTGATAAGTAATTGAATTCTAAGTCAAACATGCGTTGTGTCAAATAAATTAAACAATATAACAAGGAAATCCAGTTAGTAAGGGATCACAATACGTTTAGAGGAACCGGGAGTAGTAAAGTACATAGAAGACAGAATAGGAAGTGCAGATTTCCAAAAAGTAACATGCAAAGATTTTTATGTTACAACACTTAGTAATGGCTTTGCTGGGGGTGCCCATCGTGGACTTACAATAATGTTGTCAAATAATTTATCGAAGAAAAAAAGAAAATCTGCTGTGTCGATTGCTGTTGGATCTAGGTAATATTCCGACTGAGAATCTGACAACCGAGCACTGTTTTCCGCAAGCAAACGCATGGAAGTACCCACGGTGTGACTAAATACCTGAGTTTTTAATTTTGGACGCGTAGACATGTTGATCGGTTAATTTAACAAATTGACTAAGGGGGCCCCGATTTTTATCAAATTCGTACATTTGTACAATATGTTGCCACGAAGCAACCTTTTTCTACACCATTTTCCGTAAAATGTAAATTTTTAAAACATGTAAGGTAAGGGAACCGATTTCTGACATACCTCCAATAACTGATATTTATATTTAAAAAATTCGAAAATGAGAAATATTTTAACGTATATGCAACTTCGAACATGGTAAAAAATCATTTGAACTGTTGTTATGCTGAGGCTGACATTTCTCTTTCTTGTCGCCTTAGCTGACTGAATGTCAATGCATTTTGTAATCCCATGAGGTTTTCGTCAATTCTCTTACCATTGGTGCCTTTGTGATCAAATTCAACAGCAATTAAAGGTAAGTGAGCTCAATTTAGATCTAGCAGTCTTGTGAAACATAAATTCATTACGCAAATGCTTTTTGTGTATAAATTGTAGATTACAAGGGGGGTGTCAGCTAAGGGTTCATAAATAACAGCCAGTACCCATTACCTGACAATGCTGTCAGATATTGGTGATGGTAAATTTTAAACAGAAAAGCAGGATCCCCTGGCTAAATGATTTTTTTTTTAATTTCAAATACTGGAGTCTCTTTAGTTTGATGAATTTAGTAATTGTTCCAATAGGTGACACCCCTGTCACATACAAGATCTAACGTGTCAGATATTGGATACTGGTCAACATATACCAGAAAAAACGTTTTATGTTGAAATTTTTCAGGGCTATAATGGCGGCTAGCACGAGATATTCTCAAGAAAGTCTTGAAAAGGCATTGCAAGAAATTGATAAAGGAATGCCAACTGCTACTGTCAGTAAAAAATATGGCATTCCTCGAACAACACTTTTATACAAAAAGACTGGAAAATATCCTCGCCAATGCAGAAAGGGTCCGCCTACAAATCTTACGCCTTTTGAAGAGGAGTCACTCGTCAATTGGATGTTTCATATAGCAGATCGAGGTTTCCCAGCAACCAAATTGCAACTCATTGATTCAGTTGAAATTATTTTTAAACAAAATAAGAGCAAAATTTTCTGAATGGAAGACCTGGAAAGAAATGGTATGCCTCATTCATAAGACGACATCCCCAAATAAGTAAACGAATTTCCCAAAATTTATCTTCTGGAAGGGTAGCTGTCAACGAAGAAAAAATTCGGAATTGGTTTAAGGAAATAAAAACCTACTTTGAAGAAAATAATTATATGGCCATTTTAGAAGACCCAACAAGAATTTTTAATGCTGACGAATCAGCATTTTTTTTGTCACCCAAAGGAAGTAAAGTCTTTGCAAAGAAAGGTTCATCGACGGTTTATAGTTTTGTTGCCAATAACGATAAAGAGTGCATGACAGCTTTATTAAATGCAAATGCAGCCGGGATGATAGCCCCTCCAATGGTAATTTACCAATACGAGCGAATACCTCCACATGTAACCAGCAAAATGCCTTCAGGATGGTCAATTGGTAAAAGTGAAAACGGCTGGATGACTGGCCAAACATTTTACGAATATATAGGTAACGTTTTCCTGCCATGGTTAAAGGAAAATGGGATTACCTTGCCAATAATATTTTTCGTTGATGGTCATACCAGCCACTTAACTCTTCCTCTCAGTAATTTATGTTCAGAACATGGAATCATATTGGTGTCGTTGTGTCCAAATTCGACCCATATTACTCAACCGATGGACGTGGCCGTTTTCCGTACTCTAAAAAGTGCTTGGAAGGACGCTGTTCAGAGATGGAAAATTAATAATGGTTCTAAGGTAAAAAAAGAGGATTTTGCTTCCATACTGGAGCAAGCAGTGTTAGCCTCTGTTACACCAGAAGTACTTGGTAACGGATTTAAGGCAACTGGGCTCCATCCGTTTAATCCAGATAGTATCAAATATGACAAGTATTTTAAAGCGGGACACTCTCTTAATACACTTAAAGACGTACCACCAAAATCCACATCAAATAACAAATTATTGTATTTGGAAAAATTTATCGAAAATGAAACATTACAAAAATTTAGAAATACCACCGGTAATGAATGGAACGGTGATAAAAAAATGAATCTCTGTATTCCGTTTGGCAAACCATCAAAAATGACTCGGAAAACATCACTCCTCTTAATCAATCAATTTTTGAAAAACACAGAAATCAACTTTCTGGCAAGGATGTTGAACCAGAACAGGAAGATATGCAAATTGAAACGCCAAAAACAAATGAAATGCAAACAATGAGTTCCTCCAAATTACATCAAATAACTAAAGATGAACCGCAACCATCTACATCTAATACGAGTACTAATGCAATTCAAGTTGAACCTTCACTAACTGGCACTCCACTGAAAGATGTGCCCACTCCATTTAAAACGTGTCTGTTTTGGCCCAAGTCAGATACAAAGCAGGGGAAAAGAAAATCAAAGGAAAAATTGCCTGCGGTGGCAACATCAAACAAATGGAAAGAATATCATATAAAAAATGAAAACATAAAACAAGAAACTGAAAAAACAAAAGCTGAACGAAAATCAAAGAAAGAGGCGAAACAAAAATTATTAAAAGAAAACACGAAGCAAACAAAAAGAAGACTCATATCATCTTCATCTTCCGATTCTAGCCGCGAAGTGATTTTAGAACCTGAAGAAGAACTTTACTATAATATAACCGAACGCCCAAATCCAGCAAATCAACGTTTGCTAGCCGTTGGTAAATATGTTATTGTGTTATATGAATGTGACTATTTTCCTGGGATTATTAAAGAAATGAATAGCACTAGCGCTTATGTAAGTGTAATGCAAAAAAGCTTGGCAAACACCTGGAAATGGCCTAATAAAGAGGACTGTTTATGGTATGAATTCAAGGATATTTTGGAAATAGTTGAAGAGCCTTCTAAGGCTAACGAGAGGGGTGCATTCCGTGTGCCAGAATTTTTGAAATATGCCGATTATCTTTAATAAATAATTTATAGTGTAACAATAAATATTTTTCATATTTTTGCCGAGTGTCAGTTATTGGTTCAACTATTGGGTACATTAAAAAAGAAGTATGTCAGTAATTGGGGTCTGTGCACAATATTTGTTATATACTTTTTTATATATAAAAGTAAAACTCTTGGACAAAATTTATAAGATGTATGGTTGCAGTAAACCTTTAGCAAAGCGGGAAAGCAAAAAGTTTTAACTTATTATTAAAAGTAAAGTAGTGGTTGTCAAAATAGTTTTTTTTTCTCTTAAAGTGTCAGCTATTGGTTCCTTTACCTTACTTGCCCCATCAGAATCTAAACCAGGTAAGTTTAGCGTTGGTACAGCATTTTTTATCAAGCGACCCTTAGCATTGAAACAAATTGGTTCAAAGTGATTTCAGCAAACTTTGTACGTACCGTTGTACGTACCGAGGTTCTTTTGTAGCATCTCCGGGTTTATCATCGCCTTTATCCATTCTCCACGGATGAATGCATTTTTCGGTAACTCATGTAATTTTGTAACACTACACTGAGAAATAGATTGCTACAAATAGATATTAGTGATTATTATTGCAATCACTAATATAAATACATTTATCTTAATCAACCGTGCTTTGCTAGCATTAATATATTATTTTATTTAGATATTATTGTGAATTTAAACATGGAAGATTGCTGTCTTAAAAATGATTAGTTTTAAAATAACACGTATTCGCGATTACGAATATTTGTTCCGACAGGTTGGCTGTACAAAATATCTGTTATATTAGCGCTTGCATTTTCGTCTGTCAACAAAAACTTCATAATGAAACGCAACAATTCAAGATTGTTCTTGGAAATATTCAAGATGTGTGTTTTTTGCAACTAAACAAAATTTTATCGGCATTTTATGAACTCATGAGTGAGTTCGTGACTCATATTAGCCCACGCTTGATACCATTTGTACACGCGGTTCGTTTTGTGTATAGCGCCGAAATTAGGGAAAAATCAGTGATTCTGTTAAGGGTGCTTAAAGTGAAATGGCGGTGGTAAAGGACTTGCTAGAAGAATGGGGATTTGCACATTACGTGCAAACATTTGAAGGTAAGATGGTTATCATATTTTAACGGTTCGTTATAAATTTCCCTCCACCACCCACGTATATTTCTTAGTTACATTTACAAATTCTAGATAATGGAATAGATGACGAAGCCTTTTCACTGTTGAACAACGACGCTCTGAAAGAGGTAATTCCTAAAATTGGAGATTGGTTAAAATTTGTGAACAAGTTCAACGCTTATAACGCAGCTCAGGTAGGTTGTACATTTTTGTTATTACTATTGATTACAATTAAAAAATTTAAAATTAAAAACTATATCAGAGCCCAGTGCTTCCATTTTAAATTACTTAATTATTAGATACACGTTTTAAGGTGCCTTGATCTCCAATTGACGGGTTTCCCAATTGTTGTTAAATTTATTTCGAAATTTCATTCATACTTAAAAAACAACTTTTCTATGTATGTGTAGCTATTTGTTTCGTACTAAAATAATTATATTGCTGCTATAATCTATTACCTATAATTATTTAATTTTGATTTTTTGTCACAAACGCAGTGTAATACTTCATCAGGGAGTAGTTTCACATCAACAACTTCAACGGTGACCTACGAAGACGGTGAAGTAGATGAAGTTTTAGATAATGATGTATTTTTGAAACCACCACCTCCCAAAAAAATATGTATCATCGAATCTGAACCTTTAAACTGTTATGTAAAATTGAATTACACAATGTAATGAAATGAAGGTATCTAAAAATTGTTTTTTAGGATTTCGAAACGTTTCTTACTAATTCTACCGAGTGGAAAGTAATAGAAAAACAAAAAAATAATTTGAATGATTACGTGCGTGGTAAGATATCAAAAGTGGCGCTTGATTTCTTGTTGACGAAATATCCAACCTTTAAGCAGTAATTAAGTTCACTTTTCGACGAGAAAAAATTTATACATATCTAAATTTGTTTTTAGTATCCCTCAAGAAGCTTTTTCTACGATTTCAAATTCTATTTCGCAATTATTTCCGCAAGAAGACAAATACATATATTTTTCTCCATATCAGCCCAAAACAGATACTTCTCCCAGAATATTATCAAGTGGAAAAATCTGGTCAAAGTATATCAACTTTAAAAGGTTATGTAAAACTACGATTCATCAGCCCATTGTATTGAATTAAAAAAAAAAGCTTAACAAACACGTAACAACTTACTAATATTTCATAAATTATATTTTTCTTCACAGATAATCAAGTCCTAGAAAACGACGATACTTCTGAAGAAAATAATGACAATGATAAAAGTATTGATAACGATGAAAGCAGTGACGATGACTATGAGAATGCATCATTTTATTTTGATAGGAATATTGAATAAAATACGTAATTATCTGTTGTCAACATATTTAAAAAAAATTATTCAGCTAATAATGTGTTTTATTTTAACCTATAAAAACAGTTTTAATTAATTTAAATATTTTTCTTTTTCACTATAACTCCCTTTGTCGCAGCTATTTCTCTCACGCAACCAACCAATGAGTTGCCGTACTATTTTAACTCGCATATTCTCTCGGAGACTTAAATCGGTCTGGCTTCTAAGTAAACAACCGAATTTCTGTCTGGCAAATTCATATTACATTCTTCGATTACAGATCTATATCATATTAAAATTTCAGCTATCTTAAAATGACTGGAAAATATTTTTTTTTATATTATTAAAATGGTGTCTGGCGCGGTGTTAGCAACGACATAACTGTCTGGCAATTATAAATTTTTCTACGACAACATCGAAATATGTTATTTCACGAGCGTAAATTCAATCATAAACAACTACATTTTGTACAGAATTTCATTTCGCATCGGTTGCTAGGCAACAAATGCGAAATGAAATATTTCGTGTTCGGTTCACTGTTTTTGGTCACAAATATTAAGGCGGCCTAGAAAATCGAATGTCATCAGTTTGCTTCTGTCAACATTTTTGTACGTTGCAGATAATAATTTCGTAGTTATTTTCGATAACTCTTACAATTAATATGGAAAATGATAGTGATAATGACTTGGAATTAACACCTCCAAACATAACTGAAGTTGCAAAGTTCACAACATTAAATTTATTACCGGAAACGTCTAAGAAAATGTATCAACGCGCTTATAACCTCTTTTTGGAGTGGAAAAGAGATCAAAACGCAAAGTATGTTAAACGCGTTAGCAGAGGTTATCGTAGAAAAAGTGCAGTATGCAACGCGCACAAAATGGCAATTTTACACTCGTATGAATTGCTGCAGTACGAGTCTTCGACCCGTACTGCAATTCATACTCGTGCAAAATGAGCATCATTTTGTGCTTGTTGCATAATATACTATTATGTTGCTAAAAGGATATAAAAAATTATGAAAAAAAAAAAAAATCATCTTAAAATGATTTGAAAAACCTCAATTTTCACCTGTAGAAAGGGGATGCGCACAAATAAACGCAACCGCTCCCAGGTGCCAAACGTACCGCATCCCTACATAACTTCAATAAGAAAGAAAATATCAAAAAATTAGCCGTCTTAAAATGCCTTCTCGAAAACGTTGCTAGCTCTCGTACTATTAGTTCCAATCCGACCGCTATAAGTATCCTGCGAAAATGACCGACGTGATCTCATAACTGTCAACGGGACGATTCTCTCTTCTGTGACATTACGCTTGAGCTATGTTGCGCCACAGGTGGCGTTGGCTGCGCACAAAATTTATCTGTGCACAAACGTTTCTTCGTGAGCTTCTGTAATGTTAATTCAAATTGTGTTCCATAACATATTTTAATGGTACGTTTTAATGTTTAATATAGAAAAATAGTATTTAGAAACTAATTGTAGTGAATTTGTTCTTGCAAAGGTACATTTTTGCGTAGCAAACTTGAAAAGTTATTTATTTTTCCGACCGGACCGGACGCCATTTTGTTGTTCATTAATTTTTATTGTATGGGACGCCACGTTTTTGGAATTGTCGATTTCATTTTAAAAACTATAAGTAAATAAGTAGCTGATCTTCTCTAATTCGAACAACAAAGGACATAAAATTAAATAATTGAAAATATTATATTTTCACCCTGCACACGTCCAATATTAATTATCTAATTTTTTTGTACAGAAGTAATCTTATTTCGTTTCGTTTCAGCTAAAATTAAAATCAATCAATTGATTAACAAACTATCGACTGAAAATTGTGGGAATCTTCATCAATGGCAGTGAAACTAGATAAGGCATTAATTGCATACTGGAAGAGCTGGTTACTGATCATCCAAAGTGAGTAATTGTTTTACAAATATTTTTAATCTGACAACATTGTTGAGGAAAAAATATTAACCCTTATAAAAATTGAATAATACATTACAATATTTATATGCAACGAATAAATTAACACATGGTGTGCGGGGCTAGTTCAGTGTAGCTTGACATCTAAGGCAGGCATATCCTGTAAAACGTATGTTCCATTTTGTTGAAGTAGTACAGGACTGTGATCATACTCCCCCACTATTACGATAAGTTTTTCCATAATAGATTGCAACCTCCCAAATAACAAGTGGCACATTAACGACTGTAATTCACGTTTCTTGCATGCAATAGTAAAGAATGGGTACACAATTGAAAGGTCGAATTAGGCAGTTGCTGTACGGCATTCATAGAAACGTACAATTCGTTATTAATGCGACTTCAAATTAGCTTTTGAAGCAATACTTTTTCTTTTTACGCTAATTCAAATAGTGCAGTTTAATTAATTGAATTTATGGCTTCTCTTTATTAATCAATTTTATTAACACTTATCACTATGCTAAAATATTTTACTTGTTTTTCAACAACGTGATGTTTTAAAAACCCTAATTCATTTTTTTTTTTTTTTTAGCAGCAAAGGAGCAAATTCAGACAAGACAAGATTCTAAGCTTGCGTCAACTAGGGACGCTATTTTGTGTAAGTTTACAAGGTAACAATGCAATAATGCTTTTATTCTTCTTTTTTAACTCAAAGAAAATCAAAGTACGACAAAAGTAGTACAAAAATCTTGTTTGAATATGAAATTAAATAACTACAGGTAACCTTTGTTTATTGTGAGTGTGCTTTTCAGCGATGCTTACGATAAGCCGAAATTTGTGAAAGTGTAAGCACTTTTAAGTTACAATTTTGAGTATCTAAGAAAGTAGTTCAAATTACAGTCAAACATTTCTATAATGAAGTCACAGTTATTTTTAAAAAAATCATTACATTTGTTATGCAGATCCATGTTGGTATCAAAAAATTTTATAATTTCAGTAGACACCCTGAAATAACAGTTATAATTTTCACGTTGATGGCATATTTATGATCTGAAATTTTGATAAACATTGCTTAACAAATATTCAGTAGTCCAACAAGTAAAAGTAGTGCACTTTTTGCACTAGCACGTAGTGGCTAGTTAACCACACGATTTCAATGTAAATTTATTACAAAAATATTACAAAGAAAAACTAAAAGTGACTAGCTAACCACAAGAATACATGTGAATTTATTACAAAAAAAAAGAAAAATGAAAAAAAAGAATTACTCACGAGGCATTGATTACCCTACAAATGCTAATCCATATTTGTAACCTTCTCGTCTTCATGAAGTAGGGCGACGTGGTCGATAAAAGTGAATTCTGTTACATTCTGATTTCCAACATGTAAATTCTTTAATGGAAATTGAGCTTACATTGTATTCAAGACTATCTCACAGTTCATTTAATCCAATCCCCAAAACGAACGTTTAAGAAGTATTTCATCTGAGTTTCGTTATTGATAGTAAATCCGAACAACCCTGTTTAAGATTGGGTAACCAACCCCAGTGACAAACAGAGTCGGATTCAGTGCAAGAGATTTATGGGGGTTGTCGTTCTAATCGCCTGTCAAGATTTGCTGGATCACCAAAGTTATTACAATTCGAATCACTGCTGGTGATCACTTTGCTCATTAATACTAAATCTGAGCAACTCTGTTTAAGATTGGGTCGAAAACCCCAGTGGCAAACAAAGTCGGATTAAACGCAAGAGATTTATGGGGGATGTCGTTCTTCTAATCGCAGGTCGAGATTTGCTGAATCACCAAAGTTATTAAACTTCGATTCCCTGCTGGTGATCACTTTCTTCATTAATACTAAATCTGAGCAACTGTTTAAGATTGGGTAACCAATCCCAGTGGCAAACAGTCGGATTAAGTGCAAGAGATTTATGGGGGTTGTTGTTCTAATCGCCGCCGGTCAAAATTTGCTGGATCACCAAAGTTATTAAACTTCGATTTCCTGCTGGTGATCACTTTCTTCATTAATACTAAATCTGAGCAACTGTTTAAGATTGGGTCGAAAACCCCAGTGGCAAACAGAGTCGGATTAGATGCAAGAGATTTATGGAGGTTGTCGTTGTTCTAATCGCCGGTTAATATTTGCTGGATCATCAAAGTCATTACATTTCGATTTACTGCTGGTGATCACTTTTTTCATTTATAGTAAATCCGAGCAACTCTGTTTAAGATTGGGTAGCAAACTCCAGTGGCAAGGAGAGTCGGATTAACTGCAAGAGATTTATGGGGGTTGTCGTTCTAATCGCCGGTCAAGAATTGCAGGATCGCCAAAGTTATTAAGCTTTGATTTACTGCTGGTGATCACTTTCTTCATTAATACTAAATCTGAGCAACTTTGTTTAAGATTGGGTCGAAAACCCCAGTGGCAAACAGAGTCGGATTAAATTCGAAAGATTTATGGGGGGTTGCTGTTGTAATCGCCGGTCAAGATTTGCTGGATCACCAAAGTTATTACATTTCGATTCACTGTTGGTGATCACTTTCTTCATTATTACTAAAGCCGAGCAACTTTTCCAACTTCAGTGGGAAATGGTCGGATTCAACGCAAAAGATTTATGAGGGTTGTCGTTCTTCTAATCGCAGGGCAAGATTTACTGGATCACCAAAGTTATTACTCTGGTGATCACTTTATTTATTAATACTAAATCCGAGCAATCTTGTTTAAAATTCGATAACCACCAAACCCACTGCGAAACAGTAGGATTCAATTCAAGAGGTTTATGGGGGTTGTCATTCTAATCGTGAAGAAAGATTCGCTGGATCACCAAAGTTAATGCGCTTCAATTTAGTGCTGGTCATAACTTTCTTTATTAACCCTAGAACTCCCAAGCTAGATTTGATAATGTGGATTCCCGGGGGGATTCTGTGCCCACTTGAATAAAGTATTGCAAATCAATTAGTCAAATTAAATTAACTAATTGATTAATTTTTGCTAGTACATGAAGGGTAAATTACCAAACAATATTCATATAAAATACATTGCTCTTTAATAATAAAAATAAGCAATAACCAAAATAGAGAAAATCAACGTAAACGAATAATTTTTTTATTCGCTTCCTGAGTCTGACTCTGGTTTTTTGCACTTCTCGCACACCACAGTTTTTTCGGAGTGACGTCCACAAGTGTACCTTTTACAGATATTACAAATTATTGTAGTTTTATTAAGTTTGTTGGTTTTTTCTTTTTCTGTATGGCATTGCTCGAGGCAAAGATGGCAGCGTCCTCGTCCTCCTTCCGTAGATTCTTTGGCAGTCGAGGATTGTGCGACTGGATGTCCCAAAACCTTTTCTATCGATCGCACTACCCATTTTGACATGCCCCGAACGTTTTCCGCGCGCCTTGCTACTTGTGGTAAAATTAACTGCATAGCAATGTCGCGAAGAAATAATTTCTTTCGATTGTGTTTTTTTTCCATTCCATTTCGGAAAATTCAGTAAGTATATTGAATAAGCATTTATTCCCGTAATGTCAAGCAACGTATAAAAAACAGAAAGTGGTCATCTTCTGGGGCCCCTCTTACAAGAATAATTTCTTGCCATAGTAGCTGGGGCCTGTCTCGGTTGGCTGGGCTTCTTGGCAACCGGTGCACCCTGCTTAGCATTTGGATTCTTCTTATTTGTTTGCCCCGATAGATGCCGCGCTCACGATTCTATGAATCTGGTTGTGGTTCGGCTTCCATTTTAGAACAAAGCGCTCAATAAGGGAGAATGGTTAGTTTTGGAGTTTGATGAGTTTTTAAAATTCTCAGTTTGGTGTATAAAACGCGTTGCTGTTAAGCGTTTGGAGAAATTTTAAAGTGGTTCGAACCTCGATCCTCGATAAGCTCTGTAAGAGTCATTATTCTAATAGACACAGTCCATTCTGCAATGACTTTAGAGTAATTACAGTCGGTGTGCACTAGGGGTTCTTCGAACCAGAAGCTGCGGGCATTTATAACTACAATTGGCATTAAGAGAATACTCAATCTTAAAGCCATTATGATATTCGTATATTTTTCTATCTTTTTATCTGTTTTTCTTGCCCGTCAATAGTATATAAGAGGAACGTGTGACACTTTTCAGTATGCATGGCACTGACATACAGTTTGAACAATACATAAATATAGATGACCTAAGGACTACCTTTTACAGATCATCATAGTCACTAGCACTAAAATAAGAATAGTTTTCGGGTCTAAAATTGTGTAGTTTGTTGCCAACCATTCTAACTAACGGAAGATAGGTTAAGAATGAACCCATTTTATCTGTCGTCAGTTGAGCAACCGTTCCACGTCGTCGTCGAGAACGATTCTTGCGCTGTTTCTGTTTTCGATTACCCATTTCTTAAACTTAAAATATACAAATACAACTTGAATTACAAATATAAATATAAATTCAGAAAATATCAAACTAAGAAATATTATATACACAACACTATAATTATTTATTGAATTAAATTTCAAAGATATTAAACTTAAATGTGAAAGTATCTGTAATTGAACTAATTTCGATACTTCACTAATTATAGTCTCGACCAATTGGCCAGGCATATGAATACAAAGTATTGAAATGAGCATAGAGTGTCAAAGATCTGGCATAAGCCGGTAAGCGATTGGATCAAAATCCAAACTCTTAAGCAATAAAAGAGGTTAAACTTTGACTGGGCTGAAATCGCTACGGACCTCCATCAGGGTTTCCCCTGACTTCGTCCTGACCAGGCATAGTTCACCATCTTTGAACCCATTTTATATGTCGTCAGTTGAGCAACCGTTCCACGTCGTTGTCGATAATCGATTGGGGTATTAGCATTGGCAAGACTCTCTACTACCAATCGCAAATTGTTAAAAGTCACTTGCTCACTTTGCGGAATAAATAATCCACGTCGAGCAGTGTAATTATTACGACCAATTTTGGGTACAAAAAGCATTTTGTCGCAGTAATCGGAATGTTGGGAAATCAAGAAAAACTGTCTAACGAAAAATGAAATAGGCTGGTATTTGGATTTTTCGGGGTTTGAATTTTATTGGTCCAAATATGTTAATTTAGTACCCCACAGAAATATTTTGTTGTGAAAAATTAAAAAAAAACGAAATTTAGTTTTGGACAAAATGCTTTTTGAATGAATATTGTGGACAAAACATGGTTTGAATGAAAGGTTTGTGGTTGGAATGAAATGAACAAACAATATTAAAAGAACATATTACCACAAAAACGTTATACTAATAACTTTTATGGTTTTTTTTTTCAAAGTAACCTTTATTAAAATTGACAATGTTTGCAAAAACTGATCGGAAGTTAAAACAAAAGTTAAAACAGTAGTTAAATACAAAAGAAAAATGTTTAAACATGAAGATCACATTGTTCAGTTTCCACACAGTCACAACAAACATCATTTTCATATCCAGCCGTAAATCGTTGATTATACTTTTATACCAACTAAGCCTTTCGTCGACTGTAGCCGAGTCTTCAGCAAACATTTTTTAAGAACTTTATCCACATCCGTCTTCTTCTCTTCTGCTTAGGGTGTCCGAGATTGAGTGTTGCTAGTTTTATATTGTTTAAATTAATGTTTCCACTTTTCCTTAGCGAGATGGATTTGTCGTCATCTGAGGCAAATCTGTAGTAGTTCGTTCCTTTGACAACAACGAACGATTTCAATTTTTTTGTAATCACATATTGATTTCAAATCTTTGTAGTATAAGCTTAAATTTTTTGTGTCTAGGAGGTCCCAATCTTTGCCAAGAACTTTTACTTGCCCAACTTGTTGGTAGCAGTCATAGTATTCATCTTTCGTTAAAATGATTGGCTTTTTCCGTAGAATTCCTTCAGCTCTCCCAAATACTCTGTCAGCAGGTAGGTAACTATGACCACGAACAGGGAATATGACAACAATTTTTTCAAGCGATGATTTTGTTGTCTGCAGAACGTGGACTAGAGATCTTAAAACGATATTGTTTTTATTTTGTGCAATGCAGCCATCACAAAACAAACGCAAAATAGATTTTCCTTGAAAATCAAAAGTTGTAAGGTGACAAAATAGAGCTGATGACACCTCTGCACTACCTTTGCCAGCCTGCTCTTCAGTCCAAGTGTATAGTAGTGGTTTTGTAGTTTTTAGGTCAGTTATGCAGAGGTTGTAAAAGCCAAATTGTCGTGAGTAATATGCTTCTTGTATTGTGGTTTTCGGTAAGGGTTGAATTTGTTGCAAATCAAAGCACAAATTGACTACTGAATCGTAATTTTCTTCTTTCATAGGAGTGTAGAAGGTGCGTGCTCTTTGAGAATGCCCCCTTTTCTCAACCATGTAACGCATTTTCTTGTTTTGATCTGTTGCCCTTTTTAATTAATTAAATGAATAACCTAATTTATTTAACCCTCAACTGGTATCATGCTTAAAAATGACATAACTGGTATCATACAGACACCATCGCCATTTTGTTGTATTTATGCAACTTCGCTCTATATTTTACAAACAAATAACCCTTTCTCCTTCTACACATATCTAACAAGGTATTGTACTATATCATATTCTCGACATTCAAAAAGAACTACATTATTTTTTACAAAATTCAAAATGGTTTCGTCATTTTACATACTTCCAAAAAAAAATCATCTGGGGAACATTGAAAGGGGTAAGGTCATTTCTGTTCATTCCTAAGTATACTTGAAATATAGGTGGAAAAGGAAAGCTAAGTGAAAAATGCAAAGTAAAAACTCTTACACATATAATTTTCAAACTAAAAAAGTATAAAATACAAGAAATGCAAATCCAAAGGATGAATGAGAGTAGGTCAATCATGTTATTTTGGGCGATACGCAGTTTCGGCATACTTTTTTAGCACACTCTAGGCATATTGGCGTATCGCAAACAGTGCAAAGGTATTTTGTTCGTCTTTTCAGCTTGACCGCACAAAAAGCACACGTTTTTCTGGGTTCTAAAAATTTCGGCATCTCTTCCGAGTAGGTTTTATATTCAAAACTCTTCGAATACTGAATTTTAGCCCAATGGGAAAGTTTTTTGTTTCGTTGAGCCTACGAAACATTTGAGGTGTTGTAAGAGATTTTGCCAGTATTTTGAGGAAATCAAGTTTAGTAAGTTTTTCTGATTCTGCAAAGTCTTGATGAAGAATGAAGGCATTAGATGTGCTGCTCCCAAGCATCATATAGAATATAGTTAGAGGCCACCTTCTACACGTTCTGCTTGCACTGTAATTAGCGCATTTTTGGTCCAATGCATCAACGCCATCTTTAGTAAAATTGTAAAAGCTTATAATCTCTGGCTTTTGAATCTGTGGATCATCGCATGCGGTATGGTGCATTGATGAAACCAAAATTACAGCCTTGGACTTTTTTGGAACATGCGAATGCAACGTTATTTTTTCAGTAAATCCGTAAATAGACGACTTTTCTGGTCGCTTCTTGCTTGGGAGGAATTGTGCTGGTAATTCTCTTTTGTTTTTCTTCAACGTTCCGACATAGGTAAGCCTTCTTTTCTCCATTTCATTAATAAGCTCGATAGCTGAGAACCAATTATCAGCTGTGATGTTCCTATTTGTATGCTGAATCGGTTTGGCAAGCCTGATAATAGACTGTGTAGGCTTGTTGAGCATTTTTGCATCATTTGTTAGTGTTTGGCCGTCATTATCCTTTCCCGTGTAAATGTATGCGTTGTACAAATAATAATAAGTTCTAGCATCAGTCATACACATTATTTGTATGCCGTACTTGTTAGGTTTATTAGGCATATAAATGTATATGCGAAATTTGCATTTACCGCGGAACCCTGCTAGCATCTCATCTATGCATACGTATGGACCCAGTGTTTAGCAGTCTTAACAATTTTTTATAAATGTATTGAAAATATTAGAGATTGCTGCAGCTAAGTCGTCCTTCTTTCGCATTTCCCGATCATCTTGATTGTCAAATCGACCTTTTCTCAGTCATTGTGCAACGAAAAACATCCCTTCCTGTCCCATCTGTTGAAAAGAAAGCACTTACAGACTCATGATTGGATTTGAAAATCGAAGTATATAAAACGAGATCAATAAAAGCGTTCAGTTCAGTCATATCCGAGTTTTGAAGAAAAGAAAGAGTTTGACGCCCATACTTTCCCCTAAGTTTTTCAATTTTGTTATTGGTCCAAACCAAAATTTCTTCCAAAATATAATTTGTAAACATTAGATACCAAACATCCTCAGCTGTAGGCTTTGGCCCAATTTCTTTCGCGTGTAGTGTTTCACCAGGAAGTCTCACGATAATGTTGGCTGATCTTGTGCGGACGTTTGGTTCTGGATGTTCCTTTCTCCATTTAAAATTATTTTTACCATGAAAATATTTCTTACGGACTCTTCCGCCCTCGTCTGGCCTTATTAGTTGTTCTTCTTCATCATTTTGAACTACCTGTTTAGCTGAACGTTCCGCTACATTGTCAGTAGAAGGCTCGGCTACAGTCATTGCAGCCTCTGTGGGTTGATTTAGCGCTTTACGTTCACACTGTTCAAATGCAAACTCACAATCACTATCTGCCTCTTCCTCGGAACAACTATCATGCTCAGAATGAATATCGAAAGTAGGATCTAAATCACTGTCATTACTATCAAAATCAAAATCTTGCTGATCAACCACTTCACTCATCATTTTTTCCAAATGTTTATCAAAATCTATATCACGCACATGTAAAACGTCTTTTTGAACCGATCTTCGGCTGCTTCTGGACTTACACGCTTTCTGCAATTCTGAATTTTTATCACCCATAGTATAACACCACTTATTCACGTCCTTTAGCAATAAAATCACCAATGTTCACGTAGTTCGTAAAAAATACCTTCTTTCTCAAATATAGAAAAATTGTTGCGCAACTTGTATCATACGTCTTGACGGAGGGTCGGGATCAACAGATTATAACTGCCGAATTGCAACTGGTAGTTGTGTGTGGTTTTAGGTGCGGGTGGATCACGCCCCGAACAGCAGCTACTGAAATGCACATGCACCGGTATTTCATGGAGTCATAATAACGAGCCATCAAAAATTCATCGACGTCTCTCAGATGTATGATACCAGTTGAGGGTTAAGCGAGTTTAAACAATATAATAACATAATCATCACGTGATATGTGCGCGCATGTCATTATTCTCGAATCTGATTGGTCGTGTGGACAAAATTTGTTTTGAACAAGACTCAGCAACGGACTAAATTCGTTTTGAATGAAATCCTACTTTTAGCAGTCCTATTTTGGTAGGACAAAATCTTTTATGGAAGGAAATTAGTATCTCGTTATGTTGATTTAAACCTGCTACATAAGGGGGAACAAAAATCTCCATTACAATTTTTTTGTGACAAAATACTTTTTGAATGTTAGCATCTCATTTGAATTTTTGGATTCACGCCGTGTCTAGAAATTGTATTACAACACTGGAGCCGAGACCAAGTGTTTTATATGTTTCTGGTAGTCTTGTGGATGATCCTTGATACGGTTCATACCATTCTATGTAGCCAAAAATTGTACTAGAACATCAAAAAACATCAAATCTACGAAATAGTCCACTTTAAACAAGAACTGCTGTAGGGAGAGTAATCTCGGCGACCGTAGGTGCTACAGCAGTCGCTGTTTTCGGTCCCGTCCATAGCTTGTACCTCCATCTGACCGGCTTTCCACGAATAAACTGTTTCGTGCCATGTTTACCATAATAGGGTACCATGGATTCATCTAGGCTATGAACTTCAGTGGGTGCAAAATCTAGAAACTGTTTTTTTTTATTATATCAAGTAAAGGGCGAATCTTTGAGAATTTATCATCGTTATTAAGATTGGAGTTATTGCTGCAGTGAATATTTTGAATTATGTATCTCAAGCGATTTCGTAATATAACGTTGGATACAAGAAGGTCGTTTGAATGCTGTGAATTCTCCCAGTACATTTCACGTCTAAGTAAACATAATCCACTCAACAAGAGAATACCCGAAAACCACATTTCATTGGCGGAAATATCGCCTTCTCGATTTGTGATGTAGCATACCATATTTGAAAAATATACAGGCAAAGCAATAATCTCTTCATCAAAAAAGTAGAAAAAGTATTCTACCGGAGAAAGCAATTGGTTTGGAGGTCCATTCACGTTACACCAGGTTGGCAAGCTTAAAATAATGTCATTTTTATTCGACTCAATAATTTTTTTTTGTGCTACTTTTCGTCTTTTCCTTTTTACAAACTGAGACAATTGTAAGTCATCTTCGCTGTCACTGCCATAGGAAACATCTTAAACTGTTGATTTCTCTAATATTTCTGCTGTTGCTCATAGTTGTGATCCAGGAAGGTTGTTTTTTACAACGTCATCTTCTTCACCACTATTTTCGTCGGTATTTTCGTTGTTGCAATTCTCTGGCGAAAAATAACGATATTTTGTGGTATGTCAGCATCGTTTTCTAAAGTTTCCACTTCATCTAAGAATTCATGGAGCGTGTGAGATCTCTTCGAGTAACTTTAAAACAAAGAATTTAAAAAATTGTTATAGTAGTAGATTACGCCATTGTTCTTTATAAACATGTAAATCGGTTACCAACAGACAATCGACCACCAAACCTAGAAACAATTTCCATTATGTTAATAATAAAGTTACTAATAGAGTTAAGTAGAAAAAAACTTAATAAATATGTAAAACCTGTTTTATTAAGTTATGACTTACGTGTTTTTCCTTATTCCATATCTTCGGAATGTTTTTTCCCTCGTCACATTTTACAAACAAATCACATTTACATTTAATACACACATTTTAAATTTTTTGTAAAACTGTAATATTTACCACCAAACCGTTTATGTAACAAAGACCCTAAAAATATGACCTAATTTTAACAAATTTATAGTGGCATGCGGCAACTGAACCATTTTTACATTTAAATGATAAAGGATTCGCCGATTTACAAAGTTACAAAAAAACAACACTTACTTCCAGTCACTCATGTTGCTCAACGTCGACAGGATTCAAATAAAAGCACAAATAATAACGTAAACTGAAGCTGCACGTGCACATTCAAACTGAGATAACTTTTCTCTTCTAATGTCTATATGTTCACGTTTTGAGCTCCGCCTGTAATAATAATAAACAACTTGTTTCTTCTGCAGGTAAAATATGAACTGTCCTTTTCAAAGGACGGTGGCGTTATGTGGGTTAAGATATCGTACAAGAATTCGTGCAATATTGCTGCATAATAGTAATATCGCCGATGAATTTATTTTTTGTCCAAATGAAACTTATTGTTGTGACAATATCACTGAGGCCGTTCCACTTGAAAACGACGATTTGGTTAAAGTAACCTTAAATTTCAACTTGTATACCAAAGATGTACTTGTTGGATACGTTAATTCACTATTGCGTAAATTAGATATGTCCGGTGCGATCAAAAAATATCTATGGGGAGAAGTTTTTGACAACAGCTAGATTCTTTTAATGAATCTCCTCTGGTGTATTAGGGCGATGAGGAGATTCAAGACTCACGTGGGCGCATAACGATTATAATTATTGTATTCCAAAATACCGACTTGACGAAAGACAAACATATTCTTATGATCAGTATGCTGTATGTAAATATTGGGGCTGAAGTTGATGCCCATTTTTTACAAGCATCGGTGAAAAAGTTTAATGAGCTGTTCACCGTGACTCCCATTGAAGATAAAACTTTGGATAATGTTGTCCATGTGATCGCACAATTGTACCATTTTAAGGTTTATGATGCAAAATTACTCTATCAAATGTTGAATAAATTGGCAGAAAAATTTACAGAAAGTTACGTTGAATGTATCTTGTTAATTTAAAAAATGGAGGATTCAGCTTAACCCCTTTTTTTCAATTTTGCCAAATAGATGTTCTTAAAAAATATGATAAGTGTGTGTTTCTGTAGTATATAAAAATTTGTAAGAAAAGTATAAATTTTCGTAGGAGGTTTCACAGTGATACCATTAGGTGGGTTGAAAATATATTTTGTAAAGGTATATAATTTATTTTAAATTCGATGATAATCAACAAAACAATTTTTACCTTGAACACAACCATCTAGTGCGATGAGGTGAGGTTGGGCTTTAGAACTGCTAAACGGGCATCCTCTTGACGAACCAATTAGGGACATATGGACACAAAAATCATATCTAATATCTGGGGCCACTAGTTTTAAATGATTATTTGATGATGAACGCGGCCTTTTTTCGGTTCTGTGCTGTCAATAAGATCCAAAACATCAGATATCCTAAAAGTCTTTAATGGCATTGGGCCCTTTATTGAAACATTATATAGGCGTTCACGAGTGCCGCATCCAGTAGGTACCAGCAAAATATTCGATGCCACCATTTCTTTGACTTTCTGTCTATTTCATACAGACATGTCAATATAGCGAACTTATCAAGATATCCCATGTGTTTATTATAGTTTACAACTAATTGTGGACACTCAATTTCCTGGGGTGTACCGTCTCTTTGTTTTCTGCTTGTAACGGACTGTTCTAGAGGACTTATGTAGTTACATAAAAAATGTACTGCTTCTCTATCTTTCAATGTGACATCAACAATTCCGTTTAAGAGTGCTCTTTACAGATGCATTATTTTGCTTTTCACTAATGTTTTTTTTTTTAGAATGTTTCAATCGCTGAAGCGACAATCCTACGCTTTTGCCAAAGGCACGATCTTTATCGTCAGATTGGTCTTCTGTAGACAAAACATTTGTTAATCGTTGCCGCCAACTGACTAGATTCGGTCACTTTCTGCTTTTTTGAAGTCGCCGGTTCTCTGCGTAATAGTCCGGCATTCCTGAAATGCTGCTGACGAGGTATATACGTTGACATTTGGGATGAATGTGACTCACCGCTTGAACTTGCAGCAACTGGATTCCCCACATGCTCATCAGGGGTCATTGATGTACATAACTTCAATAACTCATCACCATCATCATCATATTCTATCATTGGTGATTCTGATAAAGTCTCAATTGGATCTGTTGAAGCCGCTTTTGTCACTATTGTAGTAAATTGCCGCTCATAATTGCTGCGTCGCCTGAAAAATAATTTATTTCAAGACTATAAATAGTTACCTGATTTGTGGAACTTATGAACTTCTTGTAGGGATTACATTATTTAGAAATTGAAATTGTTCAAAATGCACCCACTTGCTTAGAGTGCTACCGCCTTAAGCTCCTGAAGTAACCTTTGTAATTTTGGTTCTTTCTGCTGTGAACCTTGAACACAACGTCAACCATCGTGCCTGAGCCTCATGCGCTATAAAAGAATAAGTACTTTTTGTTAAAAAAAATTACAATAATAAGCAAAAGAACTTTTACCAGTGACCCAACGGTTTCGGCAATTTTTTCCCAGGCATTTGCCACCATCTGTTTATCGTGATAATATCGATTAATTTTATTATACAGCAGCTCGAACATCTGTACCGATTCTATTAATAGAAAATCTTGCATTTTGTTAAACAAGTAAATATACCCTAATCACTTTTCACTTGAAAACAATGTGCCGCAGATGACAGATCATATAGATGGCACAGAGCGCATGCGTACATTTTCTAAGATAAAAGTTGGTCATCTTTTACCTTAAAATTAAATTAAATTAAACTCCATAAACACTTCTATTGAAACCATAGGTTTCAACTTTTTTTACATTACATTACATTACATTAAACCCGATTTTTAACTTAAAAGTAAATTACATTGTTAAAATAGTAAATTTAAGTAAACACTGTTTTACCGTACCTTCGGTGATAATACGCCACAGTAAATAAATTCAATAGAAAACATCATTGCTTGGTTAGGTATTATTTTCAGCATGTTTCTTTTGCCGTCCACAAATATTGCGCATATCACCATACATTGAACAGCTTTCGTGCAACCACATGCTGCAAATTACGCATTGAATACAATCATCTTTTGATTTGGTTGAAAAATAATGCTCTCCACACTCATGACAGTGCGTGTCTCGATCGTCTAATGCTTGCTCTGGAGGTTCCTACTGAATGAATCACTAGAAGAGGAGGAATAATAATTTTTTTTTTTGCCAAAGTTTTTGAACTTTTCTTACTAGGCTTGGGTTTCATACCAGATGAACTAGGTAAATTAAGATCTTGTTCTAAAATTTTACCAACGTTATCATTCTTTTTATTACACAGAATCTTACGCATGACTTTATGCTCAGATGATGTTAGAATTGTCGCAGACTCAAGCATTTGCATTTAACCGAAAGTCGAAACAATCAAATAAGTAGTAAAAAATTAATAAGATGCATACCGCCAATAGTGTTGCGGGTATGCGGTGCCAGGGTTTCTGGCCCTGGTTTGCGGCGGCTAAACGATGATTTGGCGAGCTTTAGGCGCAGATCGCTGATATTAGAAATATATTTCGATACGTTGCAATGGGGATGGGCATTACGCTAAGGTTCGAAACTTTACTTGTTGTTTTGATGGACTTGTAGCGTTCTCTCATATAATCCATGAGCATATTTCGAAAGCTTACAAATACCAGATAGTATTAAAAGTTGAGTTACAAGAAAAATGAACTGATGGTTCTTCCCCTGTACCCTTTATTTTTATCTAAAAATTCAAAAACAATATTGTAAACCTGATGATTACCGAATGGAAAAATACTATCACGCTCTAGGTTTAATGGCCATAATACAGAACCTTTTTTGTGATGCGATCTTAGATCTAAAACGTAGGAGAATGAAAATCGGATTGAATTATAATAAATTTGCTAAGATTGCTGATTGATCCAGTTGCTTCAGATTCCTAAGCAGCATCATCTTCTGTTTTGACGATTAGTTCCTCCGTTTCCATTTTAATTTAAAATGATTTGAAGTCGTTATAATTATCCATCGTTGTTGCAATGAAGATTTCTTTTGGGAAGATTAAGTAGATTAGTGAAAGTGATGGATTTTGTGGATCAGTTTACTACTTATTTGATTGTTTTGACTTAGGTTAAATGCAAATGCTTGAATCATTTGTAATTTCTTTTTGATAAATTAAATTATTAACTACCTTTAGAACATCGATACCAATTTATTCAAAACAATAACGTTTTTCTTTAGTAAACATTTTAACCTGTGTTTGCTTAAATTCCTCACTTTAAAAGATGGTTAATAAGGTTGCGCCGTAACTTTACTGGCGGCTAATTCAACTTGACGTTACGTTGTGGACCTTTCTGGAAATTGTTATGCGCTATTAGCATGGCAACTTTGACTTGAAATCGGGCTCTCAATCATTTCAAATGGCTCAACGTGGACAGAGTTAAGCCCGTATGAACACGACGAACCAACTGAAGTTGCATCTGGTTGCAGATATAAATTGCTGACGAGTCCGCGACGAGTTGCAACCTTTGTAATTGAATGAGACACCGCACACGGCAGCATTTGTCTGCAAAGTTTGTGAAGGCTTTCTGCAACCAGTTGCATGCAATTCGACTTGGCAACTCGCAAGCGAGTTCAGTCGGCGACTTTCTCGTTCGCCAAAATCAGCCAACGTTATTAGAAATATTTTATTATTTTTGTTTTTAAGGTTTTATTCACGATAGGCGAAAAACAAATGAATATAAAATTAGTGGCATAAGTAGAAAAATATCTCGATAGATTGTTGTGACTCAAATTCTGCAGTTTTCATGGTGAAGACATCTTTTGTTAATAATAATAAGTCAGTTAGAAAATTTTCATATCGGAATAAACAAGCTACAAAAATTTATTGCGTTTTTCATTAAAAAGTTAAAATATCTGAAGAAGCAGAAGTGCAAATTCAGAAGCGCATTCAGCGCAACATTTTGGTCCTTCGAGCCCGAATTGAATAGACGAAATCAATTCAACAATTTAAAAAAAAAAACTAGTGTACAGTGAAGTTCAGTGTTTCGATATCAAATCACGGAGGATTGCTAAACTAAAAGGGTGTCGCAACAGTCTGGCCACACACACAAAGTAAGCTCGCTTAGTTTATCGTCAAATCCTTGCGCATTCCTTTGATTTACACACGCGCAAGCATGACTTCAGAAAATACAGCCACGCTCATCCGCAACCGCGGAGATACTACACGGCGAATCACATGCCACAAAACCTACTTAGTGGCTATGGCAACGTCACCAGATGCCGACCTATTGCAGTTACGGACCGACGCGATAATTGAACATTTTAAGCAAATCTATGCCGTCCATGAGAAAACCGTTCAGAATCGCATAAATAAGGTCCAGCAAAATGGCACGGGACAAGCGTTCGTTACAGCAGGGAGGAAGCAAAACCTATCGCAATGCTCAATGTGCAAAGCCAATCACACAATTTACAGATGCGAAAAATTCCGCACGATGGCTGTGAATGAACGGGTACAAGCGGTAACGACAGCAGCCTTATGTCAGAATTGCCTTCAAAAAGACTTAAAGATTGCAAGGGTGGTTTTTGTCGAGTGTGCAACGAGCGACACAACACGTATTTGTATTTGAACGCAGACGGACCTCCTACTACAGCCACGGTACCTGCCCAGCTGATCCCACGCAGGAATGAAAAGACCATAATACAGCAGAACTAATTGTCGAATTGACAATCAATCGGGTTCGCCAAATTATTTAGCTTAGAACATTCGAATTCAAACGACATCATTCCAACAGCCTCGATTTATGTTGTGAATCGATATAAAAAATGCATTCCTTGTCGCGCTATAATCGACACGGGATCAACCAACAATTTTATTATCGATGATTTGGCAGCTTGTCTACGGCTCCCGAAAACCACACAAGTCAGCATAGGCACGTTAAGTTATATGTCAACAAAATCTAAATACAGCATCAACGTGACGATTAAATCGCGATGCAACCGGTTATTTGTGAACACTCAAATTTCTAGCAGTTGCTTCGATTACATCGCTCGTACCGGAGAAGTTAATCGATCGGAAATATGGGCAAATACCATCGAATGTTCAATTGGTGGACCCCGAATACTACAAGCCCGAGCCTGTGCAAATACTAATCGGCGCAGGTACTGCTGCAACATCCCCAAGTCACCTTTCACCAGCTCAATGACCACAACCATGGAGCCTCCTTTTGCCTTACCGCAAGCGCAAAGACGCCACTGCTGCTCTTCCTCGGTAGGTAAAGTCATCACACTCTATCACCCGGTCACAGTTGGCCACATACGAGAGTCTTGGGGAACAAACAACGTTTTCACATGACATCTAACAATAGCTCAACAGTATCCGAGATCAACAGTGCAGATGTAGGCACGAGACGCCACAGCCGCTCACCTACGCCTCGCACAACACCCATCTCTCGATCAGCAAGCAGCTGAAGTCATGGAAACAACAGATCGACCGCAGCACAACAGGTGAAACAATACCTATTGGACACCTAAAAGCAGCACTTTCAGAAGGTCAAGCAGCATTTTTGGGTTCGATGGCACAAAGAGTACGTCAACGAGCTAAACATCCGCCACAAATGGACCACTAGAAGCCATTCTATCGAAGAGGGTTCGATGGTGATCCTTCGCAACGATAATCTTCGATCTTATATGTAACTACATTCAGAAATCATTGTTGATCGGGATTCTCTCAACGGGGGGAGTATGTTGCGATTCAAGTTCTGCAGTTTAAATCATAACTGCGACAAAAGCCGTTTCCATGGTGAAGACATCTTTTGTTAATAATAATAAGTCAGTTAGAAAATTTTCATATCGGAATAAACGAGCTACAAAAGTTTATTGCGTTTTTCATTAAAAAGTTAAAATATCTGAAGAAGCAGAAGTGCAAATTCAGAAGCGCATTCAGCGCAACATAGGTGTTTGAGCACAACCGCCGATTTTAATGTTCGGAAGTGTCGAAGCTGCTTTTGAATTGCTGGGTAATAATAAACAAATCTGATTTTTGCAAGTTATTTATTCGTGCTCGAACGGTTACTTCTGACCTGTTCTTCTCGAACGTTTTTTTTGTAAACTGAAGAACTTTTTTGGGCCCCACGCACGGGAGTACCTGGCTTTAGATTCGTTATGCGCCCTTGGGCCAATGCAAGGACGTAACACACCGGCTCCCTTGAACTACTGAAGGGGAGTAATGTAGATTCAGCTTGATTCAGCTCAACTAACCTTTTACATGCTAAATTATTTTGTACAAATTTTTAGAAACTAACTGCTCTAACTAATTTTGTCTTTGCGAGTTATAACACCTTATTAGGGCAATATGCAAATTTGATTCGTGACCCTTTTTACTTCGTCACTATTTGTGTTTAACGTAACGGTTCGCTCCACTTTATCACTCCCTGGATGCACTTCTTTTACACGGCCCATTCGCCATTGGGTGATGGTCTTAGTTTGCGTCAACGCACGTTCGATAAACACTTCACTAAAGTTTGTGATGAGTTCATTAAAACCGCGCTGTAACTGTTTGGGAAAACCGTTCACAAGTGTCGATGGCACTGCAGAGCGTTCATCTTCAAGTCTGGTGCAGCGAGGTATACTTTTTTTTTACCTTCGGGAGAGAGGAAAATTTTTATGAAAACGTCTGTCGGCCCAACTTCAACAGACGAGCCAGGTTTTCCACAAAGGGTACAATATGCCAGCCCACCAACGGCCCACTGCCGGCAGCATGTGCTGCCAGCAATGGGATATCAATAAGCCAACAGACCATACCCAGCGGGAACATATTACTGACTAAAAACCCCTCTAGGCTTTGATGTTGTTTTGCCTGGAACAGGAAGCTTGGAATAGTATTTATTTTATACTTCTGACGCTGTGGGTGGCTGTTCAAAAAGAGCGGGAAGTGGACGCACAGAAAGAGCCGCGGGGGCAGGGATTATACGATGATGGACCTCGGAGGACGATACAGATCACGCAGATCTTGTACGTAGTCCGCTGACGCCCGAATCAAGGGATTCGGGTGGACTGTCGCGCGTTCGAAAAATTTTTCCGCAAGAGAGACGATGTGGTCGCGAAGTGACTGGATATTTAAATCACGGAGGATGTGTGTGTTCCGAACGAACCAGGGTGCGCTCGTAACCAGACGAAGAGCTTTATTTTGTACGGCGTATACCGCCGCCATGTAAGAGGGAGACGCATATCCCCAGACAGAGATCGCGTATGTGAGGGTGGGTCTTATAATTGTTTTATATAGTAACAGCTTGTTATCAATGGATAACACGCTGTTACGTCCAAATAGGGGAAAAAGTTGAGCTATTCGCCCGTAAGCTTTTTGCCGCACGTGATTTATGTGGGGACGCCACAGCGAGGTATACTGTATCGCGTTTGTTGCGTTCAAGATACACGCACTCCTGTTCTGGGTCAATTGTCGCACCGACTAGTTTGAGCCACGGACAGCCTAGAATAAGGTCTTCCCGTAACTCGCGCACTACGCTGACTTCACAAGAATATATTTATTCACCAATTGTTATCGCGAAGCACTGATTACCAAGGACGGTAGCTTTACAGCCTGTAGCTGCGAGGTTAAGGAAATTGTTGCTCAACGATCGGAGCTGGAGACACTCCGGACTGCACAAACGGAGAACAGACTCACCTGCTGCGTTTAGTGGCTGTCGTTCGCTCCGAGGTTTGTGCGTTCAACAGGTTGAAAGTTTCCCTGTTGTTTTCGACAGTTCAGTCCCGATTTAAATGTCGTTCAGGACAATATTGACACTAAGGGAGAAGTGGACGTTTTGATGTCGGATCTAAGCGTTCACGCCAGCTCGAGGCGACTCTCGGAGTCTCGGTTCTTGTAGTTGGTTTCTCCCTGATCGGTACTGAAGGTGGCGGTAAGCACTCTTCCACAGCTATGGCGGCTTCCAATAGCGCCTCCATGGAGTCGTTCAAAGACAACAGTTGCGCCTTTAAAACACGTAACATCTGCTGCTCCTTCCCTGAGTCATGTACTCGCTACCACAGAAGCTGTTTCCTACGTAGGAAAACGTCCACGGCTTCTGCGGCACGGTTATGGACTCTTGTATACAGAACCTCGTGCAACTTCGGTAAGTTGCTTTCTGTCCCGTATTTTGCCTTGGGCAGCGTACAAAATCCCCCGAACGTCGCGTCGGTCGGAGTAATCCGTGGGTCGCGAACCAAGCTTTGGCAAATCCTTCAAGCTGCTGGGCGGCAATAAGCGCTTTTTCTTGTTCGTCAGTTTCTTCGGTTGCTACGAAGTACCGTTCCAACCTCTCGAGGAAGTGTTCGGGATACTCGGAGTAACAGATCAGAATGGGTAAACAAACCGGTACTCGTGCTGTGGAAACCATTCACAGCTTCTGGACGAGCTGCGCCACAATTTCTTTGCTGGTCGGTGCTGGGCGCCACTGGGGGTTTATTGAAGGTGAACCCTTCCCCAGAAAGATTGGTGACATCGTCCGTTGTCTACCTTGGATGTTCTTGGAGACACTTGGTCCTTGGCTTGCGACTTCCATGTGCTCCTTAACATCATGAAGTAAACAGGCTTCGGCGTGGAATCGCTGGAAGTTCTTTTCCAAGAAAGGCCCCACGTCTAGATGCCAATTGTTACCGTCGACTTATAATTAGATTTAACCAAAATTAAACATTCCTATCCGTTAGGGCGATCTCGGTTACGGAGAGGTCGTGGCTCGTGTCGTTATTTTCTAACTGATATTAATTTTTCTATTATTAATTTGAACAACATTCCTAATAAGTATACACGGAAGTGTTTTACTGCTTAAAAGAGAGCCAACGTTTGTGACTCATAAAAATGATTTTTACTTTCAACATCCGCTGTGTGTTGTGAAAAATAAGCGACTACTTTTAGATGTTTATTGTGACGCTGAAACAAAATCGCCCCGAACCCCAATAAACTAGCATCTGCATAATTCGGTTTCTAGGTCAGGCTCAAAGGTAACCAATAGCGGTTTTGTGCTTAAGAACAGACTCGACGGTAATAACCCGGTTAGTGACATTTGAAACATAGCCTGCTTTCAACTGAAGATTTGTTTTAAATTTTTTGCGGGCGGCGCTTCAGCACAGTTTTTCTTTTCATAGTGACCAAGCAAGGTTAGCAAATCAAAAATCGAATTGAGTTTACTATTGAATGTTGTTGTTTTTATCTGGACATTTTTAATGTCACCTATCACAAGCTCTTACAATTGTTTGTTTGATAAGTCAAAATTTAAGCCCTTTAATAATGCAATCGTTCGTCAGGCATACTCACAATATGTCGTTGCATCATCGTTGGTGTAATTGCTGGCTTTCCTGAATCTCGCTAAGATTCTGTTTTGGGGGATACGAATTGCACAGATCGGTCTTGAAAATATCCCATATTTTGGTCGCTGGGTGCCACGAGGAATACCAGGTTTTCGCTTCACCAACGAATCCACTTGTTGCTCGATCTAACCGCTCATAATCGCTCTATTGGAAAATCTCAGAAAGCTTCTTGATTTCAGTGAACCATTTAAATGCTCCTTCGTTCTTGACGAGGGGGTCAAAGTTTGATAAGTCGATGTTAGAAGTCGGTGCTGCATGTTTCCTGGAGCTGGTGCGTATTTCACGCAAAGTGTCCGCCAGGACTTGCTTTAAATGATTCATCGCGCTACACTCACTTTCTGGCATCGTTAATAGTTTAGTACCAAAATTATTATTTTTAATTTTTTTGTGGTATAAAAAGATTCCACTCCTGGTGTGATCTAAGGGGTGATAATTGTTAATCAAAGCACATTAAAAATGTTCAAAGTTTTATTTGTAGTAGTGTTGGAGTATTATCGAATTTTTCGAAAAACAATAATGGAGACGAATACAAAAAAAGGCGTGGCACACAACGAGTTTAATTATTTCACTTAATGCCCTCTCGGCCGTAGTCCTATTTAATTTTAACATTTTATGCTTACGCCGAATCATTTCACTAGCTTCGGCGATTTGGCGCAGAACGTCTGCTTGCTTGATGAATTGCTCACTCTGTATCTTCATTCAACTGAATCCAAAACGATACTACATTTCAATAATGCCGCACCAACTTATAATCTATAATGTTGAAAACTCATAGTAGTAACTTTGAAACTCACAATTTCTACTTTGAAACTCAGATTTAAAATTTGAAACTCAGATTCAAACTTTAAAACAAATTCAACCTTTGAATCTGAGTTTGAAACTTAGATTCAAACTTTGAAACTCAGATTCAAATTTAGATTGAAACTTTAAAACTCAGATTCAAACTTAGATTCATACTTTGAAACTCCAATTCAAACTTTGCCACTTATAATCGCATGTCGGATGGATATTCCTTGATTTCGCCGCCCTCTTATCAGCGCTAGCGTTTACTACTGAACGCTTGACTGCAGCATTCAGATATTTTTGGTGTGAATTCTAGATTTTTAAACTCGGAATTCAGACTTGAAAGTTTGAAACTCAAAATTCTATTTTAAATACAACTTAAATAAGTAGAAAAGAAAAAAGCGCGTAGGAATGATTTAAAAAATGGGCATTTTATATTTCTATCCAGTAAGTTAAACTGATATAGTTGTAAAATATATATTTAAAAATAGTATGTACAGATATATGGATATAGGTGTAAAATTAAAAAAAATATATATACAATAAAATAATTTTAAAATTAAACATGCACAAATATACATACACACGCACATGCACTTATGCATCCTCCTGGTGCTGTTTGGACTCGACAACCTGTTGGGGGGTTAGGGAATAGCCCCTGATCATTTGCCCTTTTCCGTTCGTACGGATCGCAATGCTACTAGCAAATATTTCATCGATGTATATTAAATACATCAACTCTGCTTCTTTTGACGGTCCGTAAGGGGGTCCACCCGTTGTCGGACCTTGAGTGCCAAATCGTCCTTGCCGGATTGATAGCAGTCTCCGCCGTTTATATTCTGCACCAAACCCTTAAAGTCGATTTGAATCAGTTTATATTGCCGTTCAGCGATTGAATCGGCCCTCATTATCACGGGCTTTTTTTGTACATCTTTCAACAGTATGACCGCGATTTCTGCACGAAATGCACTTCATCTTCACACAAATTTGAACTAATAGAGCATTTCTCCGAGATTGTCATATTTATAAAAAAACCCCTGCCCATACGAATTGTCCACTTGAGGGGTTAAACAAAATTTAAAAAAAAAACTGGGTGGGCATTTCACCAAATGCTTCCACGAAGATGCCTAAATCGGATTCATACTGAATTGTTTCCTGAACAATTTAAATTCTTGTATTTTCTATAGATGTTATTCTGGGGGCTTTTGCACGTCTGAGCTTGCAAAGTTGTTCATAAAGAAAGACAGTTTCTGCAATTCTAGGCGGGTCTGAGCTTGTAAAATTGTCTATAAAGAATGCAGTTTACACATTTTATTTAAAATTAAACATTGAATTTAAAAATAATTTTACATATTCAATTATAAAAAATTAAATCATTTTACGTATTTATTAGACATTTTACACATTGAATTTAAAAATCATATTAAATTTAAAAAACAAAAAATCATCACATGGTCTGCGGTGTTGGCAAAAATTCGATCATGTTGTATGGCCCGCCGAGGTACTTCAACCAAAGCTGTCCATTTGTGGAATTTAGAATTGATTCGTTGGTCTCGATTATTTCAACCATGCGAGCCCGAAGGTACATGGTGCAGTCTTTCAAATCTGCCATAAGTCTCGTACCATATCTCGTTTTAACTTTTCGAAATTATGTAATCGGATATCAAATCCCGACCTCAAGCTGGCTGAGTTTTCTCAGTTCTAGCATGTGAACCTTCAGAAAAGAAATTGTGAAAATCTGCATGATGATTTGTGCGAGAACTGTTATGCTCGTCGTAGTGTTAAAAAAAATAGAAATTAAACACCATTACCCCTTAGGGCGATCTCGGGTGCAGCGAGCGAAAAGAACTTTCGACCGTGTCGTCTTTTTTTACTAACTGACATTCTTGTTATCCGTATCCCTGCACAACCGGGAACGAAGGTGTTGCGATTGGAAGTCATGTTTATTTAGAACGAGAGTGCAAAGCACGGTGACAGAACTTACCTACACACCGGTGTCATTTAACTTGGTTAAAGCCGGAGAATCCATGGTGTGTAGGATGCTGTCGAAAACACTTATGCGGGGTGTTACCGAACTAATACGTAAACTCAAATTATTACACTGAACTAGGTTTTGCCAAAAACACTGAACGATGTTTTATTCGTCTGCGTATTTCGAATAATGTGACAGATTCTATTATTCGTATTTTTTCATCCCCTTGACGCCTTAAACAAAACGACGTCGTGCGGCATCAGTCGTCTGTCGGGATCGAGTGGGTAATAGGGGTTGACATAGCTTAATGCAATCCCGCTTTGTAACAATTATACGGGACGGTCACAACTTAATGCGGTTCCGACAGCTTTATATTCTAAGTCGTAAGGCGTGATTAGCACTTAAACGATCGAACACAAGCGAGTGTTGGCTGGCTTACCCATATCTTGAGTTTTAAGCATATCATAATAGCATGAGTGTTGGGGAGGTTGACACCAACCCCAATTCGCCATCTTCCTGATGAATCGTCAAGCGTCGTCATGTTTTTCTATCTGAAAGATATAAGAAAATTATTCCAATAAGTTCGGGACGGGAATGACATACAGTCAGCGCCAGCCAACTGGAATAAATTCATTATCTCAATTATTGTGCATATTGAAAAAAAATTCCGAAACACGTCATTTTTAATCGATCACATGATGTCCTGTAAAGTGAAGATTTCATCCCTAACCTCAACCCCCTTCGAGTGACAGTTGCAACCCCCAAATTTTTAAATGGGAAGGGGAGGCTTGTGATACCTCATTTGAAAGGTCTCTTCATGCTCTATTCAAAAATACTATGGTTTAGTAATTTATTCCGAAAATGAAGGGTAAAAAAATTAATCTTTTTTAACGAAATTCGCTACAACACACTAAAAAAACAAAAACTAATAGTGTTTCGTTCTCAGTAATGTTAATAATCCTCACTGGATGAGAACATTAAATACGCAATACCCTCAAAAGGTTAATGTTTGGGCAGGGATAGCTGGAAACCATGTCATTGACCCCTTTTTCATTGATGGAAATTTGAATGGAAATAATTATTTAGCTTTGCTCCAAAATAATGTCATACCCACTTTGACAAATTTATAACCTGCTCGAGCAAACACACAAGTTCTATCGAATGTGATATGGTTTCAACAGGATGGAGCACCACCACATTACCAAATCAATGTTCGGCAGTACCTCGATTTAATATTTCCAAATCGGTGGATAGGGAGGCGACGATCGAAAGAATGGCCGGCACGTTCACCTGATCTTACGCCATTAGACTTCTTCTTATGGGGATATTTGAAAAGTATGGTATACAGAACTAAACCATGCGATCTAGCTGAATTAAGAAGAAGAATAACGCTTGCCATTAGGTCGGTCACGCCTCAGATGCTAATTAACGTTAGAAAAAAAAATTATTTACGAATAGGATGCTGTCAAGACGTCCGGGGCATGCATTTTGAACATCTCCTACATTAATTTTTTAATTAATTTTATTACATTACTGAGAACGAAATCCTATTAGTTTTTGTTTTTTTAGTGTGTTGTAGCGAATGTCGTTAAAAAGATTAATTTTTTTACCCTTCATTTTTGGAATACATTTCTAAAACATAGCATTTTTGAATAGAGCAAGAAGAGACCTTTCAAATGAGGTATTACAAGTCCCCCATTCCCATTTAAAAATTTGGGGGTTGCATCTGTCACCCGAAGGGAGTTGAGGTTAGGGATGACATTTTCACTTTTCAGGATGTCATGTTATAGACTAAAAATGACGTGTTTCGGGATTTTTTTTCAATATGCACAATAACTGAGATAATGAATTTATTCCAGTTGGCTGGCGCTCCCTGTATGCAGCTTGATTCCACGATTTCACATAATTCAAGATAATTTGAAGTTATAATGGGGCGAAATTGATCAATGTCAACATTATACAAATTTGATTCAGTACTTTTATTAGCAAAGTTGCTAAAGCATGCTTCTTTTTTTAGTGATCATTTTCGAAATATGTCTTATCCGTAATTTGTTTTCTGATTCAATTACTTCTCTAACTTGTCTCTTTGAAATCTCCCCAAGAGTACATAGGAAACGTTAAATTTTGTTAAAGCATCACTAGCAATTTTACATAATATTTGAGATGCTCTTCTTATTGCTTCAAATGTGTCGGTGCTTAAGCCAGCTTTATCCTTGAAAGACTGCCATGCTTCTATCCAAGACAAAAAACGTTTCAAAACAATAATTTTGAACAAATTCAATTAACGAGTATCTTTAACTGATCTCCTGTTGTGTTATTCACAGGAGCTAGTCGAATAACTTCACAAAAATAGCCAAAAGCAGAAGAGATCATAAAAGTTTGAATAGTTTTTGCCAGATCTTTAGCATTATTTTCTGAACTGCCAACAATTCCATTGGCTTTAAAATCTAACTGAGATTTTACATAAATTTCATCGATTTGTAATATTGTATATTTTTCTCGAACAGTCAAGTTTTTGGAAATTTGTTGTAAATAGTGACTTGTATTTGAAAGATTTTTGTCTGGTTTTAAATTAAATGTAGAAGATATTTGTTGCAAATATCGTTTACTAGGCAGCAGCAAATGATCTTGTAAGAGCATGTAACATGACGATGAATATTAATAAGTCGTAAATGCAAACGAAATAGTGGCTGGAGAGTACTTAATCGTGTGATAAGTGTGAACCAATAATTGTAGATGGAATTTTTCAAGACTGGCATAAATATGCAATGTATTTTTCAAACTAAAATTCTTTTAAAATGCCTATTTGCTTTTTCCAATCTGGATCCTTTTCAATTTTTGCATAAACAAGATCCACTGTGGTCCAAATGGCAAATACACAATAGTTTCTGTTGGTTAAATATATTTGCCCCTGTGCCTGACAATAATACCAACACATTATCGCTGTTAAAATGCATAATATCATCTTTTGTCAGTGCTTGTTTTAAAAAAATGAATTTCTGTGTTTGAATGGGCATTTTACTTCTAACAACCCATCTTCTCCAATTAACCGATCTGGACTTGCACCAAGAACTCCGCTCTCATCTAACCACAAGCCTGTTGCTGTTGTTGTGAGAGCTGTTACACTTTCAAATGCTGTTATTGCATTGCTCTCATTTTGCCGACCCCATTGCACTGACTTTACCTTCTCCAGGTTGTAAGTCCCTGAAAGATTAAAAATAAAGTCTAATTAAAAAATATAAGGTATTCTTTACCTGCAAGTGTTTTAAATAGAGACACTGGAAATTTCTGTCGCCGGCAAGCTCTTAATACAACAGCAAAATTACTGGCAGTTAGTCGATGCTTTCTCGAAATGAGCCACATTGAATTTGCTGACTGACCTACTGTTTTTGCAGCAACATATGATATAGTACTCTGCTTTAGTTTTAATATTTGTTGCAGATATGCAGTTTGGTCTGTACTGCTTAAAAATTGTTCCGACATTAATACATCCTCAATGTAGGGAATTAAATTTTCACTGTTGTCTGGATCAGGAGATAGCAACCAAACTATTCCCAAATTTCTATCGTATTTTATCAAATTCTCGGCCAAAGTTTGTACAGCCGTGTTTGTTAAAGCATTTTCTTCGATCGCACAATAATCATTTTTTGGATACACATCTGAGCTTTTCACCGCAACATCCGTCTTACATTTTTTCTCTGACCATGTACTGGCCAAATCTGTGCTAGATATATTATAATGTGCGTATATTGCCGCAGAAGCCATGTGGTGACAAACATACTGTCCCCTCGAACAGGAACATGTTGCCGATTCGATGCCACCATCGGTTTGTTACATTTATCTACAGATTGCCTTAGTCTTAAAACTAATACAAAGCAAAATTTTCAAAAAGCGTACTTACCACAACTTTATACTTTCGGTCTTTCATACTTGCGTACACTTCAGCAACAATCACTCGCAACGATTTATCATATCGTAGTTCTGTGACGTGGCCTGAATTGTAGGCATTTTCACCCCAGTTAAAGCATTTTTCATTATTTTGATGAAAATATTGAAAAATTGTTGATAAGGAAATCGCGTGCTTACCAGTTGCCATTTTTCAAAATTTAACTATGATGCTACGACATACGTTTACTTGCAAATTTCAAATTCAAATAAAAGATCTGTTTTGAGACAATTTCAAACAATAGTCTGTTATATTGATAACATTAACACAGTAATTTGTTGTGCCATTGACGTTTTCCCTTAAATATTTCGATTAAGATACTTATAAATGAAAAACCTCGTAACACAATAGAAATTGCAGTACCGATAGACTCGCTTTCGAATTTACCGCTCTAATAAGGACCGCCTACTTCGGTGGTCTATTCTATTAGACTTTCAAGAGGTTGCTTATTAATTTTTGTGTTTTCGCCAAGAATAAAATCTGTACCCAAAAGCCAATTACGGAAAAGTTTCAGCACATGGGGAGCGTCTGCAAATACATAACGGTTTTTTTGGGTCTGTGTGTGTTCAAAGTCAATCTTATTGATGTCAACAAATAAACTTTTCCATAGACCAACGTTACTGCCTCTACAATCGCTGACAATTGCAACAGTTAGATGATAGCTTATGCAATTTGTCTTTATTTATATATAAAGTTAAGTAAACTTACTTTTTTATTGGGTCCTTAGATTTCCACATAATTTTTATTTTAAACACCTGAATTAATCAGGATATGTCCAGTTTTTCCAGTTTTTCCACTTTAAAAACGCACTTCACCTACATTTAACATTTTTAAAAAATTCTTGAAAACTTTTTAAAAACGTACGTCACAAATTCTTACATAACACAAATAAAATTAACATTTAATTATCGATCCTATATTTGTCAATATCTTGTAATGACCCATACTTGTCGTCAAAAGTTTTAATATCCCGAACGCACCGAAATAAACCGCGAAATTTAAAAATTGGCCATGAACTCGTGATCGCCAAGAAATTATGGAGGACCCGACGTTGTGTTTAAAGCAAGTGCGGCAAGCGGTTCTGGATGCAAGGGTGAGACTTTTAGGGGAAGGGATGTCTTCAATAAAACAATAGAATAGTGGAAGATACCTTTTTAATTTCAACTCTATGACTGATAATCGTACGACACGTAATAAAACAGGCAGTAACATAGAGTGAACATGCAATAATAATCGAGAACAGTGAAACCTCCACCAAAACTATTCCCTCAGACATGTTATCAAATAATACTCAAAACTAATAAAAATTAATACCAACACCGACATGCACAACATAAAGAAATCGTACATTTAAAAAAACATAAGGAAGTTATGGTTATGATAAATAAAAAAACATATTAACTATTTAGGTTGCAATGTCGAATGATCTGAAAAACATAATGAAGATTACACCAAAGACCTGAATGAATTTAGGTTGACATGGCAGTACGAATGATGAACATGACTTCATCATTTTTGTCACTCGAGACATGAAATAACAAAAACCATTTGTTCTGATTGATTAATCTGGCTACTGACTGTTACTGTTCCAGACACACGATCACGCACTACGGTGCGCGCGGAGGGCGGCTAGTAGCTCTGCCACTGCATTCCTAACGGGAGAGAGAAAAGCAAACACAAATGTATACATAATTATACACTTCCCTGGCCATAAATGAAAGGTCCGGTTTCTTTATCGTACTACTGTACTACCAGATTGCCGATCATCAGGTATTCACAGACAGTTATACACAAATACATAGATTAGAGGCATACAAGGTCTTTATGTCGATATTCACTCCAACGGAACTAAAGAATGACTACTGCAGCGCCACTGGTAAGAGCTGCAGCAGGTGCCCCGTGGTGGTAACAAAATGCCCAAATTACATGTAGGTGATAATTTGAAATAAAGAAATGGATGATTTCCCTTGTTTACATTGCCACATACAATTATTTATACAAAAAAAAACATGAATGCAACGAATCGGCCTACAATTCCTTATGAGACGGCATTTAATACTGCGGTCTCCAATTAGAATTTGAGTTGAGTAAGAATTTGATCTTGAGTTGAGCTCGTGGATGCATTTTCTTTGACTCCGTGATTTAGAAATATTGGTATGGAAATGGAATCGAATGAAAGTGTTCGATTACTATAATCGATTTTGACACGATACTGTTCGAGAAAGTCCTTTCCTAATAGAACGTCATAAGGGACGTTAGAAGCCTGGTTCAGAATATTGAACTTTGTTGAGACAGTATATGATGAAAACTGTATGGGAACTTGACAACTACCTACAGTTTCCACAGGATAGTTTGTGATTAACCCATGTAAAATTAATTTATCATTGGAATTAAATCTAGTGGTCGGAGTTAATTTACAAGCTTTGATTAAAGAAGTGCTAGCTCCTGTATCCACTAGGAATTTGAAATGTTTAGATTCAGCTTTTGAATTTGAATATAATTAAGGTGATCTTTTGTTAATAAAATTTTTAATTTTAGAACATCATTAGGTGATTTAAATGAACTGAGGAGTTTTAAAGACTTCGCGTTTCTTTTGATTATTGTATTCTCTTTTCCTACATTCTTGAATTGAATGACCCTGTTTTTTACAATAATTACAAAACTTATTCCTATTGCTTTGTGGGTTTGTACCTAATGTCTTGGATTTTGATTAAAGTTAATATTGAATTTTGGATTTTGAGTGAAGGTGGTATTAGCTTTTAGATTTTGGACAATATTTTGCCTGGATTCATTTATGACAAAATTAATTGATTTCGATTGGGAATATGTTTTTGCTCTACATTGCGACGTATCATGATTATTTCGTTTACAATTAGTGCAATATTTTTGTCTAAAATTTCTATGAATATTTGTAGCACATTCTTCAGCTATTGCTATTGCTGCCGTATATGCTGAATTTAGATTATGGAATTCTTTTCACCGTAACATTTGAGAAATATTTGGATTAGAATGATAAACAAACTTATTTAATGTAATCTCATTTATAGCTGGACCTAGAAAACTTAGGTCTCTTGTTTTAGTATTTGACACCAAGCTTATTCCTCATTTAGAGCTTAAAATTCGTTGTTTTTTTTAAAGAACATTTATTTCGCGTATATCTGGACATCAAAATAGTACAACTTGTTACCAACCCGAGACAGACGGCAGTCACGCGTGGCCGTGAGATTTTTATGTTACGGGAGTCACGGTGACATTAAAAAAACAAGTTTCTGACGGACGCGAAAAGTGTTAAGCATTTTGGTTTTTACGTGCGAATATCGTGAAAATCGTGCTAAATATAACTTCGTCCGGTAATAAACTACAATCACATTCATGCAAAGTTTAATTTAGAATTTTTTTTATTAACTTAACTTAAATGTCGCTAGTTAGTCCTGGCGTTCACAAGATGTTAGAAATATTTTTAATTTCCTATTTTGATCTACTAAAATCGAGAATATCAACTACTAACACGGTGTCAAGTACTAGTGCGTTTAATTTCGCCTACATGATGACTGGTGGAAAACGTTTTTTCGTCTGTAAAAATGACGTTCTCCCAATTCCCGATTGAAGTTGTGTTGGCAAAACTGTAGACGCTGTTCTGCCAGCTCTGGTGTTATTGTCGGGTTTTGAGCGGGAGTTCGGCATTTTAAATTTGCTTCTTTTAATCGTTTCCGAACAGTTTCAGGTGGAACATCGACACCTGAGACTTCCTTAACTCTTATGGCGCTCGTGAATGGATTTTGCTCAATGATATTAACCATTGCACGTTCTTCCTCTCGGATTTTCTTCCGAGCCTGCCTTGGTTGAATTGTTCGCAAGGGGCGATCACCAACTTCGTTTGCCCGTGCAATCCAACGATGAACTTGTTTCACCCATAAGCAATATTTCTTATTTGTTTTGCACTTCAATTCACATATAAAACGAAACAACATACCGATACCTTAGTTCGATAGTGTAACAAGTCAAAAATTCAAGTTTTGAAATAATCGCATTTAAAGAAAATTAATGGTTTTTTTAACTTTAATTTAAGGATAAGGAATTTAAGGATAAAAATTGGCATACTTAATTATTAATTTATGATTGACTTAAAAACACTTACACTTTTGAAAATTTCCAAAAAAGAATTGAGTTGTTGCACTATTGAACTTTGCCCGAAATTTCGTTTCGTAGGTCATCTACAAACGAATTTTGAAAATTCGACTTATCTAGATTATCTTATCTAGATTCAAAAACCAATTTTCATAAATTTTTAAAATTTGTTCAACCATCCTATACTCGATTGAAAATGTTGGTAACCTAAGGTATTCACGAATTCCTGTGGCCTTCTCTCGCATTATTGCCCCCGAATAATGGAAGATTTTTTTCGCGAACCATTGACACCCATTTAAACTTAACTTTGTCCAAGTTTTAACTATTTTGCGTTTGGAACTTTCTGAATTAATTAATAACTTAAATGGCAGAACATCACTTACTTTTGAGGATCTTGAGGGCGATGATAATTGTCTCCATCTCTTTCATCAATAATATCTTCCCATTTATTTTCGAACGGCAGACGATTTCCTGTCAACATTGATATGTCTAAGTTAATCGGTTCCTCAAATTCAAATGGCGGCAGTGTGCACTTGTTTTTGAGAATTAATATAACTGAAATGGCAGAAGCAGAACATCACTTACTTTTGAGGATCTTGAGAGCGATTATACGTTTTCATCTTACCGAATTTTGGTTCTAGATTTAGACCGGCTTCAATATCGACCAATTGTGATCTACTTTTTTCTTGTTATTTTTTTTTTTAAGCTGCTCTCTTCCAGAAAATTGAGCAACTAAAAGCAAAACCGTTAGAACACTCATTTTTGATCAAATTGAATTGGGTGCGAATTTTTTGATCAAACTTGACAGATGTGTTTGTCCGTGATGTTCTTCTCACTGCTGCATCTCGCTAATGAGCACAACTTAAAACTTACGAATAATTGGCGTTGTCTTCAACTCTTTTATCAGTACATTCTTCCCAATTTTGATGGATAGGCAGAAGATTTCCCGTTAACATTGATATGTCTAAGTTAATCGGTTCCTCAAATTCAAATGGCGGCAGTGTGCATCTGTTTTTGAGAATTAATATAACTTAAATGGTAGCAGAACATCACTTACTTTTGAGGATCTTGAGAGCGATTATACGTTTTCATCTTACCGAATTTTGGTTCTAGATTTAAATTTAATATCTTTCAATTTATTTTCGAACGGCAGACGATTTCCTGTCAACATTGATTTGTCTAAGTCTAACGGTTCCCCAAATTTAAATGGCGGCGCAGTGTGGACCTGTTTTTGAGAATTAATATAACTTAAATGGCAGAAGCAGAACATCACTTACTTTTGAGGATCTTGAGAGCGATTATACGTTTTCATCTTACCGAATTTTGGTTCTAGATTTAGACCGGCTTCAATATCGACCAATTGTGATCCACCTTTTTTTTTTTGCTCTCTTTAACTTCTGAAAGCTCCAAATAATTTGCGTGGTCTTCAACTATTTTGTGCATGGGTAGAAGATTTCCCGTCAACAATGAAATGTTTAAGTCTAACGGTTCCTGATATTCATATGGCGGCAGTGTGCACCTGTTTTTGTGAATTAATATAACTTAAATGGCAGAAGCAGAGCATCACTTACTTTTGTGGTTCTTGAGTGCGCTTAATCGTTTTGACCTTGCCGAATTTATTTTTTAGCTTTAGCCCCGCTTCAATGTTGACCAATTCTGATCTACCTTTGTTTTGTTTTTTTTTTCCTGAAACTTTTCTCCAGAAAATTGAGCAACTAAAAGCAAAACCGTTAGAACACTCATTTTGATCAAATTGAATTGGGTGCGAATTTTTTTATCAAACTTGACAGAAACGCTGGGCGTTCATGGTGCCTCGGATGAACACCAACTGAGACATACTCCCATACCATAACGCTTGCAGCTCGATGCACACTCCTTTCGACAGAAAATTGAATATTGCAACGTTCCGCACGCCTTCGTCTGACCCGCATGCGGCCATCATGCATCACTAAAGAAAATCGAAATTCATCACTGAACACCACCCTATACCACTCCACATTGCAGTGCATTCACAACCTACACCACTGCAAACGTTGTTGTCGTGAGGAACGTCGTGAGATTCAGTTTTGTGCTGAAAGGAAAGCAGTGTGTGCCGAGAAGTTGTGGTATGTGTACTATAGTAATAGGGGGTAAGTCTCAGTTAGTGTATAATTAATGTTTTTTTAAACTTTATTATAACATTATTGCGAAGGAATTTAAGGATAATAATTGGCATACTTAATTATTAATTTATGATTGACTTAACACTTACACTTTTGAAAATTTCCAAAAAAAGTTGAGTTGCATTATTGAACTTTGCCCGAAATTTCTTTTTGTAGGTCATGTACAAACGAATTTTGAAAATTCGACTTATCTAGATTATCTTATCTATATTCAAAAACCAATTTTCATAAATTTTTAAAATTTGTTCAACCATCCTATACTCGATTGAAAATGTTGGTAACCTAAGGTATTCACGAATTCTTGTGGCCTTCTCTCGCATTATTGCCCCGGAATAAAGGAAGATTTTTTTCGCTAACTACTGACACCCACTTAAACTTAACTTTGTCCAAGTTTTAACTATTTTGCGGTTGGAACTTTCTGAATTGTGCTCTTTTACACTTTAAAGAATTTTGTCTCTATTTTTTAATATGGTCGGACAAAGTACTTGTTGGAATTGCAAATTGTTTTGCAATATCTTTTTTCTTTTGGTCACCGTTGTCTGCAGCTCTAATGATTTTAATTTTCTGCTGGATTGATAAGCAATTCAGTTGTCGTTTTTCCATTCTGTTTATCACTAATGCACCGATACAACCACATCAACAACTAAACTAATACTGCTTGGATTATCGTTAAAAAAGCTGAATAAGGTCGTATGTTTTGACTTCAGAGATTTCGTTGCAAAATTTATTATTTTTTGTTCTTATCGAAAATCGCGTTAAATGTCCACATTTTACCCGAAAAACCTTCTAAAAATTCGAGTTAACATTAAATTATCAATTCGAGATTTAGAAATATTCGATTTATGGAAATTCGACTTACGGAACTCCAAGATTCACGATAAAAATTTCAACTTGTGAAATAAGTCGAGTTATAGAAGTTCGAGTTAGGGCAGTTTGACTATTTATGTAAAGAATTCATGAAAAATGAGGAGCGTCCACGGAAGAATGCACATGTCCATTAAAGGCAGTTTTGTGTGCAGATTTATTTCATGGGCAATTCACCACAAGAAATAGATCGGTGTTGTGCACAAAACAGTTCAATTCGCCTGATGTAAGTGAACTGCGAGCAGCCAGTTTTGACCTTAACAGCTTTGATGAGGTTTTTTTCGTATGGAATTTAGATGTTATCCTAGCATCTCGTACGACTTCCTTACTGGGAGCATTTATTCCCAAAGTGTCGTTGGACATTGTGAAATCATCGATGCTCAGTTCATTGTTTATCAAATGTTGTGATACTTCTTTCAAGGAAAGTACTTTCTTCCCTGCAGGCGTATAATAATATATATCACACATTTGGCAGCCTGCGCGTTTAGTGGCTCGGTACACCACTTCCCGTTTCCACCAGTAGTGGAATGGTCTTAAAAATTTGGGATCGCTCAAATCTAACTTATTTTTCGATTTTCTGATTGTTGGGGTAGATGAACAGGTCGGTTCTAACTGTAATGCTTTTTCAATTTTTTTCTCCATTATTCACCGATAGTTTAAATCCGCACTATTAATCAAGTAGAACAAGTAACTTTAATTCAATTCATATATCACTAGAGGAATGTTGCCGTGATTCATCAGCATTACCAACCTGAAAGAGATTCAGCAATTTAACCCCAAAACAAAAATTGTGTTTCAAAATTTGTCAAATTATTATCCAATCTGTTAGTAGCAGTAGGCAGTGAGTAGAGAGAAAAAGGGGGACAGATTAAAAACTCATTTAACAAATTGTGAAACAATTAATTGGAAAAAGGGAAAACAAATAGGAAACCAATAGTTCTCATTTTACCTCAGTTAACTAGTTCTTACTGTAAACTATCCGGCAATTCAGAGATTTCATCTACTTCCTTCCATAATACTTTCTCACCTTTAATGAAACTACATAAACCTTATTAGAACTGTTGCCAACTAAAGGATTACTTTTAGACGAAGGTAAGCGTATCCCGCCATTTTATATCACAATACGTGGTGCCAAATTTGAAAAAAGATTTTACAGTTGCTTCTCTAAATTCGATTGTATTTCACGCAAAGTAAATGGACCAGTACATTCTTGTAGTAGGCAGTTTTATGACAAACATCCACAACAACATTCCAATAAATTTTTGTACTTCATGAGGTGTAGTAACAAATGGACGATTCGGATTGATTTGAACAGAATAGAGTGCGGACATATCAGCTATCTGCTTCATGAATTCATCGGTAAAAAGTAGTTTGAAGATCAAGTAAGGCGTAGTGAGGTCTAAAATGCTTATCGTTTTCAGTAGAAGTTTCTTTTTCCAGCCATATTAGTTTTGTAACTTTAAATTTTTTGGGAGGTGCCACATCTACCAACTGAATCAATGGTAAGTCATCTTCAGAGTTGAAATCTTCCTGAATATCCACATTATCATTCAAGTGTTCTAAATCTAAATTTTCGAACTCCGGACCCTCATCATCCACAAGAGCAGAATCGTCATTATCGCTTGGAATGTCTCGGAGATGATATGTTGACCTACTGTTCCCATAAAATAATTGTGGATTGATGGAAACGAACAATGCGTTTCTGGTCTATCTGCTAATTCGTCAAATTTTGCCTGATGCAATAATTCATTGTGGACGTCTTTAAAATTAGTATTTTGTTGAAACACCGCTCCTTATGTCCGAAGTAATTATTCATTTGCAACAAACTAGAAATCATTTGTGTAATTTGTTTTTTTTTTGAAATGTAAAAAAGTTTAATATTAATAAATAAATAATTGCTCATACAACGAACACATACAAAATACGCATGATATACAAAAGAGATTTTATATAGAATATTAAACACAATGAAAGATTATAAATATATTATTCTAAAAAAAATTACCGTGCATTTTTTTTTAGATTTGGATAATGAAAGATATAATATAATCAAACGTGGAAAAATAAATTTACGTTAACCATTTATGAAAAAGAAATAAATGAAAAATACCCTTAATAGTCTCCGCCACAATTGGTCCATTTTCCGTCCATGTTGTCCACATTTTATTAGCTCGATAAATCACATGGTGGAAAAAGTTCCCTAGCAACATTACCACAAAACAACAAATTAATGTTTTAGGGGCATTTCGGATAGTCTTAGGATACTTGCTCTCTTTTTTAACAAGATTTTTTTTCCGGAAGTGTGGCTCAGGTTGGTTTCTTTAAAGCTACATATTTTGTTAAGCGTACGTGTACATTTAACGCTTTCAGCAAAACGTTGTGACAGATCGGGGTATCTGGCTACAAAGGCTTTGATCCACTCGTTGCCCAGTAAGTTATTTCGAAATATTTTTACGGTTCTCCCACATCGGTTTAAATAATATCCTACAATACAGCGCAATTCCCTTTCCTTTACAGGGAAACCATATTTACTCAAAGGAGTTATGCAATTAACAAATTCGTTTTCTTCATTAGGGTTGTTTTGCTGATTGTAGAGTGTGTTTATTGTTTTATTTATTCAGAATTGTTCGCTTAGGAATCTTGTATGTTTTTTTCGGCAAGTCTATGTATTTCACGATTTCTAATTTGATTGAAACATTCTAAGGTTTCTTTGGTGTAATCGGCATATTTTCTTGAACTCAATTGCCTTTTGTACTTTCTTGCAATTTCTTTAACAGATTAAAAAGTAATCAGCAAGGAAAAACAATTAAAGTGGATATACTTTGCTCGTATACTTTGCTCGGGAGCAAAGTAAACCCAAAATGATAATAAGGTCAGGTTAGTTCGTTAGTTAGTATGTTTATAATGAGTTATTGAAAGACCTTAGTATTTCATGTTCTTCGTCAAATTGGTAGACATAACTTCCTGTTCCAGACTTCCCTAATTCTTTCGAAGATTTAATGGAGTATTTTTGGGTTCTATTTTACATAATTTCATCTAAATTTGTAGGATCTCTTATTAGAGACAAATTGCTTTGAAAAAGTTATCGATATAAATCATGTGCCTTTCAGGAATTTCTACTACAAACAACGATTTATCTTTATCTTCTTCTTCCGTTACCCTGCCACAATATAGGGGAAAATTTGTAGCTAATACGTATACGTTTAGCCCGATCATTTAAAGAAAATAATTGGTTTGGTCTTCATGTTACTTTTGGTAATTTGCAGCCAATAGTTTAAGGCATGAATTGTATGAGCATTTTTGTTTGGCCGCCACAACCATCACAAAAAATCTAATAGCCGTACTGATTTGATCCACATTTTCTTCAGTCAAATTGGTAGACTTAACTTCCTCTTTCAGACTTCTAATTCTTTTGAAGATTTAATGGAGTATTTTTGGGTTCTATTTTCCCTAATTGTTCCTTATGTAGGATATCTTATTGGAGACAAATTGCTTTCATCTATTTCCTATAAAGTCAACTTCAAAAACATTAAGTGCTTACTAAAAAAGTTATCGAAATAAATTATGTGCTTTTCAGGAATTTCTACTACGAACAACGAATTATCTTTATCTTCTCCCGATAAAGGGAAACATTTGTAGCTACAGTTTAACCCGATCATTTGAGGAAAATAATTGATATGGCATTTATGTTACTTTTGGTAAATTGCAGCCAATACTTTAAGGCGTGAATTGTAAGAGCATTTTTGTTTGGCCGCCACACCCATTACAAAAAATCTAATAGCCGTAATGATTTATTATATTATTATTATTTTAATTTTCTGCTGGATTGATAAGCAATTCAGTTGTCGTTTTTCCATTCTGTTTATCACTAATGCACCGATACAACCACATCAACAACTAAACTAATACAGCTTTTATAGAGTTATAGAAGTTCGAGTTAGGGCAGTTTCACTATTTATGTAAAGAATTCATGCAAAATGAGGAGCGTCCAGTTCAATTCGCCTGATGTAAGTGAACTGCGAGCAGCCAGTTTTGACCTTAACGGCTTTGATGAGGTTTTTTTCGTAGGACATTTAGATGTTATCCTAACATCTTGTACGACTTCCTTACTGGGATCATTTATTCCCAAAGTGTCTTTGGACATTGTGAAATCATCGATTCTCAGTTCATTGTTTATCATATGTTCTGATACTTCTTTCAAGGAACGTACTTTCTTCCCTGCAGGCGTATAATAATATATGTCACACATTTTGCAGCCTGCGCATTTAATGGCCCGGTACACCACTTCTCATTTCCACCAGTACTGGAATGGTGTTAAAAATTTGGGATGGCTCAAATCTAACTTACTTTTCGATTTTCTGATTGTTGGGGTAGATGAATAGGTCGGTTCTAACTGTAATGGCCAAAACGCTGGCAGTTGAAACATCTGGTTACCCGGATGTAGTCGCGGACGCGGCACGAGGTCCAGTCCAGGCTGAGGGGCACCTTGCGGGCTTCTGGATCCACCTGCAGAACCCAGTTGTTGGTTGGGTCGGTTGCCCGTCCCACCTTAAAGGCGGCCTTCATGAACGGGTTTTTTATGGATGTGGGCAGGAGATCGTCCAGTCGGTCCTCGATGTCCTTAGCCACGACATCCTTAGATGCACCGAACAGGATCACGGTCGGCCACGTCTTCTTCGGAACTGTGGCAGTGAGTCCAATCCCATCCAAGAGGGCGTTGGTGGGCAGACGGGTGACCGGTTGAGGATTCGATCCGGATGCCATTCCTAGGAATCTTAATAAAACGGTCAGGCTTAATTTTTAGCTGGCCAGGTGTCAACTTGTCCTGAAGCAGTTTGAGCGTTTCGTCGGCCGATTTGATGGTGGAGCCTGCTTTGGGGAAGATCTCCACCGAGAATTTAGGGACGGTGGGTGGGCAGCAGCGACGGAGGCCACCTGACTATAGAGCTGGGGGGCGGGGGCGGCTTCAGAATCGCTTCATTTATGGCCGTGCGAATGACGGCCTACAGGTCCTCGACGGGAGGCGGCAGTCCAATCCCAGTCGATTGACAGAGGTGCGCCTCGGTGAAAAGCCGCGTCAGGTGTTTTAGGGCGATCTGGGAAGCGATGACTGCCTGCATAGTGGTGTCCCTCCGCTCTAGGTTCCCCTTAGAGCTCTGAACTAAAGTTGAGATCAGGAGGGGTTTTCCCAGTTTATCAATGATCGCCGCGTGTTGGCCTTCCATTGTGAGGCTGGGCAGAGGTGGTGCATTTGGTATGGAGCAGATGTGGGCACCGACGGCGGGGCGGAGGTTGCAGCGCATGGGGCGGCCTGGGGTTCCTCCGCGGCGTTGGAGGCAGACGACGTCGAAGGGATGGCCTGAGGCCCGAGCACGTGGCCCGGTTCCATTGTGGAAGCGCACAGTGACAGTTGGCGCGGCCGCACTTGTCACGGAAGGATTCTAGAATGTTCGAATCCGTGTGACGTTGAAGAGAGTCGCGCGCACAGGTCGCAGAATGTTCCGGAACGTTCGGGATTCTGTGACGTCACGGAAGATTCTCGAAAGTTCCGGACTTGTGACGTCAGGCAAGAGTCGCACGCACCCACTCCAAACGCGCGCACAGGTCGTGGAAGGTTGTCGAATGTTTGGGACTTGTGACGTCAGGAGAGAGTCGCGCGCACAGGTCTCGGAATATTCCCGAGTGTTCGATACCTGTGACGTCAGAGAAGCGTCGCGCGCACACAACGCACTCCGTTCACTGACCCGAAGCGGCTCTGGAAGCTTCCACCGCTTTGGGAGCAAAGACGCGGCACTAATTTCATTTGCACGTATTTACATTAGCACCGATTCCTCGGCACTTGACGCAAAAGGAGACCGCAAGCACTCCCGCACTCATTAACAAGAACAAAGCCAGTTGAACGAACGCGAGAAAGAAGCTGGCCGCTCCCGCACAAGCCCACGCCGCACAGAGCAAACAGGAACTCTTGATTTAGCGATTATCTCTGCCTTTATCGAACCAGAAATTTTTGCACAGGTTTCGGACACATTAGCACACAATTTTTTATGCAACAGCACAGCGTAACACGCAATTGATCGGATACAACAACAACACAAAGGCTCGGATGAGAGGCGACCGGTCGCTTCGAAAATTGGCGGTCCCATAAGGAGTGCCGCGTTACAGAACCCTCTTTTCTATGTCGGTTAAATCCTTTTGTTTATTTTTCCCGTCACCGAAGTCTCTCGATTTTACATTCGCGACTTTTTGTTTTAATATTGGCTTTCCATTCGGAAAAAATCTGAACTATTTATTCGTTTTCAAGACAGGCTTCTTTAATCTGCGTGTAAGTTTGTTCAGCGTAGACCATGGTGCTGTTACCTTTCCTGCACTTTACTGGTTCCCTAATGCGTCCTCGTCCTAGTCAATTCTGCCCCTATCGTTTTAAACAGTTTTTCCTTAATTCTAACATATTTAACATATTTTCGCTATTGTACTGTAATTAATTTTTTATTTCTGTAATATTGCGTTCAATTTGACGCTGGTCTGTGGAATATATGCGCTGTTGGGCGCCTTTTGTTGTTGACTAAATGGCCAATCATTAAATGGATTCTTTGTTACCCAGGCCTTTCTGTTAGACTTCCATATTACTCGTAAATTAGACTTTGAAAAACCCGTCATGGCCCGTGGATTTTTCGAATGATAAATTAGCATTGGTTCCAGTTTCAAATCTCCCGAGTCTTCGCAGCTTTGAACCCTGGCCCCGTTCTCTCTTGTGATATGAATGTTTTATATGGCAAGCGTTTCCAAAATAAACCCGTTTCATCAACGTTGAATTTCAAATTTGGAGGATATCCACCGCTTTCAATTACAGTTTTTAATTGTTTCGGAAAATTTCTTGCTCCTTTTATGTCATGAATGATGAGCAACTTGGTAAATTTAAATCTAAACTGCTTGAACAACTTGGTAAGTTGATGTGTTGAGGCTGAAGCATTTGTGCCACTTCAATTTTCTTTTTTAGGGTGGCCTCGACATACCCTTCCGCCCCCATGACGCTTTAGAGTTACGAAGTCTCCACCACGATTGGCCAATTGTGTTGCACTTGATCTCCTGAAGCAGTGGTCTGTGGAAAGCTCAAGTTGAAGCAATTTAAAAAAAGTGGCAATTTCTTTCGACACTTTGCCTACGGTGTTGATACCAATGGGATTGTTAATACAGCGTCCATTTCTGTATGTCAAAAAAAAAACGCTTGTGGGTAGTATTTTGAGGCCTAAGTGCAGCATAGCTCTTGATCAAGTTAATCCACATTTCTTCAGTTATTACAAACTCTCTTGGTAAATTATTTTTTGTTTTAGGTATGGACACAATAATTGAATCTTCCTGGTATTTAATGTCATCTGTAGACATATATGTGAGCTCTTCTCGTCTACAAGCCCCACTGTATCCCATTACCAAGATGATCTAAAATAGTATATATTTATTAAATTTAAGTATGCATAATTTGCTTGAATAATCATAATTTAGGGTAAAAATAGCACCACTGTAAAATTTCAATAAAGTTTGTACGTACTTTCATGACCATATATATTTTGTTATCAGCGTCAGATATGAATTTCATAATCTCGTATTCGTCAAATATTTTTGATTTTTTTGGTGTGTATCCTTCAGAACACCGTTTTAAAAATGCTTGAAGTTTGTGATATTTTGAAATATAAGCATTCACGTAAATACTCAAACATGATCTTAACTGGGAGTAGAGACACCACAAACTGGAGGATTTATATTTTTGGCGTTGCAATTGAAATATGCCAGCATAATATTTTCAGTGATTGTTCCAATATTGCTTTTCTTACGCCAACTTTCAAATTCGCCGTATTTCTTTGCGTAGATATGGCGTGATTTTGTCGGTAGCAAATTACTTTATTGCATTTTCTGCCAATGCTCGTATTTCTGGGGGCGTAGATTCTAAAACATCTTCAGAGTTCATTTTTAGAAATTCTTGAAATAATGACATTTCAAATTCATTTCTTTCCAAAGCCGTTTTTAATGTGTATTTACCAAATGCCGCGAAATTCCTTAGATTTTGAAATTTCATGTTTTGCTTTAAAAATGTGTCAAAGAAAAAATAGCGTATGATACCTCGTTTCTAAGGCATTTTGTCGCACTTTCTCTTTTAGGGGCACTCCGCGCAAGCTCGTAATGCCCTAAACCCGTGCATGCGACATAATGCTTCTTATTAAACTCGTATCATAATATACTATTAAGTTCCAATCATAACATAAGTGTTTGCCGTTTGTTGAAAATCTTTATGTATGTTTCGGCCCTCGTCAGTTACTTGTGGTGGGTATTGGAATGCCATTTCATCAAAATAATGAGTTAAGGTATCCTCGAAATTGCTGCCATCTCTTGCACAAACAAAATTGTGTAGTAAGAGCAAAATCGGGGGGAAGTGCCATACTTGTGTGAAAACTCTCCACTTATTGGAAAGCACCCCAAATGCACATTCGACTATACGCCGTGCCCTGCAATGCCTGTAGTTAAATACCCGACGTTCAACGTTTAAATTATTTCTCGGGTACGGCCTTAAAAAATTGTTGGTTAGAGGAAAGGCCGCATCTCCCAATAACACATATGGAAGCAATAGATCTTCAGTGTTAGGCATTGCATTTGGGCCGGGTAAATTTAATTGATTTTTGAAGAGTTTTTTTCCAAATGCCCAATCTTTAAAAATGTTGCTGTCGCTTTCTCGCCCATAAGCACCCACGTCTACTGCTATGAAACGACAGTCAGCATCAGCTACGGCTAATAGCACAATGGAGAAGTACGTTTTATAATGTATAAAACTAAATCTACTGTGCTGCGGAGAAATCAAGCGTACGTGCTTTTCGTCCGCCGCGCCCACACAGTGAGCGAAATTAAAAAAATTTTCTGCAATTTCAATCCACCTCTCTTGCGAAGAAGGTGGCTTCATTTCCAATGGCTGAACAACATCCCATATTACTTCACATGTCTCTCGAACTATACCAGATACCGTTCATTTACCCATTAAGTAGTCAAATTTTAGCATTTCAAAGTTCTTACCTGTAGCTAGGTACCTGAAAAACGCAATATTTATAAAAAAAATTATTTGATTTTTCAGGTGCGATTGTAAAATAAAAGGGCCAATGTGCGGGATTCCTACCGAAAAAGTAAGAATAAAATAAAAAATACCCCCTCGGAATCCAGCTTCAACACTCGCTCAGACTATAGATTTACAAACGAGTTGTCCTTTTTGGCGGCAACATGTAAAAGCTTCTGTAAAAGCAATTGACTACGAATGTAGTGCATCATTTGTGTTTTTTTTTCAGTCATGAAGGAAATGATAATGAAGAAGTAAGTAGTGAGGAAATAGAGCCAGACGAAGTAGTGCAAGAAAATTGCGTGCTTTCTAGAACACCGAAGGCCAAAAGAAACAAAAAAGATGTGCCCACGGAAATTTTAAATATGTTAAAGGAAAGAACGCGACCAGCCGACGACGACGACGATGATGATTGTAAATTTTTGATGAGCTTTCGATCGGATATGAAGCGGATCACCCCCTCACAAAAGATCGACTTTAATATTGCCATGTTGGAGGTCATGAAAAAAATATGCTGCCCCAATCACCCACCTTCCTATGACACTTACAGCACCACTTCACATTTCATTCCTACATTTCCCCATGCTGGCCACAGTAGTACCTTACCATCCATTCATCCATCTCTCTACGCTACTAACAATAGTCCTCCAAACCTACCATCGACTCGTCTATTTCCCTACCGCAGATATTTTGAAAACTCATCCCCTAAATGTTCACGATCTTACCCTAAATCCCCAATTCCTACCCCAATTACCCAGTTCCTTAACATCTCAACAAAATTAATTTTAAAATATTTTAACAATTTTTAATAATATAATTATTATTATTATATTCAGATTTACTTTAAAATTGTAAATAAAAAGTTTTCTGACCTTAAAGTGGCGGCCAGTCTTTCTTCTGCAGTTATTGCAGCCCTCCATTTTGTATCCTGTTTCTTTATACTACTCTGAACTAAATGAAGGAGCTCATCAAATGAATTTATCGACATCCGATAATAGTCGAAAAATTTATCGGAATATGCTCGTAATTTATTTCGTAATAAATAAAACTGGCTTTTTTGTAGTATTTTGTAGTATTACCTGCACAATATGAAACAGAAGTTTATATGGTATTAAATTAAATTAAATGATTTTAAATCAGTGGAAATTCCCTGATAATTCTGGATCATTTTTAAATTTTGTTAAAGTTGATGGTTGTAATTAATATTGTTTATTACTTTAATCATGTCTTCACCTTTTTCGTCATGTTTTATATTTTGTTCATGGTTAGTAACTGTTGTTATTGATATTAAAAATGTGAGAGTAAAATTTACGATCAAACGTTCAACACGTATTTTTTTGCTCTTCAAAATCATTATATACAGTCCATTAAGTTCATATAGAGGCGTTTTTGGGAATATCAACAAACGCAGAGCAACAAATATAATTCTTAATAATAATTATTCTTACCTGACCAGAACGCTATCGTACATAGAGTGAGAGTGAAAAGCTATAAAATTTGCCAAGTTAAAAAAGGACACGCTTAGTTTCTGACCGATATTTACTCTAGAAATAGGATAGTCCGGATTCTTTTGATGCTGATAGTACCCAGTATCGACAAGTCTTTTTTCTTTTTTGGGACAGTAGAAAACTTATCGCAATTAATTCAATGTCGTTCATTTTTAAATGTATTTCACGTCTGTCACAAATTTTTGTGAACTGTTTGTAGCCAAAAGCAAATTTAATATATAATGGAAATATTCGTCTCACATCGGATTCTACCGAAAATAAATGCATCGGCCTGTGATTACCGAACAATGAACTACTACAAATATTGATAAATCAACTTCGAGCCGACACTTTTAAATTTTTTTATTCAATTGCCTATCTACAATCTACCCTCATACAGGGACAAATAAGTAAATGTGTTACAATTAAATGTTCATCAGACGAAAAATTGCCCATCGACCGATATATCTGTAGACTCGTCAAATTGTAGTGGAAACCAGTCACATATTTCCAAGTTACGCTTTAATTGAGTTTTTATGTCTTTTGAAATGGCATGTATTCTTCTTGTGACGGTGTTATCTGACAACTGTAAGTTTTGTATTGCTGACATAATCTCACGTTTGTTAGAAAATCCCTCAAATAAGCTATCAGCGCCAGTCAGAAATGTTAAATAAAATTAGTCTGCCAATTTTATTATAGTTATTTAATCTTCACTTAAATTAAGAATACAACTTTCTGACATTTTTCTTAGAACACACTATCATTACACTTATCTGCGCTGCCGCAGTTGTCTTTACAGTTACCCACAAAAACGGTTAGACTAATAAGCGACAGAAGTGATACTCATATTTATCACCCCTATTCAATATAAATGTAACAATATTCACTAATAAAATACAAAAAATAAACATTTAAATTGTCAAAATAACTAACATATTAGTAACAACTTGTCACTCGGTCAACATTCTAGTTCTGAACATTATGAACTTTTCTCTTCCAAGAGGTTTAGTAAACATATCAGCACAATTTTCTAAGGAAGGTATAAAGTTAATTATTATTTCATTCCTTGAACAAAGATCTTTTATGAAATGATATTTAATTTCAATATGTTTACCTCGCTTAGAATTCTCAAAATTCTTAATCAATGAAATTGCACTTAAATTATCAATTCTTAAAGTCACTGGTTTATAGAATCCTAACAAATCAATAAAAATTCCTTTTAAGTTCATTAGTTCATGGGCTGCAAGACCTGCTGAAATGTATTCCGCTTCCATCGAAGATAGAGCCACACTGGTCTGCTTACGCGAATGCCATGCTATTGGATTGTTACCATGAAAACACAAAACCACTTACACTCTTGCGTGATTGGTGGTCACCACCCCAATCGGCATCACACATGCCCATTAGTTCATCGTTTCCCTTTATAAATGAAAGCCCATGATTTTTCGTAGCGTTCAGGTATCTCAAAATCCTTTTTGCAGCTTTCCAGGTATTGGGAATGTCTAGAAATCTACTTAGATACGATACACTGTATGTAATATTCGGTCTAGCAATTAACGATAGGTACATTAGACTGCATATTAATCTTCTATAGCGAACATTTTTCACAACTGGTCCAGTTGATTCATTTTGAAAATTAACTTCCATTGCTGTTGCTACAGGTCTAGTTATTTCCATTTCCAACTCTTTTAGTAGTCTCGAAATCATTTTCCCCTGATTTAAAAATATTCCTTCTCGGGTTCTCGTTATTTCCATTCCTAGGAAATATTTTACTTCTTTTATATTCTAAACTTTGAATTGTAAATATAGGTTATCAATAAGGTTGTCGACTTGTTTTTCTGGTCCTGATATCAAAGCATCATCCACAAATAAAACTAATGACACGTCACCTTGTATGTACAAGCAATAATCATACTCAGATCTCTTGAAATTCAACTTAGTCATTATCTGATTGAATTTTATATTCCAACATTTGGGAGCATTTCTAAGTCCGTACAAAGCACGACATAGTTTAAAATACTTAAACTCTGTTTTTAACCCTTCTGGTGCTTTAATGTATACATCGCTGTCAAGAGTTCCATTTAGGAAAGCAGTAGGGACATAAATCTGATGTAATTTCCAATCTTTCTGTACTGCTACTGATATGAGTAGTCTTATGGAAGCCACTCTGCATACTGGCGCATAGCTAAATTCTTCTGCATTATTGTATGGAACTTGAAAACCTTTGGCAACTAATCGTGCCTTCTTCGTATTGTTTTCTTTAGTTTTGAAAATCCATCTGGTGTCTATTGCTCTCTGTCCTTTTGGTAGCTCTGATGGAATCCATGTTTGCAATTTATCGTGAGAATTTAACTCGTTCTCTATGGCTTGTTCCCACTCTGACTGTTTCCAGGCTTCTTTAAAGTTCACTGGTTCTTCCTTTGTTTCAGATAGTAAACAGTAAGCAGTATAAATTTCATAATCCCTAAGGTTTTTCGGTTTTACTACGTTTCTCCCTGACCTAGTTGTGGTTTGTGACCTTTCTTCAGATTCATTGTTCGAAGTATCTTGTTTTTCTTCTTTCTCTTCATCTCTTTCAACTTCGCTTTCTTGATCACATTCGGGTAATTGTTGAATACCTTGTTTCGGTTCCTCTCTTGGCGGGTTTTCATTTTTAATAATTTCTTTGTATTCCATTATACTTTCATCAAAACGTACATCCCTTGTTCTAATTATTTTTCCTTCATCCGGTAGCTATAGTCGGTAGCCTCCTCCGCAATAACCGACCATAACTGCCCTTTTTGCTTTCGGATCTAGTTTACTTCCTCTCGGTAAAACAGTAGCCCAAGCTCGGCACCCAAATATCCGTAATTTGCTTAAGTCATTTCTTCCGTGCCATATATCTGAAGGTGTACATGCCCTGAGTAGAGCCATGGTTGGTGTTCTATTCATTTCATATACAGAGCACTTTAACACTTCGTTCCACAATACTTTTGGGATAGAGGAACTTATGATTTTTGTTCTTACTTTATCTGGTAGAGTCCTATTCAGCCTCTCTGCTTTTCCATTTTGCTGTGGTGTATATGGTGTTATATATTGTATTAGAATACCCTTTTGTTTACAATAGTTTAAAAAACTTTTGGATGTGAATTCCCCCCCATTATCAACTCTAAAAGCTTTGACCTTTATGTTGTGTTGTCTCTCCACTTCTGCAATAAATCCTTTTAAGTTCTCCTCGGCCTCGTCTTTCGTTCTCAACATCCTCACTATGGTAAAGTGAGAATAATTATCTATCAAGGTGTGGAAATATTTTTCTTCATTTATTGTTGCAGGAGTTATTGATCTGCATATATCACTGAGTATCAGTTCACCTATTGCTTTTGTGGTTCTCAAGTTTACTTTAAATGAGCATCTAGTTGCTTTTGCTTCGATGCAGGTTGAGCATATCTTGTTCGACTTGGTCAATCCCAGCTGTGAGAGAGACTCTTTACTTGCATGCCCCAATCTTCGATGCCACAAATTTTCATCAATGTTGCACTGCTCCTTTGAGTTTGCAATTATACTATCCACTTTGAGTACATAAAGACCACTGTTATGTTCATAGTTCAGCGAAAAATTTTTGCCAGTTATAGTAGTGCCTCATTTCTCTTCTCGTATCCTTTTAAAGTTACCTTGGAAGCAGAAATTAGGTTATGTTTTAAGTTCGGAACTATTAAAGCCTCTATTGATAAAATGTTACCTTGACATCTCGCCTTTAACGTCCCTATTTTATCTGCCTGTAAAGTTTCACCATTAGATATGTATATATTTACCTTTTTTTGTAACACTTTTATGTCGTCCATGTACTCTGCAATGCTTTCTTTTACAAAATGGTTACTCGCACCTGAGTCTAAAACAAAATTAGTATCTTCATTGATATCATTGGCAATGTTCGCAGCATATAGTTAAATCTCTGCTTTTCCTGCCGTATTGGCTCGTTGACTGCTGTCTGTATTTTGTCTATCATTTGTATATTGCCCTCTATAATTACGACTTCGATCTCTAAAATGACCTCTTCCTCTTGTATTGCTTCGACGTTTTGGACACTGTGCTTGAAAATGTTGAAGACTACCATAAACATACCAAGCTTCCTCGAGCTTTTACGAAGTCATGAATAACATCCGATACTGCCTCTAAGGCTGTCACTACAGTATCATATTTCGCTGGCAAAGATAACAACAAATGACACACCTTGTCGCTGTCACTAAGTTCTGTACCATGTTCTTTTAATTCTCTTATTATTGTGTCGAATTTTAGAAAATGGTCCTCTAAGCGTTCATTTACTGTAGAATATAGGTTAAGTAGTTTTCTCCCTAACGAGAGTTTTGTGAAAGAACTGGATCTAACAAATATGTGTTTTAAAGAGTCAAGTTGCGATTTTGCGTTGGTACAGTCCTTAATTATATCTAACAATAAGTGTTTATCTGACACCCCTTGTACAATTATTGACTGCGCTTTGAGATCCCTTCGCTTCCAGTCTTCTTTTTCTTTTGTTGTCGCTGCGTTATCTGGCTCAGCTTTCGTTATAACTTCTTCACAGCTATCTTTCCTTAATATCGTCATTATTCTAAAATGCCAATTATTGAAATTGTTCGCATCAAGCACTGGTACGGTTAAACTATTATGCCCGGCCATTTTGTGTGCGTGTCCCGCACCCTTTTCTTTCTTTTCCACTTTTGGAATTAGAAACTTTTCTTTCCTTGTACTTTTTGCGCGTTTACTAGGAAACACCCCGGGCCCATAACCTGTTAAATAAAATTAGTCTGCCAATTTTATTATAGTTATTTAATCTTCACTTAAATTAAGAATACAACTTTCTGATATTTTTCTTGGAACACACTATCATTACACTTATCTGCGCTGCCGCAGTTGTCTTTACAGTTACCTACAAAAACGGTTAGACTAATAAGCGACAGAATTGATACTCATATTTATCAAGAAATGCTCCTTTTAACAACTCACCATCTTGGAAAGACTTTTTCTTCTTTGCGAGCAGGTGAGAAATTTTTAAAGAAGCAATCGTGGCATTTTTAGAATTTACTACAGGCCTAGTGAAAACCGACTGTTGGGCATTCATGTTTGATTTTAATTGTTTTATTTTCTTGTTTCTTAATTCAGATTTAAGTGGACAGCTAAGTGGCATGTACTGTTTGAAAGTGGCGTTCAACATTATGTTTTTTCGGCACTGCAACACTACTGCCGCACAACAAACAAAAACAATTATTTTTGAAGTAGACGAAACAATATGATTCCTCCCAGTCAGTGTTAAAACTGTAGGTTCGTTGTCTTTTATTAGTTCCACTCATTTTGGGGTTAAAATAACAAAGTATTTACAACCTTTTTTTTTTTTTGCGGAGGTGGGAAAATCCCTTACGGGAGACCAGATATTCAGGTACTGTGGGGTTCCCCTATACCGGACCACCGTCCTTTGGGTCTACCCACTAAGAACCACCCCCTCGCCACCCACCCACACCCTGGAAACCGCCCTACGGCATTACCTCCGGGTGTGGGTTTGTCCTACGCTTGTGGTGTGATCCTTGCCATTTTAGTCGTGTGTCATCTCAATTCCCTGGCGTCGCCACTCATCTTTTTGCTTATTCTGCAATATCTGGATCACCATTTGGGTAATAATATTCCAGTGATCTTGTGACTCCAGGAGGCCATCCGCTACGTTACTTGCGCTTATTTGGTACCCGAGTTGAGTGTTTGCATCCTCCCTGATGCCTTACCATACCTCACAATGGAAGATCGTATGATCTGGTGTATCCTCTTCAGGACAGTACCAACAGATGTTAGAGGTCTGTTTACCTATTTTGTATAGGTAGCTGTTAAAAATTCCATGGCCCGACAGCCCCTGCGTGAGAAGATGGTTGGGTTCCACCCATTTACACAGGCGCCATCTCCTAACGTCTTGAATGAATATTTTGGCCCATCCTGTGTACTGTTGCCACTCCGTCTGCCACGCGTCATCCATATTATCTTCGGCCGTTTTGCTATAGTCTTTGCCGTTTCTGTAGGTTTCTGTCCTTTGTTTAGCCAGGAGCCAAATAGGTGGCATCCCGGCTATTGCCAGAACCGCTGGCGTTGATGTAGTTCTATACGCCGACGTCACTTTAATGGCTAATTTGTGGTTCACCTTTTCCAGTTCTTTTTTATAATGGGCCCAGCGCATCGCCTTGTCCCATATCGGGGCACCATATAGAAGTACTGATAATACCGTAGTTGAGATAGTCCGTCTCTTACTACTGCGTGGGCCGCCGATATTTGGCATCAACTTGATTAGGGCGGAGGCTATCTTCGTGGCCTTCAGGCAAGTTTCTTTTATGTGTTGTGTCATTTTCGAGTCTTTGTCGACCCACACGTCGATGGCAAGGCTTTTCAGTTTCCTCCTTCCTGTCAGGAGTACCATCTCCGTCTTCTGTAATGCGATCTTAATGCCCATGTCAGTCAGTTTATTCCTCACCTGGTTGAATTCGAATTCTAGTTTCTCTTGGAGTGCGGTCCAACTCTTAGCCTCCACAACTATTGCCAGATCATCGGCATAGGCGATGAGTTGTGTGTTTGTGCCTAATTCCATTTCCAATATCTGATTGTAGAAAATGTTCGACAGAGTTGGTCCGAGGACCGAACCCTGTGGAACCCCACACGTCATTTCAATCTTATTCCCGTATGCCGTGACGATATGTCTATTTGTCAAGTATGAGTATAGGATCTTCTTGATGGGGGGGCTTATGCCTGCCCTCTCAATCGCCTCTACTATGCCCGCCCATGGGGCCGAATTGAAGGCATTCTCGACATCTACCGTCACCATGGCACAAAATCCTCGATGTCTATAGGCCTTCTGGTTGATTCTAGTTGGTGCCTCCAGCACTTTCAGGACCGCGTCTATGGTGGAGCGGCCTGGCCTAAACCCGAACTGGTTATCATGTAAGATCTTCTTCTCTTCTAGCTCTCTGTCGAGGAGGCCTTTGATAATGGTTTCGAAGAGCTTCCCTGCCACATCCAGCAGACAAATTGGTCTATAAGATTTGATGTCATCCTTCTTGGGTTTTTCTATAAGTACGAGGTGTGCTCGTTTCCATATAGCTGGAAACTCGCCCGCCTTCCAGTATTTGTTAATTACCCTTGCTATAGTCGGGGTTAAGGGTGGCCAGGGCTTTCACGACTTCCGCTGGTATTCGGTCAGGACCAGGGGCTTTGCCAGGTCTTATGCGTCCCGCCGCTATTTCAACTTCACTGCTCGTTAACGTTAAGATGTCTTCCTGTCGAATGTCGACTGTTGGCCATCTAACTATCGGATGTGACGGGAATAAAACCGTCACCTGCCGGCAGGTTTCCTCCCTGGACAATTCAACGCGTGGGCGGAGTTTTAGCCTATTGGTCACGACCTTGTAGGCCGTTCCCCACTCGTCGTCGTCCGGTTCTGCACAAAGTCGCCTCCACGCCTCTTTTTTTGCTGACTTGATCATACGCTTAAGTTCTTTTTTCGTCTTCTTATACTCCTCCCTTAGCTCGGTGAGGTTCAGGCCGTTACCTCGTCCTCCATTGGCCCTTATACATCTACGCATTTGAGTTATACATAGTTGCCGCTTAAGTGCAATGTCGGCGTTCCACCAATATTTGGGGAGGCGCGACTGGTGTGCGGACTTTTTTGGGATCAGGTGGCTGTCGCATAAAGCAGTAATAAACTTCATCAGGTCTTCTGTGTTGGCTATATTGTCCCGTTGTCCAGAACTTTTAGTAGCCCGGGTTTAGAGACCTTCCATCCCTTCGACCTTACCGGTGGCAGCCTACCATTGGTCGGTTCCTGGATTATAAAGGATATCAGCCTATGATCGCTTAAATTTTCTATATCGTCTCTCACCCTCCATTCCGAGATCATAGGGGCTGTAATGGGGGAGGTCAGGGTGATATCGATGATCGAGGCACCCATGGGACCTACGAAGGTAGGGACATTCCCCTGGTTGATCACTACCAGGTCCAGTGCCCCGATCCACTCCTCCATCATATCACCCCTTGTGTTCGTTAGATTCGATCCGAATGCGCGTGACCTTGAGTTAAAGTCCCCAGCGATAATTACCTGCGTGTTCCGCTTACTCCTAATGTGAGAGTCTAGATCATGCAGGAATGTCTTGAAATCGTTAGTATTCTTGTTGGGCGAATAGTAACAGGAATACAGCAGTGTGTTCTCCACCTCCGCGCACACGTAACCCTTGCCTCTACTCAAGTTTATCACCCGGAGGCCGGGCCGCGCATAGATAAAACAATCACAATCTAAGTCACACAGAAGATTAACAGATCTACGTTTGTTGGGCTCCTGTCCGAGCACTACATCGATATCACTCTCACACACAGACTGATCTAGGATGTCATGCGCCGCGTGACATCTATTAAAGTTTTGTTGGGCGACTTTTATACCCATTATTAGCGTTGTATGTATGGCGCAGCTCCCCCTCCTGCATCCCCTGGAATGTTGTCAGCTAGACTTCTTGTTCTTGCCAGCCTGAGGGCTTTGTGGAAGGTCGGGCATTTTCCGGAATTTCCCCTATGGCCTTTTGTTTTACAAAGGGGGCACTCGGCCTCTTCTTTGCATTCGGCCCCTTTGTGGCCCTCCTTGCCACAGTTATAACAAAGGGTTGTTCTATCAGGGCCCTTACATCGTTTTGCTAGGTGGTCATGGGCCCAGCATTTAAAGCATCTCTTTAACTCCAAGCGGCGTTCCAAAGTACACCTGGAGAGACCTACCCGTAACGGTGGTCCCTCCAGCAGAGTTTTTGCGTCTTCTTCTGTTACAGTGAGGGTGATAGACTGCGTCTCACCGGCATTTGGTCGGATGGCGCTCCACTTATGTGGTTTTGTAATCAGTTCTGATGCCCTGTGGTTAACTGCAGCCGCAACTTCTTCGGCGGTCGTGACAGCATCTAACCCCCTAATGTGAATTGAGACTGTTTTATATGCAGTGCCAGGTTTTCTGACATCAACATCTTTCCACCTTGCAGATATTGTTTCTTTCAGCTTGTTGACGGCCTCTTCGTCCTTGTCGGTGATAATCAGTAGTTTGCCGTCTCTACTTTTTCTCGTCCGTCTTATACATTGTCCAGACGTGTCTGAGCCGACAGCTTCCCTCAGCTTGCCAACTAGGGTCTTGTATTCCTGTCCCTTTCCTTCCAGAAGAAGGGCAGAGGTAGACCTTTCCTTTTTTACTTTCGTCTTATTGGCTGAGTCACCACCAGGGACTTCTTTTGGGGCGGTAGATTTCATTATCTTGTTGGAGACATAAACGCCTATCTTGCAATTAGTGCCGTGGAAGATTGTTTCTGCCATTTTGTGTAGTGGCTTCCACGTCATAGACTCAGTATGGTGGATAGCCACGTACTTGTCATTACCGGTTTCTTCTTTGAGCTTGGATAGGGAGTTCCAAATACTCTGGGCCGTGCCATCGTGGCAAATCTTTATAACCTTTTTCCGCGTCATGGAGGCATCCTGCGGTCGAATTCGTGTAGTGATTTCGAGTACTTCAAACTCGCCCTCTAGGCCTATAAGTTCTGGGAACTTATCCCGGAACAGTCTCTGGACGCTAAACTCCATTTTCTGATCCTCCGGCTCCACCATAACGGCCTTGACGACAGAGTCGTTGGTGGCAGCCGGGTTGCCGATCTTTACCTCGGTGTTTGTAAACATCTCCCGAGGCCACTCTCTATCCTTTATGGATTCAAAACCTTCGAATGATGTTACTCCATCTAATGTCTTTATTGTGTTAGGGGATGAATCCCTATCCACCTTCCTAAGCCAGGGGGAGGTTTGAGTTCCCGTGTCCGCTGTCTCTGTCTGTACAACTTTTATTTGGGCCGGAGCGTTGTTGTCTGGTTCCGAAGTGTCTAGGATAATGACTTCATCTTCCTTACACACATCCTCCTCTGCATCGGGGACTCGTCTGTGCAGGTTTAGGAACTGCCTAGTTGAGTCCCTGTTAAGGTGTCCCACAGCACCTTTTAACCTACCCACTAAATTCTTTATTTGTCGCTGTGTGTTTGGACAATTAGCCTTGCTTACTTGCTTACTTAGTTCTATCACGTATCCCGTGACTACGTTCAGAGAGTCAATTAAATTCCTAACAATTTCATTTTCGCCTCCGGTTTCTTTTGTGTAAAAGGTTTCCGTAATCTTCCTCTTTTTGATTGTTGGGTCGGAGTTACACCTTTGGAGCTGGCTTCTTTCTTTTTCTGGGGTGGATGACCCCTTTCCAGCAGGGGATCGTTGGAGTTTTTTCGATTGGCCGAAACCATACGGCGCCTGTCGTTCCTTCTCTGCTCGCCCATTGGTGTAAATCTGTATCGCTGCCTGGGCGTTTATTGGTTGCGTGTCCTTCTTGACAGTCTTAGTCCATTTTTGGGCGCTGCCCTCGGAATTACTTCTGTGTAGCGAAGTAAATCTCTTCCCTCCAAAGAGGTTCTCCCAACCAGGAGCTAGATATGGAACCCTGGCCTGGTTTTCCACCAGGGATCCATCACAGTCGCTGGATGACGGTCCAGGGGAGCCTGTTCGAACACTCCCCTCGACCGGTACTGGGGTTCCGGGCCCCTGTACTGTAGACTTATTTTCCATATCAGTGTCCATTTCATAGTAGTTTGGCCATACTACCCCTGGTACCCGGGTCCGTTTTGTACCTGCCGGCAGGTTCGTCATCAGTAGTCCCGTCCGGCACATAAAAAATGACTAATAAAGACTAAAGAAAAAACTAAAAGGAGAAAAAGGGAGAAAAAGTTAACACAGATGCACAGAAAAAATTGTCAGAAAGTTGTCGGTCCAGTCCTGTAACCGATTCAGCGTAAATGCGACGTGAATCTGGGAATTAATGTTGGTCCGCCCTGTATATGTAAAAAGTGAACACCCTGTATAGTGCGCGACCATCCCGCGTGTCTGCGTCGCTGTCCTTGGCTTTGGCCTAAAATGGCGGCGTATTTTTCCAAGTTGTTTTCCCGGTTTTAGGCCTTCCTGGGGTACTTAGGGCAAAAATGCCATCGGGGGAGATGTAATAAGTCCTGTCCCGCATCCGAATTGCGGCACTCCCGGGCACTACTGTCAAAAACTGATCCCGCGGACGGTAGCCCGAACGGTAGCCCGAGACACTATTTGTGGTTTATCTCGAAAGTTTTCCCGGACACCACCGCACAAAAATTCGTTTCAAATAATTTGCAATTTGCGCAATTATAATGAAAATTAAAAAGTAATCTTAACTATAAAATCAACACAAAAGCTATTTACGGCACTCATTATCTGAAAACTGATGTGTACATATTTCGCAATGCACTGCCAACGAAATTAAAAAATGGAATTCGAACTTACTGATCAAAATAGTCCCGATTGTAAACCTGGGGTTCAAACAAATATATTAAATTACTACACACGAAAACTTTCAAAAATTCAACTCGAATTCGGTACGTGACGAAAACAGCGTGCGTTAAGTTATTCTTTTATTAGTTCCACTCATTTTGGGGTTAAAATAACAAAGTATTTACAAACTAGGAACAAACCATAGGTCGAATGTACGTTTATCTTACACAGCACAAACCAACCTAGCTAACCCCACCACTCACGCCGACGTAAAGATTACATAGCCACCTCTAGGACACTGCTATATTTATTCAGCAACTTTTCCATCAAGTATCTGAACAATATCGTTAACGCATTACTAGCGGGCGTTATTTCAGAGACGATATAATTATTTTCGCTTATATTTCTCTGTTTAATTACTAAATATTTTTTTATCGTGGTTGTACAGCGGCGGGCGCCATGGTGCCCGCAGGCATAGGGTTGGGAACCATGGACCTACAGTATCCAGTGCCTCCAGTTACCAATCTGAACCACAACGGATCGTAAGACGTCAAAGACCGAGAGTTTTCAGAGTCACAAACAATACATTCGATTTATATGACGAACATGAATCTAAAAGTAGATTCAGACTTTCTAAACGTTCTGTTCGGTACATTTTAAATTTAACTAGAAACCACATCAAACCTCTAACAGAGAGAAATCAATTCATATCTGTAACAAATCAATTGCTTATCGCACTTCGGTTTTATGCATGTGGAACATTTCAAATCAATGTTGGTGACCATTTTAATGTGACAAAAGGTACAGTGTCCAGAATTGTACATAAAGTCAGTCATGTTATAACCAGGCTTCGTAACAGATTTTGCCGAGATCAGCAAAACAGCGTGAAATTTGCCAACAATTTTATAACATCGCAAAGTTTTCAGGTGTTATTGGTGCAATAGATGAAAGCCACATCCGGATACAATCCCCTGGAGAACCGACTGCCGAAACCTTTCGAAGTAGAAAAGATTATTTCTCTTTTAACATCCAGCTTATTTCTGATGCCCGATTAAATATAACGGATGTGGTAGCAAGATGGCCAGGATCTGCGCATGACAACCACATTTTTGATAATTCATTAATAAGGGCTCGATTTGAAAACAATGAATTTGATGAAACGTATTTATTGGGTCTCTTAGCATGGAGGAGTTCAATTACTACGCTACTGTTCGTTAATCAAAATCAAACCAGATAAGTAAATTAGAATGGAACATATACTATGAAAAGTGCAGTGACAAAATAGAAAAAGACATCAACATTAAATATATAAAATTAAATAAAAAAATTCAGAATTTATTATCGCCCAAAGTAGGAAAAGAAAACGCAGAATATAAAACCAACAACAAAAATCTTAACGAGTGGCAACCAAGAATAATTAACCTTACGAATATGGCCCTCAACAAAAACGAAATGGAAATACTAAGCCTAGGCTTTAACTATAATTTGAATAATCAAAACAATAAACAAAGCATAGAAAACATGATAATAGACTGTGAATCTGCTATCACAAAAATTGAATTAGAAAACCAAGACATTGTAAGATCGCATTGCGTCTCTGTAATAGATAACATAATAAAAACGTGTAATAGCGAAGAAAGGAATAAAGGAGACAACAACAACAAAATAAATAATCAACATAAAACATTACAAAATATAAAGAGGAAAATAAAAAACAATGATACCATTATTACAAAAGCAGATAAATCAAAAACAATGGTATTAATGAATAAAGAAGAATACGTTGAAAAAACTATAACATTCATAAAAAATAATAATTTCAACAGGATAAGTAATGACCCAACCACAAAGTTTCAAGCACAAATAAGGAATACTATAAAAGCCTCAAACAGAATTATTCCAAAAGAACATCAATGGAAACAAATAAATATGAATCCAACGGCTCCAAAACTACTATCATTGCCTAAAATACATAAAATAAATATGCCTATTAGACCAGTAATAAACTATACAACGGCGCCAGCTTATAAAATTTCAAAAACTATCGCAACAGAACTAAAAAACGCTATAGAATTAAAACACGAGTACGCGATAAAAAATAGTTTAGAATTGATTAATAAATTAAAAACTACATAAGTCAACAAAAACTCAAAATTATTATCATTTGACATTGTCAACATGTATACAAATATCCCAATTAGAGAAACAATAAATATAATTAAAAATAATTTAAAAAAGAAAGCATTTCATGAAGAATACACCGAACAAATAATCAACAATATTGAATTGGTACTCAACCAAAATTACTTCCAATTTTGTGACGAATATTATACACAGCATGACGGATTGGCAATGGGTTCACTAATATCAGCCATTTTGTCTGAAATATTTTTACAAACATTTGAAGAAAAAAGAATGCAAACACTGGAAGAAAAATTTAAAGTCAAAGAATGGTTTCGATACGTAGATGACACGCTGGTTATTACAGACCATGATAACCCAACAGAAATATTAGACTACTTAAATTCAATACATCAAAAAATAAAATTCACATTAGAAATTGGAAAAAATAACTGTATCAACTTCTTGGACTTAAACATCAAAAAAGAAAATAATAATTTACATTATAACATTTACCGAAAAAACACCCAAACAGATCAAGTAATCCATAACAATTCAAACCACCCGTTTCAGCAAAAAATGGCAGCTTTCCAACACCTCATACTTAGGCTATACAATGTACCAATGAATAAACATAACTTCGGTAAAGAGCTAGAAACGATAAAACAAATTGCCATCAACAATGGATATAATACAAAACTATATACAAGTTAATCAACAAATTCAAATTTAACAGAACTAAACATAAAAACATAAACAAAAACTTGGACCAAAATTTACAAAATAACTGTTTGGGGTAAGGGGTTCAAGGTCGTTAGGATCGGAAGATAAGGGACACAAAGGACGTGAATTTAAAACTGATTCTATCTGTACAAGGAGAGTATACATTTCTTCAAAAGTAAGTAGAGCATTTCCCGCTACCCTCCGCAAATGATGCTTTACAGATTTTACACTTGATTCCCAAATTCCTCCAAAGTGAGGTGAACCCGGTGGGACAAAATGAAAGTTAACTTCATGATTAGAAGCTAACTCACTTATTGATTCAGAGTTTTTCCCCAAAAATGAGGACAACTCTCGTAGTTCTGACTTAGCACCTACAAAATTTAAACCATTGTCAGAGTAAATATCATGTGGTTTACCTCTGCGAGCACAGAATCTTCGCAGAGCCAAAATAAAGGAGTCCGTTGATAGTTCGGTTACCAGCTCAATATGTATAGCCTTTGTCGAAAAACATACGAAAACTGCTACATAAGCCTTTGTACCTTTACAGCCGCGCCCCTTTTTATTCTTTATTAACATGGGGCCAGCATAATCAACGCCTGTGACAAAGAATGGAGGAGATGGTTTTATTCTGGCTTGTGGTAACTTACCCATAATCGGAAATACAGGTTTTGGGGATGCACGAAAACACTTTATGCAGTTGTGCACAGTACGACGAGCTAAATCTCTACCGCCTAGAGGCCAAAAATTACTACGAATTGTTGCCAACAACAGTTGAGGACCCGCGTGAAGCAATCTTTGATGTTCACGCAAAAAAAGCAATTTGGTGAAACGATGTTTGGCAGACAAAACCAAAGGGTGTTTCTTATTATAATTAAAGCTGGAGTTTACCAGGCGACCTCCGACTCTAAGAAACCCTTTTGAATCTAGAAAGGGATTGAGATTCAGTATTATGGCGCTGCGGAGGGATTTGTGATCTCTTAGTAAAGTAATTTCAGAGCAGAACGATTCTCTCTGTGAAATTTTTATTAACGTAGCTTGAGCGTTCTGAATCTCAAGAAGCGAAAGTGGCCCAAGACACCTGTCATTTGGAGCCTTACAAGAATTTACCTTGAATCGAATACAGTAAGCAACTATGCGTTCCAATCTACTTAAATCTGAAAACTTCGCGAAAGGAAATTGGGGAATGTCAATATTTATCATTGATGTAGAATTTTCAGCTAATGATAGCCAAGAAGGCCCATACCACCATAAAGATGACTCTACGAGTTGACTGAGAGGAACACCTCTTGAAAGTAAATCTGCGGGATTGCTCTTGGTAGGTACGTGTCTCCATTTTGAGAAAGAAGTTGTGTCTATTGCATACAAATGTTTTAAGAAGGTTTGGCGTGGTTTTCAGCCAACCAAGAACAACTGTCGAATCTGACCATAGAAAACACTTGTCGAACTTAATTTGAATTGATCTCATGACAACTGTAGTGAGACGAGAAAGAATTAGTGCCGCGCACAATTCAAGACGAGGTATTGTCAATGCCTTAAGGGGTGCTACCTTTGTCTTAGCAGAGAGTAACCGGGTCAGAATTTGACCGGAAGAATTAATGGAGCGAATATATAGGCAACCACCATATGCCAAAGTACTGGCATCAGCAAATCCATGTAGCTCAACATATTGAGGGTCTTTGCATAGTACATGCCTCGGAATGTTCAGCTCGGGTAAATGTTCCATCTCAGAGCAGAAGGACGACCATCTAGTTCTAAGTCTTTGGGACAATGGTTCGTCCCAAGACACTTTTTCCAGCCACAGTTGCTGGAGAAGCATCTTTGCTATAATTGTATACGGACTGAGAAGTCCGAGAGGGTCAAAAATTTGAGAGGTCTCTGACAGTATTGACCGCTTTGACACAATACTAGAAGAAGAAGATAAACTTGTGTACAAAAAATTATCTTTCTTGAAAGCCCAAACGAGTCCTAAAGTTTTGGTATGTTCGTCTGCACCGAAGGCTAGTAGATTTGGATGTATATCAGATGGATCTAAATTTGAAAGGACTGATGGCTCGTTGGAAATCCATTTTCTTAGTTTGAAACAGCCACTATCAAGAATCTGTGAAATGTTTTCGCAGATATGTCTAGCATTTTCGACTGTGTCTGTTCCAGTAAGTAGATCATCGACGTAGAAGTCTTCTAGGATTATTTTTGAAATTTCAGGATGAGAAGCCTGACAGTCATTGCCAATTTGAGTAAGGCATCGTATAGCGAGAAACGGAGCGGAAGCAGTACCATAGGTGACCGTTGATAGATCATATGTTTGGAGGACTTCAGAAGGATTTTCGCGCCAAAGAATGCGCTGAAGGGGTCGTTGATTGGGCTCTATCAGCACCTGACGGTACATTTTCGCTATGTCTGCGGAAATGGCAATTGAATTTTTTCGAAACCTCAGTAAAAGGGAAAATAAATCTGATTGAATGGTTGGACCTACCATTTGAATATCGTTTAAAGAAAAGCCACTTGTAGTAGTCGCTGACCCGTCGAAGACCACGCGAAGAGAAGTAGTTAGCGAAGATTCTTTCAACACACCGTGATGTGGGAGAAAAAATGAATTTCCGACAGGCTGTTGACCAACTGGCGACATGTGTCCTAACTGTTGATATTCCTGCATGAACCTATGATATCGATCACTCAACATCGAGTTTGATTGTAATTTTCGTTCTAGATTGAGAAAACGTTTTTTAGCATTTTCAAAAGAGTCACCAAGTTTGCTAACTGGTTCCTTAAAGGGTATAGAAACGATAAATCTTCCGTCATTGTTGCGACGGTGAGTTTGCAGAAAGTGAATTTCGCATTTATTTTCTTCTTCAGACAGTACCTTTGTCTCAGGAATATCCTCTATTTCCCAAAATTTACACAATTGTTCTGAAATTTGTACAGTTTGAGAAAAACCACAAGAAATTGACGAGAAATTACTATGTTGTTGGGTGTTACCGCTGACAACCCAACCTAATCTAGTGTTTTGCAACATGGGTTTTCCTGCTGCCAACGATCGTTGACCAACGCATATCGTTTCCCAAAAATAATTAGCTCCAAGCAAAATATCGATTTTACCAGGAACGTTGAAATCTTTATCAGCAAGTTTAATATTGTGTGGTATATCCCACTCACGTTTATCCACTTTGAAACCTGGGATAATGCCCGTGATATGAGGGATGACTAAGCAGTCAGCTTCTAAATGAAACTGCGAACAGTTAGAATGTAGTTTGATTCTACATCTTGAGCTAATTTTTGTAGCATTATTGCTGATTCCAAGGATCTGCAAATCGATAGGAGAACGACTTAATTTGAGACGCTTACATAAGTTTTCAGTTATAAAACTAGACATGCTCCCAGAATCCAACAAAACCCTAGCAGAGTGCAACTTGCCATTTATGTCTTGAACCTGAACAGTTGCAGTAGATAGCAAAACTGTACTTTGACTAGAGGCGAAAGCAGAAAGAGTGACATTTGCTTCTGTTGAAGCAGTTGCTGCTTCCGTAGAAGGTTTATCAAAATGCAAGAGAGTATGGCCCTTAGCCAGACAATTTAAGCAAACCTTTAGTTCTTTGACCTTCTCAAGGCGCTGTTTTGCGTCAAGTTGTTTAAACTTCTCGCATGCATTTAATTAATGAGACGAGAGAGAACAAAGAGGACATATGACAGGTGTAGAAACCAATGATTTTGACGTATGACGTTCAATATTGGTTTTTTGATTTCTTTGTTCAATAGTTTCAAGCATTGACGCCTTTTTCTCAAGAAATGCCATTAAATCTACGAGACTAGACAAATTATCAGAATTATTCAAATTCTCAAATTCACGAACTGTGATAGGATCTAACCTTGAATTTATCAAATACACTAGAAAAGATTCTCTCTGATCCTGCACATTTACTAACGAGTCTAGTGAACGAAGATTTTTCTTCACGTTATCAATTAATTGGCGAAGTCTTGAAAAGGACTCTTTAGATATACTTTCTATGTTAAACAATGCCTTGATATGATGATATATTAATACCTTTGAATTGTTGAATCTATCATTGATGCTATCCCAGGCAATTTGATAATTCCCTGAGCTAATAGTTAAATTTTTAATGGCGTCAGCAGCTTTGTCTGTGCATGAAGCGCGAAGATAATGTAATTTATGGACTTCTGTGAGACCATCATTTTCGTGAATAAGGCTGGTAAATAGATCTCTGAAATTTAACCAATCTTCAGAGTTACCATTGAAAGTAGGCAGATTTATGGTCGGAAGCTTCACAAAACTTGAAGGTGACCTACTATTTGCAGATCGCTGTGACAAATTAGTAATACTAGGTGGAAATTGCGACTCTGGTAAAATAACAGGAGGATTGCATTTATTTAAAATATGTGTTGCTAAAGAAATTGCCTTATAAAACCGCCGTTCGAAATCATCGATATGCTCACGTTCGGCATCTACGTCAGTGCTATCATTTTCTATTTTACTTTGTATATCATCAAATGATTCTAATAATCCGCGTATCACAGGAAGCCTTTCTGTTAGATCAGTGACGTCATTTTCGGGCAAAGATCCTGTGCTCTCAAAAACCACGTTAATTTCACGCAAATAATTTTCAAAACGTGTGAGACGGCCTTTAACAGCTCCTCTCTTTTTAACGTTGTGTTCGTTGTCCATATTTTAAAAATATAACTCGAAATAAGAACACACAAAACACCTGTAACTTACTCAAATAGATTTGGAGACGCCACTGTCTCCGCGTTTCCAAGTTACTTTCTACGAAATACACGAAATTGTACACACCTCTGTACAAAGAACAATGAATCAATTCAATATAAATGTTTAAATAGCAAATCTGTAAAACGACACCTGCGGAATGCTCGCGTAGAAAATTGTGCTATGTCAGCACGACAACATAAATGCAAGCAAATAGAATCAATTTTAAATTCAGGTATGAACGATGGAAATGAAAGGACGTATAAATACCTTGCAGTTTATGATTGAGAGACCTACCAGACCGATACACAACATCCAAGATCGCCTGGGTCGGTCGCTGTCGACATGAAAAGATGGCGGGCGAAGAATCCCTCCTCGTGGCGATGAATCCACGAAATCTTCAATGATTTCACTCAATCGGGCTCGAAGGACCAATGTTTTGGGGGTGATTCAGGTTGAGTGAATTAAACACATTGAACACTTGTCTTGAATTAACTATGTATATTAATAAGCGGACTGTAAATACTTATGTGTTGCCACTACGGCGTTCAAGATAAGAGTCATTTTGCTACGAGTACAACCACTCGCACGTAGGTGGCCATTGCCAACTTAACAAAAAATGTAATTTAAAAGAGCGGCGCCAACAATAACAATAAGTATAAAGAAGGAAGTTGGGTAAAATTCAGTTATTACGGACATGAAACAAATAAAATAACAAAAATATTCAAGAATCAAAATTTAAAAGTAGCACTAAAAACAAATAATCAGTTACAAAAAATTCTAAAAACCACAACTGAAACATAAGACATATACAAAAGTAACGGGATATATTCATTAAAGTGTAGTACTTGCGATAAAAAAATATATTGGCCAAACAGGCAGAAGTTTCCATACGAGATATAAAGAACATATTAATAAAAATAATACGACGTCTAATTACACGAAACACCTGCAACAAGAAAAGCACCAATATGGACCTATTACGGGCACTTTAAAAGTGGAAAAAATCATAGAAAAAGGAGTAAGAATGAATATCGCAGAAAACTTGTATATTTACAAACATAAGCAGAAATAGCCAATAATAAACGAACAAACAAGTGTTACGAAAGATGTAATGTTTAAATTGTTAAATAAAATAAAATAAATAAAAATAACAAATAACTAATAAGATAAATAAATTCCAGCATGCCTAGATTTAAGCCAAAATTGAGGACCTTGGTGCAAAAAGGGGATAAGTCATTATTGCCCCAATATCAAATTATGTATGCCATTTGAATGTATTGTAAATTAGGTGTCGTTTGATGTAAGAATGGGACAAGTTATAATGTCATAATGAAGTTAAAACTACTTTTGACTCATCCCATAACGCGCCTTTGATGCAAGAAGGCGATAAATCAAATTTTCATATTGTGACTTATCCCCTTTTTGCATGAAGGTTCTCAATTATAGTTAGTTTCCTACTGACGACGAAAACGAAAACTTGTGTAATATTTTTAAATTAAATTTACAAGTTCTAGGAAATAAAAAGTAAATAACGAAATACACATAATGACAATAAATCAAATAGTTTTTAAAATGTTTTGAAGTTTTTCAAGAGTTTTTAAAATGTTTGTGTTAAATGTGTATATATGTAATGTAGTTTATAAAAATTGTGACGAGGAATTAACATTCCAAACAAAGAAAAAAGAAGATATGGAACAAAGGACAAAAATCGACATGTAAGTCAGACTTAAAAAAAAAGTTAATAGTTTGGTAGATTTCCTTGTCGTTTGATTGTTGTCTGTATCACTGTCAGCACAAATACGTCCTTACGTCAGATCGGCACTTAACTTTAATATATTGGTCTAAGCAACCTCAGTTCTTTAGAGTAACAAGTCCCAAAAAATTTTTTTTTGTGTTGTATAGGATAAGTATAAAATCAAAGCACTGGGCAATGAACAAGTTAAAATACATCGTCATGTAAACAATGTTAACGAATTGAATACCAAAATAGTTTTTAAGCAAATTTGTGGTAGTTGAATAAGTCTACATCAAAGTAAATTTATGCATTTTCTTCATAAATGTAATTGTAAAGGCTCTTATTTTAAGATTTTGCCATCGTTAATAACTGTTGAAATTTCGATTTGTTCTGTATGTAAGGAAAATTGTGAAAAAACTGTTTTAAAACTTTAAATTGTGTGAAATTAAAAGCACCTGCCCCTGATGCAAATTGATCGCAAATGTTTTCTTGGGAGGAAAATTTGGTAAATACATTTTTGATTATTCGAAGATGGTATGAATAACAGCATTCCTTACAGCAAAATTGTTTTGTGGCATTTGAACGTTATCTAAATTTTGCCCTGCATTTCTTGAACATTTGCTTCAATTTCAACGATGTGGTCATCCCTATTTCTGTATATCTTGTGTAAAATACACGTTGCTACTATAATTGGGATAGCATTATCCACAGAAACTCTCACTTCTATAAACCGACCCATGATATTTAAAATTTTAACTAACTAATAAATCAACTCAATCAAGATTTGAGTCACGTCAGCGAGTCTAAAAAACCTGCGATAACCCGCATTTACATACTACTTGATACTCGAAGATCCAGTATGTATACCCATTTCGAACGGCCTTTTTGTTTGATAACAAATTGGTGTTTCTAGGTTTTGTTATGCTCGGTTACAGCGAGCGAAGCAGTTTACGCCTGGGATTTTTCTGCAACTAACATTACATTATTTATCCGTTTCCCTTCACAACCGGGAGCGAAGGTGTTGTGGAAATCATGTTTTGAGAACGGGAGTGCGGAGCACGGTGACAGTTTGTATTTATCTATTTCTGCTTTAAGATCGTATCTTTTTATAGGATCGTAATACGCCGCTGCATCTACAAACACATCGAAGGTTAGGATCTCTTTATTTTAAAATGTTGAAGACTTACCCCCTGGAAGTGTTACTGTAAGGTCCCATATGCACGTATTTTTTGATAGTTTCAAGGTTAAACCCTTTACCTCCATTGCGTTCACATTGGGAGGGATAAACTCTCGGAATCCCTCAGGATTTATTTTGGTGGGGTCCACGTTTTTTGGGCACTGAATCAAATACTGCGAGTGTAAAGGTATATTGGCCATATTTAACTCTCTGAATATTTCCGTCAATACTTGCTTGGGTTTGCCATCGGCCAACGTCATCATTTGGGGCTTCTTTATGGAGGTTAAGCCATTGTCACTAAAATATTTATACAGTACGTCTCCAGCAATGGTCTGTTTTGCCCCACAACCCACGAACACCAACCCTTCCTTGCCAGCTTTTGTTACGTGAGCCAAGGCCCTGTTTTGCCCATCCTCCAATTCTGAAGACAGAACTTCCAACGAGTTGATCGGTTCGTTGCCTTTGCCTTTGGGATCTCCACATGTTTCTTCGATGCTTCGGCCCTTTTTAATGAGTTCATCAAAGTTGGCGATGTGGTTACGAGGCACCATTGATCTGACCATGTCAATTTTATGTACGTCGTCAAGGACAGGCGTTGTCGACAATTTGGACAATAACGCTCTCGCGTTGCTCACAAATAGATCGGTCGGTTCCCGGTCGCCTTGTTCTTTTGCAAAAAGCTCCTTAAAAATTCTATAATTTGGTTTGTTCTCACCGAATGCATATCGCAGCGATTCCAGAGCTCCAGTCCAAGTTTGGGCGGAGGATTTCGTTCCCTGCCACCAGGTTGCGGCCAATCCGTCCAATACCATCGGTAATCCTTTGAGTGCATTCTCCTCGGTAATTCTGACGCAGTCCTTGTAGATGCAGATTGTATCTATGAACGCGTCTACACTTTCCAATTTTCTCCCTGCAAATCTCGATTTACAGTCTGCGAAACTCCCGTACGATGCCATCGCCGGGGCAGTCGACTTCACCGAGTCCGCATTCCCGGTGGTTCCCAGCACGCTGGTCACGCTGGCCAGTAAAGTCTGGAATTGCTCTTGTGACCTTACTATATTCTATGCCATTTTGCTTCGTAAATTGTAGTCTTTCTTGCGACGCGCGCGCACCAAACTTCGACAATAAAGCGGCAAGAACGTACACAACGCGTGCAGTAAGAAAGTTGCCAAATATAACGACACTTCCGCGACGCGCACCAAAGTTCACTTTGCTAAATATTTGCACGTTTTTGTCGCTGGACCGGATTCCCCAGTGCACAGACAAAACGGTTGAGACAACTTTTCGGTACATAGGCCAAACAACAGAGCAAAAAAATGTTTTGAGCAGCCATAAGTCAAGTTTATTACTTACATTTTGTTTGTATGAATGATGCCTTACGATACGCAATCAAATCGAGAAATGCAGAAAAGAGGAAAGATGTAGACACCCAAAGAGATGATGGTGAAGGAGGATTCTGATGTTGCCTTACTTAGGGTTTTAGAGTGCTTCTTGGAAGCCGCCCCTCCAACAAATTTTACAAATTGCAATTATTTTCAAGGATTTCGATTGGTAGTTCATTTGGTAGCATGGCCTGGTCAATGGCATCTTACCAAAGGCCTTTAAGATTTGCGTTGCAAGATAAAAGAATTTGTCGTGGGCAGGAACGATTATGCAATTTTTGTGGCATTTTTTAGTCGCAGTTTCGAGGATACTTTCGATTAGTGTTATAGCTTCAATTTTCATTCATGTTAACTTTTCACTTAAATGTAAGTAATAAGTTATGTTCATGCTTAGCACTTATATTTGTGCAACAATAAAGATCTATTCTGAAAAAGTATTAAATCAATTGGTAACCATGTTATGTTGCTTGATACTGAAGATGAAATATCAGAGCATCTTATATCGGATCGTACCAATTTCAGGTCGACCACAAAAGTCGCAAACCGTAACACTCATTATGTGAAAGTGTTGGACGGTGGAGATAGTCGTCAGTGGTTTAAATCGTGCGATGTCACCCCTCTTCGTTCACAGCATGTTTTTTTTTCACGATTGGTGAATTCCGAGTCCAGAATCCGATTCCTCGAGTTTTGTTACCCCGAAATAGAAAAGGTAATAAAATAACTGGGGTAGTTGTTGAAATATTTTAATGTAAAGATTTGAATGTTGCGCGCAGCCCGCTTCTATTACTATATATGTGCGCTTCCCCTCACGGGCAAATTTTATTAAATAATGCTTTTGTTAAATGTAACCCATTAATGTTAACATGTAATTACTTATAGCAATTTACTGTAATTAATTGAATATTGTAAATGTATTGTATTAGTATTGAATTAATTCGATGTTTATTTATAATAATACAATTAATTCTTATTACTATTTAAAACATTATAAAATTAAAACATAAAAATTAAACTACAAAATACAAACTTAAAATTATATTAAATTAAATAATTCGTCCAGAGAAGAAGAAATAGGCACAGTTCCCAGAACGCTGGCTGCGTTGCCCCTCTGAATGGCAATACTAATTCGTTGTTTTAAAGGATGTTTTCGCCTGAGGAATACCTGTGACGTCAATAATAAGTCTTCCCAAAGCATCCAACAACGATAGAGCGCTCGTACTCCAACGACCAAAGGTTTCAACAGCAAAGCCAACGAAAATGTAGTGATCCGCTAACGAACTATATTTTCTTCGCTTAAGATTTTCTGCTTTGTTTGCAGCAGATCTAACAGATATGGACGACTCAGGTAAATGTGAAGGTGCAAGCGTATCTGTACAGGTGACATCCCAGACAAGGGATTTGCCTTCCTTCCAGGGAATAATGGTGATTCCATCTGGACGTTTGCCATCATCTCTCAGAACCCCGTTGGGTTCAAGTAAACAAGGGATGTTGGCAGATGAGAAAGCACGTTTTAAGATGTCGTTAATGCAGTTGTGTCTTGCGATTCTTCCTGCACTCTTTATGCAAGACAGTCCATGATGACTGTATGTGTCTACTGAAGAACCACAATTACATATATGAGGATGACAAATACTAATGCCTAATCTTAGAGAAACGGCAATTTGTAAAGTGGTTTTTTCTAACAAAGTGCCTAATTTAGAAGAAGGTAAAGATTCAAGCCAAGCTCCAGATTCGGGTTCAGACACTGCCAATAAAATAGCTTTTTGAGTTACATTTGAGGAAGACAATAGCTTTTGAAAGTTATTTTCAATAATTGGCAAATCCCAATTTCGTTGAATGGAGGGAGATGTCGAGGGTAAAGACGAGGAATTCGATATAATTTTCCATTCTTCAATGGCTTCACTGGAGTAAGATGTCTCGAAGTTGGAAAAACGAGAAGGTAGAATAGACTTAATGAGCCGAAAATTAGCAAAGATAGAAGATAAGAAGGCTGGAGTTGAAATATCTGCAGCAGATCGAATACCTAGACCACCAAAACGGACAGGTAACTTGGTTTGATCCCATGACCTGTTTGTAAATTTTATGTTCAAAATTTTTTCAAGAGTCGAATGAATATTATTATCCAATTCTTGACATAAATTTTTAAATTTCCAAACAGGACAGCATCTAAGGAGGTAGATGAAATTTGGCATCCAAAAACAATGACGAAGCAAAAAGAGACTGATGTGCGGGCTAACTTTAAAAAGGTTTGTGGAAAGTAAAGAAAATGTTTCCACTTTTTTAGAAAAAGAAACAGGGATTGCTTCATCAAGAATGGGACAACCGAGTAGAACAAAATTTGCATTATCACAAATACGTATTCCTGGGGTTAAGGAATCAAATCTATCTAATAATATAGACCTATCAATTTGTGAAATGTTATCAAAAAAGTAAAGTTCGCATTTATTAGAGTTGAGAACTAAACCAATTTTTTTAAACGCGGAAATGTAAAAAAATGTCAAAAGCACAGTAAAAGTACAAATCAACCTTACAAATCATACCTCATCGAACGAAAAACGTTCAAAAACACAACACAAACACTAACAGAACAATTCAGAAGCATTTCCAACTCTCAAATTTTCAAAATAAACCCAATTTTTGTACGACACACACGGAGCCGTCAAAAACACGTCTGACTCGTTCGACAAAACAATAATTCTCAATTAGTATTGTAGTTATTTTCGTTAATTATTGTAATGTGTTATTGATCCCTTGATAATAATAGAATTAAGCGTAATACAAATAATAGATTTTATTTTTCTAAAAATTTCCTAAATTTACAACGTATATCGCTTAATCTTATTTTACCTTTATTTTATTTTATTTTTTATTTTTCTTAAACGTGGAAATTATGACTTCTAAGTCATGTAAAACATCCGAAGCTTTACCTCCTAAAGTACCATCATCCAAATACCAAATATTTAATTCTGAAGTTAACTCTTTAATAAAACGATGAATAGCAAGACTGAAAATGGCTGGTCCTAATGGACCACCTTGTTGACATCTTACTAAAAATTCAATCACGTTACCATTATAAAATAAATTAGATTGAAAAGCGTAACATTGCCAGAGGTATGGGTAAAGATCTGGGATGGTATCTTTGACAATAGAAAGGAGTGAGTCTCTTTCAACAGAATTAAAAGCATTCTTGACGTCAATTTTAAGAATAACGTCAGTATGAGATTGGTTTTTAATATACGATCTAATTGAATGAACTGCTGCCTCACAACCGCCTTTTATTCCAAATCCTAATTGGATAGGGTGGAAATGGGTAGATAACGTATCTTTTACATGAAGACTACATAATTTAGAAGTTAGGCGTCTAAGTGTTGAACCAATAGCGATTGGACGAATACCTCCATCTTTTTTTGAAAGTGCACAAAGAGAGGCGCCATAAAGAAAAGGTCTTATTTCTGAATTTACTTTACCTGAAAGCATTAGGTTGCAAAGATTGGAAATAGCGTGTAATAACCGTTGTCCAGAGTCACCAGTACATTTGTTTAACAAATCTTTAAGATGTTGTGGTCTGAGTCCGTCTATACACGCAGGCTAACCATTAGGAAAATATAAAATAGCTTTAGAAACCTGGACATCAGAAACAACTAGATGTTTAGCACTTTCTTCTAGTTGATGAGGGAACTGGTTTAATCTAGAAGGAATTGGGTGTTTTGATTTCAGTAACTCAAAAGTATCGGCGTTATCGCTTGCAAAGGTATCATCAGACGACAAAATACGGACAGCTCCCTTAATATCGGCACCAGCTACTTTGTTTTCAGCTGATTTGAAACGAGAGAATTTAGAGAAATCTGTTTTGGAGTAATGTAGTGAATCCTCATTTCCTTCGGCATTTTTCTTCACACTTGAAGTCAAAGAATCGTTTTTAGTCACATTTTTTGATGGAATATGAAGAACTCGAAAAGCGAAAAAGAAAAGGTCTTCCCAGGCCAAAAGAGAATTGATAGAGACACAGTCATTATATATTAACATTAATTGTATACTACGTACAGATCTGTAATTTTAAATGCATTTATCGTTTTATATTTACACAATAAATTTTCTAATTTTGAAATGTTATTTTTGATTAAAGAGGCGTTTACATCCAATTAACGTACGGAAATGAAGAAGCTTGCCAAAAGTGATTGATGTACTTTTTCCAAACAAATGTAATATAACCAATTACTTTTCCCAAACTTGTTAATTTTGCTACGTTAATTTTTTAATTGGATGTAAACGTCCGCTTTACTCTCCGTTATTGACGTACAGACAGCACCCCTTTACTAGCCCCGGTCTTGGAGACCAATATCTTAAAGGAGGAAAATTCTGGTTTCAGAATATTATTTTCTGAACTATTTCATTGGATTTCAATAAAAAACGTCCTTTTCTGGCAAAATAACGAATTTTATTCTTTCTTTTGCATAAAATTAAAAAACGACAACAAAATAACTAAAATTCTAGATTTTTGAACAATCGAAAAAGTTAATTTTTTGTTAAAATCTTAAAAATTGTAATTAATAAATGTTACCAATTCGATATTGAGAAATGTTGTTACCATATGGCCCTGTTCGTGTCCCGCACCCCTCATGTGCCTCGGGGCCTGTCTGCATCTCCCTCCGGGCGTGTCCCAGACTAGCGATAAGGCATTCCTTAAGAACTCCTTTAAAAAAGAGACGTGAACAGTGATAGGTCTAGTTAAGTTTTTTTACTTGTAATCATTTTCAATAAATCTTATATAAAGGTTCCAAAAAATATAATATCAGAAAAAAACACTTTGATGTTTCAATGTGATCTGTAAATCACATTGTTTTGATTTTCAATGATCTTTTTTTACTAAAGTAAGTAATCTTTAGTAAAAAAGATCAGTAAGTAAAAAATTTGTTATTTTTCAAACTGCAACTTTCTCTTACAATTTCCACGTGTAATCTTGAATTAATTATTTCAAATCTAAGTATAGTTAGTTTATTTAGTTTTGTCTTAAAAAATGAGATTGAAGAACTAATAATTGTTCAAACGCGTTACAAACGATGTTGAGAACGTAGGTAGAAATTCGGACTGGCCAGTGTCGGTAATTTACGACAGCCTTCAAACTGTGGTTAGTAAAGGAACCTCTCTTTTTTATTGGGGTGACATTTTCACTGAAGCCGGGTGAACATAAGACAATAATTGTTCAAGTAAATAAAATTGTTGACGACGAGAATACACTGTTTTTTAAAATCAATCTTAAATCATTGTTAATTTTGGACTATCCTTCAAAAAGTTATAAATTGTAAGAGTCGAATAACCTCAGAGGCGGTAAAGTGTAGCAGGTGACCGGCCACGCAGGCCCAACGGCGCGGTTGCAACAAGCGGGGGTGGGAGGATTGAAACGACTCAGTTAATTCGACTTATTGTTAGCGTGGCGAAGGCTACGGCTGTTCTTTAAGTTTGATAAGACAAATTTGTAGAATAAATTAATACAAAATATATTGTTAATAGTAATATTTCAGCACAGTTGAATGGTAAGTAATATGTACTTATTATTGTTACTTACATATCAATACCTGTTTTTCTTTACTTCACGCAGATATGAAAAAGTTAGCAACAGTTTTAGTTATTGCTATTTATTTTATTCACATCGTGCACCCAGCTCGATTGGAATGCAATGTTGATAAGTACGCAATCGCAACAGAATGTTGGCACAAAACATTTAATGAAGGCGATCAGATAAATGATGGATATATCAAAACAAAATATTTAAGCCTTGATCACTGTATTATAAAAAATATTTACATTGATTTATTTCAAAAAACCAGCATTATTAAAAGAGGAAGGCATGACCAGCTGCAGGCTAGTCTTTTGTGAAGACGTATCCCGTAACTTTCAAAGTTAATTACGGTTTGGAATTTCTTTCAACACAGAAATTTCAAGACTGCCGTAAGTAAAAATGACAATGTATTTAAGTTTTTTTAAAATATTTTTTACATGTTGTAGGCAACTGACCTTGCCCCGGTAGGGAGAAATAGTTTATTATAAATTTACGAAACAAATTTCAAATCCGTATGATAATACCTACATGAATTTGATGTAAATCCTATTATGCATGGTCGGATTATATTTGTAAGTTGAAATGATTTTAAAAAAGGTGGGTGTAATAATTTCTTTTTTTAAGGTTAAGCTAAGTAAGTTTAGTTCCTCGGAAAAGCACATTAAGGCAGTAATTATTGGAAATGGCGGCAGAGGACCGGTTTTGTTTTGAAATGATTTTTTGTTCAAAGTTTCTAGTTTAATTTGTTAATAATTAGTTAAATTCTTTATGGTACCTACTTATTTTTGAATATTCATATTGTTTTGTTTGTATTTTTTAAGGTTAAGTTTTTAGTTAGTTAGTTTGTTAATAGTTAGTTTTATTTGTTAATATTGTTTATTGCAGTTATTTTTGAATTTACATATTTCTTCATAAGTATTTTTTAAAAACAAGTTTCAGGTTATTTAATTTGTTGAAGTTATTGATTGTAATTATTTTGTAATTTACACATTTGTTTTTTGTTCGTATTTTTAAGATAAAGTTTCAAGTAATTTAATTTGTTAACCGTTATTTCCATTCGTTAAAATTTGTTATTGTAACAATTATTGAATCTACAATTTTTTTTTGTTCGTATTTTTTAAGGTTATTGAATTTCGAATATATGCTTTTTTCCATTTGTTATTTGTTTATTTTTTAATCCAGCAACGTTTATAAGTACGTCTATTAATGTCCATCAATGGACGTCCATAATTTTAGTCCAAATGGACATACATAAGACGTCCAGTGAGCGTCCAAAACAAATCCGTTTACAATCCCAAAGTCGTCCAATAAACGTTTGTCGATGGGCGTACATTGAACGTCCGAAAAGATCCCAATTGTAATCCCAAAAACGTCCAATAAGCGTCCACCGAAATGTGCACGATACCTGACACTAAATTTCCCTATCTTTTCATAGTTTAAAGCTGGCTTTATCCGGTGACTTTCGTGAAATAATATTTGTCATAAACAAAATAATATTGACAATTGGCTGATCTTTTTAGGACGCCTATGATAAGAAGCAAAAATTAAGTTGATAAAAAAAATCGTGCACATTTCGGTGGCCGTAATAGACATGTATTACGTGGGAATGGAACATCTGTTCAACTTTCCTGCAAGTAATATAAACACAATTTACAGTGTGCTGTAAATAATGCCAAGACACACGGGCAAAAAATATGCATAATAACTTTTTATCAGCCACTGTATATTCAATAATAATTTAGTATAGCTGTTATGTACCCGGTCAAAGACCTCTAAATTGTTATTGCTTTCGAAGAAATTTGCAATTTCAGTAAAGGAACGTCTATTGGTCATAAAATTAAACTAGTTTTTGACCGACCCATCTGTGGGAACGGAACATGGACATTCTATTCAATAAACTGTGAGTCGAAGCATCGAAACCTCTGTACAACTTTTAAATAAACTTACTTAGTTAAGAAACTGTGTTTTAATCACTAATTAACGGCGGCACGTAACAGCAACTTGTTGGCAGTTACTTGTTCAAATCACCTTTCTATTCTATTGTCATCACCACCACCCAATGGAGTGTAGTGAACTGAATTTAAAAATTTTAATTTACGCCTGCACCGTCGGCAACCCGACACACGCACCGAGTTAAGTGGCCAGATTCTTAAGCCACGAGAATAAGTGTGGAGTGGGGCCGGTTTTTTAGGGACGCGAAGCGAGGGTGCGGAGAGAAGCGAGCGGGCCGAAAAACGAAGAAGACGCTTCGCGCAAAAGTTGTTTTTTTTTTATTGTTTTTAAAGTGTCTTGTTGGTTTGGGGGGGTGGTTTTAATTAGTGGTGTAATCCGTGCAGGTTTCCCTCGACACCGGGTATTGTATTGTTTAAGTTTTTAACGGTTACAACGCATGGGATAGGTTAGTTAGCATGTTAGATTAAGTTGTATGAAACTGCTGTTGCGATTAGCGAATCAGCCGCGAATTCCGCGTGAGTCTGTTGTACTCGTTCTCCGATGAGTAGTACGGTGTTTTTTTTGGTCGCGGGGGCGAAATAACTAAGCTTGGGGTAAAGGACGCCGTTTTGACGCCTGTAAGGGTCAAATTCGTCCGGAGTAGCGTGGTTTGATGACGTCACGCGCGTGGGTTCGAGTCCAGGGGATTGTATGAGTGATGGCATGCTGATTAAGTGTTTCGTGTTTTTTTTGAATTGCCTGTTTCTATTATTGTAAACATTAGGAAATCGTCCGTTTATTAATTTAAATTATCATCTACGAGTAATGTGGGCATTTGGTTACCACCACGGGACACCGGTTGCAGCTGTTACCAGTGGCGGCGAGCAAGATTTTTGTGTTCCATTTCCTCGGTTGTGAGTATACGCATAAAGGTCTTGTATGTTTATTATGCTGTGTATTGTGCTATTTATAACTGTGTATGTTTTTGTACTCGGTGGTGGGGAACCCGGCCAATAACAGGCCGGGACATCATTTATAGGCCGAGATTGTTGTTTTTATTTGTGTCTAATTGCTGTGCCGTTCTCTCCACCGTTCGAAAAAGGCATTAAGGTAGAGTTACGGACCGCCCTCTACGGCGCACTGTAGTGCTGGATCGTGGGCCTGGAAAGGCAACAGTTCGTAGCCCGGTTAATTTATCATAACAAATAGTTCTTGTTATTTCATGCCTCAAGTGATAATAATGATGAAATCATGTCCATCATTCGTACTGCCTTGCCAATCAAAATTTATCCAGGTCTTCGGTGTGATCTCCGATATGTTTCAGATGATTCGACATTACAACCTAAATATGCCACATGTGTTTATTGATCACATAACCACAGCTCGTTTATGTTGTTGTATGTTGTTTTTTTTTTAAAAAAAGGGACGATTTCTTATGTTGTGTATGTCGGTGTTGTATTAATTGCTTTCTTTGCTTGTGTACTTTTTGTTTTACATGCCTGAGGAATCTGTTTGTGTGGAGGTTTCACAGATTCCAAATTATTGCATGAGCATTTGTTTCGTTTACTATTTAAATTTAATTAAAAAGGCATCCTCCACTATGATATTGTTTTATTGAAGACACCTCTTCCCCTAAAAGTCTCACCGTTGCATCCAGAACGCTTGCCGCATTGTGTAAACGCAACGAGGGGTCCTACCGACATTCTAGACGATCACGAATTTTTGGCCAATTTGAATTTCGCGGTTTAATTCTGGAGCGTTCGGGATATTTCAAATATTTAAATTAATTCGGCGGCAAGTTTGGGTCATTACAGGAGTTATAAAATTTTCATTAATTATAAAGTATTTTATTAATTTTCCTCTTTATGACGTCACAATGGACATCTCAGAAAGACGTGGTTTGGTAAACTAATAATTATGCACCAGAAAAAAAAACAAAAATCTTAAATTTTGTATATTATAAAGTAAGAAAAATATACAAAAGCTGTGTTGTATAAAATACAATAACGCGCCTACTTACGTGTCATACCCTGAATTCACCCTACGACCAATGGAGCTCGAACAGTTAGCCGGTCGGCCAGCCCAACGGTTGGAAAAGGCTGGGTTCGCTTAAATAAGTTGTTAAACGGGTGCCACAAGCTTAAATTAAAAACTGTTCGAATCCTAGAGCTCGGTCACATATCCCCTAAGCTCGATTTTTTTTTTTTTTTTTTAACTTCGGGAGAGAGGAAAATTTTTAAGAAAACGTCTGTCGGCCCAACTTCAACAGACGAGCCAGGTTTTCCACAAGGGGTACAATATGCCAGCCCACCAACGGCTCACTGCCGGCAGCATGTGCTGCCAGCAATGGGATATCAATAAGCCATCAGACCATACCCAGCGGGAACATATTACTGACTAAAAACCCCTCTAGGCTTTGATGTTGTTTTGCCTGGAACAGGAAGCTTGGAATAATATTTATTCTATACTTCTGACGCTGTGGGTGGCTGTTCAAAAGAACGGGAAGTGAACGCACAGAAAGAGCCGCGGGGGCAGGGATTATACGATGATGGACCTCGGACGACGATACCGATCACGCTGATCGGGTACGTAGTCCGCTGACGCCCGAATCAATGGATTCGGGTGGACTGTCGCGCGTTCGAAAAATTTTTCCGCAAGAGAGACGATGTGTTCGCGAAGTGACTGGATATTTAAATCACGGAGGATGTGTGTGTTCCGAACGAACCAGGGTGCGCTCGTAACCAGACGAAGAGCTTTATTTTGTACGGCGTATACCGCCGCCATGTAGGAGGGAGCCGCATATCCCCAGACAGAGATCGCGTATGTGAGAGTGGGTCTTATAATTGTTTTATATAGTAACAGCTTGTTATCAATGGATAACACGCTGTTACGGCCAAATAGGGGAAAAAGTTGAGCTATTCGCCCGTAAGCTTTTTGCCGCACGTGATTTATGTGGGGACGCCACGAGAGTCTGTTATCGAGGATGACACCCAGGTATTTCGCGGAAGGGTGCCACGCAACCGGTTGCTGGAAAAGTGTGACGTTGCCTGACGGGCCTTTTCGCCGCCTTGTGAATAGTACGGCTTGCGTTTTCGCGGGATTTATATCTATACGCCATCTGGAGTACCATTCCTCCAGGCTATCAGCCACGTGCTGAAGGCGCCGTGTGACAATCTCTGGATAGAAAGACCGAGTTAGGAAGGCAGTGTCGTCGGCGTACTGCGCTAAAATGGCTTGGTGAGGCGGAATTGGAATATCCGCCATATAGATGTTAAACAGGGGCGGCCCCAGGATCGATCCCTGAGGGACTCCAGAGGAAACTGGTTTTATGGCGGAAACCGTGCCATCAACCTTGACTCTAAATTCGCGTTCTGTGAGATATGAGCGGATAAGGCGCACAAGGGGTAAAGGAAAGTTGCATTTAATTAATTTGAAAACGAGTCCGTCGTGCCAGACCTTGTCGAACGCTTTCGCGACGTCGAGAAAAACAGCGCCCGTGTACAGGTCGTTGTTGAGTCCTTGCGTAATGTACTCCACGATCCTGAAAACCTGATCGGGAGCAGAGTGTCTGTCGCGGAATCCAAGCTGCTCCGGAGGAATTATGTTGAGTTCCTCCAGAGCTTCCTTGATTCTTGTGTGTATGCAGGCCTCTGCTGCTTTGGCGAGAGTCGAAAGGAGGCTGATTGGCCGATAATTCTGAGGGAATTTCGGGTCCTGGCCGGGCTTATGAATTGCTATTACTTCCGCGAGTTTCCACCGGGCGGGAAAATGACGCAGCCGGAGCATCGCGTTTATGATCGCGAGTAGAAAAGCGATCGCTTTTCTCGGAAGGTGTTTGAGGGCTCGGTTCGTTATGCCGTCGTGACCTGGCGCCTTACGAGGGTGAACTGAGCGGATATATGCCACCAGCTCGTTCCCTAAGCTCGAAAGAGAGGGTATCTTCCTCCAAGTATCAATTATCCAGAGACAGATCCTCTGGCGAGATTAAACCAACGGGTAACGGCACAAATCAATATATTACATAGATATTTACAGGCATAAGTATAATACAAAATTAAAGACAACTCCAAAGGAAATATTTAAATGTACAGATATCAAGCTAAACTAAACTAATCAAATGAATTAAAAGTGTTACCACTATTTACACTGTAATCAATTCTACAGATGAACTGAATACTGTATTTTTAACATTTAGTCATCGAGGACTATAACCAGAGATAAATCTCTTACAATTGAAGTATTAGTTATTACTTAGGCAACCTCTTGTTGTTGATCAAACATAAAACCAAACCCTTCCCATATTCTCAACCGTTCGTTTGAACCTGAACGTGAACAGACCTTGGCAACCGTTACCGGGTTTCGCGCCCCGATGCCGAGTATACAACCAATCTATCACACGTGCGAAGCGTTTACAAGATTTCGACTGAGTCGGTGAAAACTCAGAACGAGGTAATGGCCATTATCCGGTTGTGAGGTCAGCGACCTAAACGTCGTGAATGCGCGTACTACACCTGTTTTCGGTGGTAACGAATGACCGATCACCCGAAGTTTTATGTCAGTCCAGGATCGACTGAAGGCCTATCCTGGATTCAAAATCGTACGGAAAACGTACCACGATAGCTATCGGAACTCGTAAGTAAAGATCCAAGTAATAGTTCTGTCCAGTAAAATATTCAACTCGGTGGCCACAAAAGCAGCTCCTGGCGGAGCCCCGGCCTCCAAGACAGGAAGAAAGGAGAGGGCTACCTCTGCCCTTCTTCTGGAAGGCAAGAATCTAGGCTTTAAGGACCTGATAGGAAAGTTGCGGGAAGCTGTGAGCTCTGAACAGACGGGAGAGTGTATCAGGGGCACTAGGAAGAGCCGGGATGGGAAGTTAATCGTCATCACCGATAGGAACGAGGATGCTGTAGACAAACTCAGGGACATGATAAATGAGAAGTGCGAGGACGTGAAAGCCAGGAGACCTGGGGAGGCCTCAAAAATCATTCCGATCCACATCAGAGGTTTAGATGCCCTCACTACGGCGGAGGAAGTGGCCGCCGCAGTGAGACAGCGGGCACCCGGTGCCTAGGATAAACCGCACAGATGGAGCGTTCTTAGACCCAACGCGGGCGATACGCAGGCCATAACGTTAATGGTTTCTGGGGAGGAGGCAAAGGCACTCCTAGAGGGACCCCCTCTTAGAATTGGAATCTCAAGGTGCAGTCTGGAAAGCCGTCTAGAGGTTAGACGGTGCTTCAAGTGCTGGGCATATGACCACCTCGCGCGGCAATGCAAGGGCCCCGACAGGTCATTGATGTGTTTTAACTGCGGAAAACCTGGCCACAAAGGTGCCGAGTGTGAGGAGGAGGCTGAGTGTCCCTTGTGTAAAGTTAAAGGCCATAGGGGGAACTCGGGGAATTGCCCCAAATTCCGTAAAGCACTCGCGACGGCGAGAGTAAGAAGGCGTTCTGACAGTAGGATTCTGAAAGCCCTAAGAACGGCAAGAGAAGTGAGTTCCACGGGAGGGGTTACACTGGATATGGCAGACGGGGGAACTGCCTCAACTGCTCGGTATTAACCATGGGTCTAATAGTGCTACAGCAAAACCTAAATAGGAGTCGGTCTGCCCACGACATCCTAGACGTACTCGTGGGCGAAATTAAAGCGGACATTGTGCTCGGGCAGGAGCCTAATAAAACTAAGGCGCTTAACCTGTTAAGCGATATAAACAATGACTGTTTCGTGTATGTGCGGCCCGACCTCAGGGTGACAAACTTTAGACGAGGAAAGGGGTTCGCGTGTGCCGAAGTGGAAGGTGTACTATTCTACTCGTGTTACGTGTCACCTAACATAGACAGAACTTTGTTTGAAAATTTCCTTCATGAACTAGAAGTGCATATTAGAAGCATGCGGAAAGCAGAAGTCGTTATCGCAGGTGACTTTAACGCAAAAGCGCGTGTGTTCGGCTCTAGTACGACGAGCGCCAGAGGAGAGATGCTTGAAGAGTGGCTAGGGGCACTCGACCTGGTTGTGGTCAACCGGGGAATGGTCCCTACTTTTGTAGGACCCATGGGTGTCTCGGTCATCGACTTGACGTTCGCCTCCACTGACGGTGTAAAAAGAGTGACGGAATGGAAAGTTCGGGAAGACATCGAGAATTTAAGCGACCACCGATTAATCACGTTCGAGGTTCGGGAGCCGTCCAGGGCCGGGAACCCGCTATCAGATCCCAAAGGCTGGAAGGTGACCAAGCACGGTCTAGAGAAACTTATCGCAAAGGGGCCGATCCCGGACAGTGTGGTCACAGCTAGTGATCTCATGTCTTTCATAAGGAGTCTCTGTGATGAACACCTTATCCCACGGAAGCACACGTGCCGATCACACCAACCTAAATATTGGTGGAATAATAGCATTGCAGAAAAAAGACGGGTTTGTATCAAATGGAGACGAAAACTGACAAGGGCTAACGGTGGACGGGCCTACGATATGGACCTGCCCGCTATTAGGGGTGAATACTTAAATGCAAAAAGGGAACTCAAGTCACTGATTAAATCAGCTAAAAAAGATGCTTGGAAACGTCTCTGCGCGGAGCTCGACGAAGATGTTTGGGGCACGGCGTATAAGATAGTAACTAAAAAGTTGAAGTTAAAACCACGAGTTCATTTGACAAAGCTGGAAACCGGTCTTCAGGTTGCGAAGTTGTTCCCGACTCACCCGATAGGCACATGGCCACGGGTCTCAATACGACAGGATGACACGTTGACTATTGAAAGCAAACATGTCGAGGCAGCGTTGGGCCGGATAAGGGTGGGGAAAGCCCCAGGCCCAGATAGAATACCTGCGGAAGTCATAAAACCTCTGGTTTCAAGTAATATAGAATCCATGACTAGAATATTCAATCGTTACCTCCAGTTGGGCGAGTTCCCAGTAGAATGGAAATTAGCATATCTGACACTAATTGAGAAACCAAGAAAGAACGACATGGTGACTTACAGGCCCATATGCCTACTTGATGTAATGGGCAAGTTGTTTGAGGCAATTCTTAAAAGTCTATTAGAAGAAGAGCTTGATGCTAAAGGCGCGCTACACGAAAATCAATTCGGCTTCAGGGCAGGTCGATCTACCATCGACGCTGTCCTGAAGGTTCTAGAAACGCCGATAAATATAAATCGCAAAACTTGGAGACATAGGGGGTTCTGTGCATTATTAACTATCGATATTGAGAATGCATTTAACTCGGCTCCCTGGACCGGAATAATGGAAGCCCTTACCAGAGCAGGGGTAAGTCCTCCTATGAAAAGGATAATGTACTCCTATTTAAAAGACAGATACATCATTACGTCACACGGCGATAGGTTTCCAGTGACCTGTGGAGTTCCACAGGGTTCGGTCCTTGGTCCAACCCTGTGGAATGTATTTTATAACCAGGTACTCGAAATGGAACTCGACCCGAACTCGAGACTGATCGCCTATGCCGATGACTTGGCGCTGGTAACAGAAGCCAAAAGCGAGACCATACTGATAAAAAGACTCGAAATAGCCTTTAATAAGGTACACCGCAAGCTCAAGGACATGGGGGTGAGGATCGCCCTGCAGAAAACAGAGTTAGTGTTGCTGGCGGGCAGGCGCAAATTAAAAAGCCTCACAATCAACGTAGGTGGCCTCCAGATAACAAGCTCACAGGCTGTGAGGTACATGGGCATATGGATAGATAAAGATATAAGAATGACGTATCATATCAGGGAAACCTGTGAGAGGGCCGGGAAGGCAGCCTCAACTATTTCGAGACTGATGCCCAACACAGGGGGTCCGAGGGGCAGCAAGAGACGGGTTCTCTCGTCGGCCGTCCTCTCGGCGATCCTATATGGAGCCCCGGCATGGGAGAAGGCGACGAGATACGCCCACTACAAGCAGCTATTAGACAAGGTCAATCGAAGACTTGCGATAAAGATCACATCAGCATACAGGACCATCGCCACGCCGGTAGTCCTGGCGATCGCAGGGCTGCCTCCCATCTGGCTTAGGGTCAAAAGTAGAGCAGAGACCTTTAGAATGGGGAGGGAACATCGTAAAACTGCAGATGAGAACATGGAAAGTGCATGGCAGACCGATTGGGGCGAATATCAAGGATGGGCCAAAACGTTCATCAAAGACGTCAGGAGCTGGCGGCGGTGCAAGTGGGTCGAGCCCAATCACCTCCTGACACAAGCCATCTCCGGGCACGGTGTGTTCAACAACTATTTATTTAGGATCGGAAAGGCTACTAACAGCACGTGCTGGTACTGTACGAGCGAGGACACGCCACAACACACAATTTTCGATTGCGAAGCCTGGGAAATCGTAAGAGAAGAAACAAATGCCCAAATCGGCTATAGACTGAGCGTACTAAACGTGGCTGACGGCCTTCTGGGCTCAGCAGAGGACTGGAAAATTATAACCGGCATGATTGCCAGCATAATGCAGGCGAAACAAGAAGAAGAATGGCGTAGACAATTGAGTTAGTACAGACCGTATAGACTATAAGCAGGACACTGCAGTATCAGGCCAACGTGGGACAAACCCACACCTAGAAGTAATGCCGAAGGGCAAGTTTCCAGGGTGTGGGTGGGTGGCGAGGGGGTGGTTTTTAGTGGGTAGACCCAAAAGACGGTGGTCCGGTTTAGGGGAACCCCACAGTACCCGAACATCTGGTCTCCCGTAAGGGATTTTCCCACCTCCGCAAAAAAAAAAAAAAAAAAAAAAATAGTTGTCGTATATCATAGGTATAATATAAATGTCGGAAGTAACAAAGAATGAGAAATATTAATGATACCATGTTCATGGTCTTGGAGGTAGGTACGTACATTTATACTTAACTATTTATGGTTAATTTCGTAAAATTTCCTCATAGATTTAAATTTGTTTTTTAAGATTTTATGAACAGTGTCCTTTGACGTTCCAATGTAATGTACGACTTTCTGAGTTGAAGTTCTTTGATTTTCTTGAACACTGAGAATGGCATCTAACTGAACATTTTCACGAAATTGGCGTTTCTCTCTCTTAGGTTATGTTAGGAGTATTATTTTATTTTATATTTTTTATATTTTATTTGGTAAAATGCTATTTCAGATAATTTAAAATTTAAAAATAGGTCTTCAGGGTGGCTGTTCTTTGCCTCTAAAATACTTTTAAACACGCCACAGTGTGCATTTAGATTTTTTATATAGCTATTGTGACAGTCGCAAGCCTGTAATACCAAAGTGTGAGCGAAAGTTTCAATTAAATTCGTTTTTATAATAAGATTTTTGGACCCGTAAACTGTTTTTTTATAAAAATTTACATTTTAATATTTTATTTTGTTACACTTCAAAAAATATTTTCCTAAGTGAAAAGAGATGGAGCTATGGATATAGTAGAGATGTGAGATACGACTGCGGAGTGGGGACGCCTATTCAGCAGTAACTCGATTATTGTCGATAATGCACTTGTCTTACATTTAAACTCATATCTTGTTTAATATTTATGTAAAAATTATAGATAACACATGAACACCTTTTAAAAACACGTACAAACATTTTTTAAAGAACAAAATTTTTCGATTTGCGCAACCGTTTGGAAGAAAAAGTGGTGTAAAGGTGAAAACTTTAAAATTTGCTCAAGATTTTTGTTAGGTCCTAACCGAGATATTGAATTACTTAGTTTTCTTCTCCCGTAAGACTCCATACATTTTTGAAACTTTGAAAAATGAAATAAAATATAATTCGTACAAAACTTCCAATGTCCTTAACACAAAATGATCACCGTGTTCTCTTCTACACGATGGTGTGGTTATCTCAATTTTTAATCATAGTGCCGTTTTGCCCGTTCTGATTAGTGATTATTTTTGGATTTAGATTTATTATGATATGAGCTTCAATCAGTAAAAGTTTCAGCTTGTCACTCTAATTCCTCCACAGAAGTTACTTTTAATACGATATAACACTCCACTATTAGTACAAAATATCGCTCTAAATTTATTGAAGAAAGAAAAATTTCACATCTGTTGAACAGGTGCATACCTATATTGGAATGCAGCCGGTCGGAAGTCGTTTCTATTGTTATACATAGACTTATTATCCACTGAACTTGAGGATAATTATGGTGATGTCTGGGTGATAAAAAAGTCTGGGTCTTGTCTATATTTAGCCGTACGCTAAAGCAATTAAAGCAAATTGCATCTGTCAACAATCTTTTGGGTGGAGAGGCCTTAATTAATCATATTTGAATGCAGATCCGGTAATAAAATCTCAACGAGTGTTCACTCAAATAACACTTAGAAAACAAACATTTTTAACATAAATATTAAAGTATAACGGAAGGTAATTAAACTGCAAAGTATCAATTATTAATTCCAGTTAGATTGGTGTAATTATTGAAAATTACAAATTATCATTATTAGCGGAAAGAAATACTGTCGAAATTGCAGAAATGTAATTGTAGCAATCATAGGATTAAACACGGTAAAATTTTTATTTTTCAAGTTTTTTACTTTTTAATTATTTTTATAAAGGTAAAGAAGCAAACTGCGGTCTTTGGTTCTTGTCGGCAATACACCGATTCAATTTTACTACACCTATTCCCAACCAGTTGGCCAATTTAAAAATACTCACGTAGGCAACACCTATACATTAGAAAAAGAAAGAAGTAAAATGACGATTTTCTTTCTATCCGACGCGCACCTTAATCGTGAACGTCGTAAACGGGTTCTACTGCAGTGATACTGGGCACATTACGCATGCTCTGTTGCGCGCGACTCACATTTTCGTAGCGTTGGTTATGGTGCCATGCATACACTGAATATCGGTGATTTTAATTCAAATCGTGTGTAATAACATATTTTAAAGGTACGTTTTAATGTTTAATATTGAAAAATAGTATTTAGAAACGAGTTGTAGTTAATTTGTTCTTGCACACGTTCGTTTTACATTGTAAACTTCAAAGTAGGAATTTATTTCACAGAACTGACCGGACGCCATTTTGGGCTTCCTTGATTTTCTTGTATTACTGGCGTTTTTGGCATTGTCGATTTACTGTAAAAACCAAAAATAAATAGATGATCGTAGCATCTAATTCGAACGACAATAAAAATAAAAATAAATAATTTAAAGTATTAAATTTTCATCTTGCACACATTAATAAATCGCGTGCCAATAAATAACTCAATTCATTGTACAAAGTAATCTTATTTTATTTCGTTTCAGCTAAAATTCAATCAATTGATTAACAAACTATCGACCGAAAATCCGCGGAATACCACTTACTTAATGGGCCGACGATCTTAAAAGAATCTTCTTCAATGGGAATGAAACTGCACGGTGAAGATTTATTGCATACTGGTTACAGCAAATGCTGGTTAATGATCACACGCAGTAAGTAATTTTTTTTATAAATACTTTTAAATGGACAACACTTTGTACAGGGAAACGTAATGAACTGTAAATAAATTAACACATGAGTGTAGTTTGATACCTTACGTGAGCATATCCAATGTGTAAAACGTGTTATACTTGTCAAATATAATATAACAACTGATCGTAATAGGGAGTTATCGCAATGGCTCTGCTATTCCTTAATTATTTTTTATAAGATATCATAGCCAAATAGCAATAAAATAGAAAATGTAAATCTTGTTGTTGTCTTGTTTTCTCTGAAGACGGTCTCTAAATCTAGTTTACTGTTTAGTGCAGCTGTATTTCTTGGCGGTGTTCTTTCTCCGACTACAATGTTATTCTATGAAACAACATTTATTATTTCATTACCAACATCTTTAACAGCCAAAATGTCTAATAAAGGTTCCATAGTATTTCAGTTAGCTTCAACTCACAACTTTTGGTATGAATTTGAAAATTTGTTCCTACGTTACTTGTACACAAAGTCAAGTATTATATAAGGTTATGTTAAGGTTATACCGAAGGGTCTTGTAATAGCTCTACATAATACCCCCCAGTGAAATAAAATATTGCGTTAAGTCACTTGATTTTATCGTGTATGTTTGGAATAAGGAGGACACTGCGATAACCCCACGTTAGTCTTTCACAATTAGGATAAGTTTTCTGTAACAGAGATTACAGTCCCTCTCGCAAAAACAAGTGCCACGTTACAGACTGCAATTTACGTTTCCCGCATGCAATGTGGTGTTAATAATAAATTTCATTAATAGTATCCCACAATTTTCTGGTGACTTAACATAATAAATACAACAAAGGTATTAAAATGAGTACACAATCAAAAAAAAAAAAGAATTAGACATTTGCTGTTGGCATCCACAGTTGAAACAAAAACATGCAATTTGTTATGCAACTTCAAATTACCTGTGGTAGTGATACTTTCTTTTTTTATTATGCTAAATCAAATACTACAATTTAGTTAATATAATTTATGGCTTCTAATTGTTAATCAATTTTATTAAAATCACATTGCGCTGAAAGAATTATTATTTTTAATTTTTTTTACTAAAGAATTGTGATGTTTTAAAAGCACCAATTAATATTGTTTTTTTTTTTAATCAGAAAAGGCGAAGACGAAGTACACGATCCTAAGCTTGGGTCGACTTGGAGGATACTTTCTGCAAGTTTATAGGTAACTATGGAGTAACTTTTATTTTCTCCCTTTTTAACTTTAAAGTCAAAGTACGACAAAACAATACAAGAATCTTGTTTAAATGTAAAATTAAATACCTACAGGTAACCTTTTATTTTGAGGATGCTTCTAAGCGTCACATATGATAAGCAGAAATTTGTGAAATATACAACCACTTTTAAGTTACAATTTTGAGTGTCTAAAAAAATATTTCCAATTACAGTCGAAATTTCCTAAAAAGTGATCTTAAAAAAAAATTGTTATGTAGAAATTTATGTTGGTACAAAAAAAAAAATTAAAATTTGATACTTTTTCTCATTTTCACATGCCGCTTTACTTTCGTCGAAAATTGTTCAGTTTGCATCTACTTTTGGAATATTTCTATGATTAAAAGTTTGTCATGCTTAAATTCGATAGGTAAATGCGTTCTAATAATTTTTGTTGTTGTGTATTGTTTTTTCAACATTGTGAATGAAATTATTGCCAGTTAATGAACTAAAATTTTTATATTGTCATTTTCACTTATCAGAATCATGCCAAAAAAGTATGGGTACCTATTTAAAAAGATCAACGATAACGTCATCACATTGACAAGGAACACCATATAAGTAAAAGTGTTATGGTAAAAGATGCGAAATTAAAATTAATAATTCAAATTTATCGAACTGTTACGTTACTTTTGCCACTTACTGTAGCGACATTCTACAGAAGTTCGTTAAAGGGACGTTTGGCTGTTACTATTTTTTATACCCAATTGAATTTTGATTGCTGTATAACGGCTTTCCTGTATTAAAGTACAAGTAAAAATAACATTTCTTACTTTCAAATTGATGTCTCATTTCCGATGTGAAATTTTGATAAATATTATTTAACAAATATTCAGTGTCGAACAAGTAACAGAATTGAAGTGCACCTTTTGCTTAGGTAAATAAAATATGGCCACTACTGGCAGCTAGTGACTAGCTACACACAAATTCGATGTGAAATCACAAATAAATTTACTAAAAGAATATTACAAAAAAAAAGAAAACGGTAAAACAAAAGAAAAGAATCACTTACACGGCTTCTATTACGCTACTGTTACAAATCGCTGTTTATATCCTTTTCGGATTTGAGGTTCGGCGATGTGTTCATTTAATCACCAAAAGGAATCTTTAAGACATATTTCATCTGAATTTCTTATTGATATTGAATTCGAGCAACCCTGTTTAAGATTGGGTAACCAACCCCAGTGGCAAACAGTCGGATTCAAAGCAAGAGATTTATGGGGGTTGTCATTGTTCTAATCGCCGGTCGAGATTTGCTGTTGGTAATCACTTTCTACATTTTATTAAATCCGAGCAACTCTGTTTAAGATTGGGTAGAAAACCCCAGTGGCAAACAGTCGGATTAAATGCGAGAGATTTATGGGGGTTGTCGTTCTTCTAATCGCTGGATCACCAAAATTATTACGCTTCGATTTATTGGTGGTGATCACTTTCTTCATTAATACTAAATCCGAGCAACTCTGTTTAAGATTGGGTAGAAAACTCCAGTGGCAAACAGTCGGATTAAATGCCAGAGATTATTGAGGGTTGTTGTTCTAATCGCTGGTCAAGATTTGCTGGATCATTAAAGTTATTACACTTCGATTCCCTACTGGTGATCACTTTCTTCGTTTATCTTAAATTCGAGCAACTCTATTTAAGATTGGGTAACCAACCCCAGTGGCAAACTGTCGGATTCAAAGCAAGAGATTTATGGGGGTTGTCATTGTTCTAATCGCCGGTCGAGATTTGCTGTTGGTGATCACTTTCTACATTTTATTAAATCCGATCAACTCTGTTTAAGATTGGGTAGAAAACCCCAGTGGCAAACAGTCGGATTAAATGCGAGAGATTTATGGGGGTTGTCGTTCTTCTAATCACTGGGCAAAATTCGCTGGATCACCAAAATTATTACACCTCGATTCACTGTTGGTGATCACTTTCTTCATTTTACTAAATCCGAGCAACTCTGTTTAAGATTGGGTAGCAAACCCCAGTCGCAAACAGAGTCGGATTAAATGCGAGAGATTTATAGGGGTTGTCGTTCTTCTAATCGCTGGATCACCAAAATTATTACGCTTCGATTTACTGCTGGTGATCACTTTCTTCATTAATACTAAATCCGAGCAACGCTGTTTAAGATTGGGTAGAAAACTCCAGTAGCAAACGGTCGGATTAAATGCGAGAGATTATTGAGGGTTGTTGTTCTAATCGCTGGTCAAGATTTGCTGGATCATTAAAGTTATTACACTTCGATTCTCTACTGGTGATCACTTTCTTCGTTTATCCTAAATTCCAGCAACTCTGTTTAAGATTGGGTAGAAAACCCCAGTGGCAAACAGTTGGATTCAACGCAAAAGATTTATGGGGGTTGTTTTAATCCCCGGTTAAGATTTGCTGAATCATCAACGTCATTACATTTCGATTTATTGCTGGTGATCACTTTCTTCGTTAACCCTCTATTGCATGTCTTTTTTTTTCTTCTTAAATCTCACAAAAATTAAATTATGAACACATCATGAAGACAGAAGTAATAAAAACACATATTAGAAGAAAAAAAAATGTATTTTTTTACAAAATAAAATTGGTTCCCGGTCTAAATCATACTAAAGCACTAAATCATACTTTTAGATGAAATTCTTATAATGTATGAAACTCCCTAAAACAGTTTTTGTTTTTGAATTGAAACAGGTGAACATTACATTTTTCACACTTCACCGTCGATTTTCCGCTACACGCTATTTTTTACACCTCTCTCTGTTCTCTGTCCATATGGGCCAATGTGATACCTGATCTGACTGAATATATTTATTAGGCCGGGGTTCAAGATATCTTCTTTTTGGTGGACGCTCTGGTGTAGAACTTCGTGGTATTCCAATTTTTCTATTTCCTATTGAAGTACCTTGGTTGCACAGTTGTTCAACAAGCATGGTTTTGAAAACAAGTAAAGGCCCTGCGTCCTTTTCTGTTCCAAGTTGTTTGTGGATCCTTCTGTCAAGCAGCCAAGCGTTGACCACCTCAACATTCAGCATATGACAGAAAATTCTATGGTACCACTTCTTACTTTTCATTTTTATGGGATAAGTCAACGCCACCCATATGCTTGTTATATTCTTTCACGATATTAGGACAGTCAATATCTTTTTTCTTGTTATCAGAGCGAAAGAAGCGTTTTACTTTTACTATTGGTTCTGTCCCACAATAGTCAGAAATAAGAAACAATTTTATTATCATACTACTGGACAGCATGTATGTTAGTTTCCTCGAAAGTCACAGTGTGTTCTAACATGCTGCCTCTTCCATTTCTTTTCATTTCCTTCTCAGACTGACCTTTATAATCAGTCTGTTGGTACGCACAGTAGCTACGGAATGAATTTCCCTCTGCTCTAAATAAACCACCAAGGAAAGGCTTGAAAAATAATTATCGTAATAGATCTTGTGGTGCTTCCCAGAAGGAATTGTTCGACTCATCCTCGCAACAACATCACTGGAGGCTCCTAAGTGTGGTTCATTTTGAACTTCAGTATACCCTTGTTTGCCAGCAGCTAATTCGAAGTTATACGAAAACCCCGAAACACCTGAGAGCACCCACATTTTATATCCCTATTTGTGTGGCTTCTTAGGGTTGTAGGTTTTCAAATGTGTATGACCTTTGAAAGGAATAACTTGTTCATCACAAGACACAGCTTCTTCCATTGGTATCTGCCTGCAGGCATTGCGTACTTGATTGATAACAGGTAATAACTTATCAATGCTTCTTGTATTTGTACTGTTGTCGCTGAAGTGCAAAATTCTCTTGATTTTTTCGAAACGATTTATCTGCATTACGTCTGCTACTTGGGGAATCCTGGTCTGTGGTGACTAATATCGTCTTGTGGTAGGTTGCCGAATGATTGACATCCACAGTAATATTCCCATGTATCGTTCGGTTTCCTCTTCATATGTGGTAAGTGGTCCATTTGGCTGTGACGGGGCACTATAAATGCAACTTTGACGTACAATTTCCGTTATAAATTCTTGTGAGAACAAATGGCTAAATAATTTGTATGGGGTATTTAGCTGTAAAATGTCAGCTGGCAATAATTCTGAACCCAAAAATTCAACATCTTTTTTGGAATTTCGTGTTGTAGTTTTTTTCCATTTTAGTGGAACTTTTTTCTGTTTCTTTACATTTGATGTCTGGAACCGTGACAAGGGGATACTATCCTCAGGATCTGTTTAAGAAATGTTGTCATTTTCATCTGAGTCAAAATAATCTTCTGATCGGCCTGGTGTAGGTTCGACAACTTCACCATCTGACAGTTCTGAATCGTAGCTCCCACAAGGAATTTCCCTATATTTATATTCAGCAACAGCCAGCTTCTTACCATAAAACGTTATGACCGGAATAAAGTCAATTCTTCTGAATATAACAAAATGTAACAATCAGATGACAATGTTACAACTGTGCATATTGTTCCCATTGGGGAACACAAATTTCAGGTGTCAAATCATGCCAATCTAAGTCAATCTAATTATTTCTACTTATTGACAATCATTATGTACACTATTTCATTGATAAAATAATTTTTCTATCAATACATACATCTTTTTCCAACAAAAACGACCAACAAATTTAGCCTGCAACAAACATAATCTGCGACCGTCTCAATCAGTCACTAAAATTGTTTCTGTAGTGTGAGTGGCGGCAGTTATGATCTGACTTGCGTACTTCACGACTATATGAATGTTTCCGGATGGGAACATCATACACACATAGTTGGAAATGCGCATAGGAATTTTGCATGCCATGTTTTGATTTTGTGTTCCCGATTAGGAATTTTATGTAATGGAGGGTTAATCCTAAATCCGAGCAACTCTGTTTAAGATTGGGTAACCAACCCCAGCGGCAAACAGTCGGATTCAATGCAAAAGATTTATGGGGTTAAGATTTGCTGGATCATTAAAGTCATTACATTTCGATTTACTGCTGGTGATCACTTTCTTCATTAATACTAAATCCGAACAACTCTGTTTAAGATTGGGTAACCAACCCCAGTGGCAAACAGTCGGATAAAATGCAAGAGATTTGTGGGGGTTGTAGTTGTATTCGCAGGGCAAGATTCGCTTGATCGCCAAAGTTGTTACTGTTCTATTATTTGCTGGTGATCACTTTCTTCATTAACACGTTAAGTGCCGTGGTGGATCAATGCCGTTCAGCATGCGGGAGCATATTTTCTATCTATTTTGGCCGTTGTGGGTTAGTGCTGTTCACCAGACAATTTTACAGTTTAGGCCGCTGTAGACTAGACCCGTACTAAACGTACAGAAAGTGAATTAGAAAGTTTGACTACTTGTGGGCCTGATTTTATAATGTCCCCCATGGTAGTCTGTTGGTAGGGTCCGGCTGCGGGCTGCGCGTATCATCGGTGCTTAAGGCCAATTTATATTTAACCGTCTGTACCTTGTACTACTTCGATCGGAATAGATGCTTATATGGATGGATTGATGTACTCTCCCGCAAACACTTCACATAATCATCACATTCGATTTTCTTTTTCACTTCTGATACCTTTACATCTTTTGCCTCCTTTATGCGATCGAAGTCGCCCACACACACACACACTGTACGTCTTTCATAAAGCCCACAACATTTGTATTCTGCAACGGTATACCGTAAGAATTATTCGGATTATAATCAGATGTATCGAAATAAGGAATATCCCTTGTAACCACCTCATACATCTCCGGACACTGTACTCCATAAATTAAACTGGCTATGTCATTGTACAAAAGTTTGTAACTATAACCATATACGTTCAACATATATTCAAAATGGAAATCATATACACAAGTGTTTGTCAACTCCAAAACACTAAACCCAGCGTAGATCATTTCATGAGAATCACAGTTGTAACCAGCTGCACCGCAACAAAATTCTCGACAAAAATACGGGGGCTATGGAAGTTCGGCTTTGATACGAGAGATTCACCTTCCATATCGGTCGCCCCATTTAGTCACCAAGATTGATTGCTCGTACACATCATTTACAGTTGTTTTAAATCGTGTTGATCAAAAGTATTTCAGAAATCGAACGTTTCAGTGCTGGCATCATCGTAATCGGGTACTACTTCTCTAGCTGGCACCAATTCTTCGTCAGTTTCAGAATCACTTTCGGAAACATCCATGATATTTTGAAATTAACCCAGATATGCTCAAGAAAATAAATGTCATACAAATTTTTATTTTTTTTTCGTTTTTCCCAATTTATCTTGTCACAAAGTAAAACGGGAAAATAATAATAAAAGAAAATTACCTAGACTTTGTTTGTAAATAGGTGTCCTTTTGAAAGGACAATGCGCAAATAAGTATGCACTTTTTACAAAAAATAAAATACCTCATTTTCATAATTTTACAGTTTAACTGACGAGTATGGTATCTTATAAAACACCTTATTACTACAAGGGTTGACTCTTAAGAGTCGGTTTGCCTAGGCGAAAGCATGCAACTTGCAGTGCACATTTTCATGGTTTTACCTAGGAAAATCGACTTTTAAGATTCAACCCTTGTTGTAATCATTTGAAAACAAGAAAATGGAAAAAAAAAATACCTTAGCAAACTTTGTGAAAATGTGGATCCTAACATAAGTCGGAAAAAAAATGACCTGAGCAATCTTTATGAAAATGTGCACTGCAATTTGCATGGTTTTACCTAGGAAAACCGACTTTTAAGATTCAACCCTTAAGTTGTTAGATTCATGTACAATTGATAAATCTCTACCTCATTCCTTCGCAACCTTATTTGAATAGACTCCCACAGTGACGCAGTGCTTTGAGCAGTTGCTTTACCAATAAAACAACATGAAAACGCCGTATTCTTGCTTTAGTTAACGGTCTTCTTATCTACATAGGTAGCAGTTGCATTACCATTCTTGATCAGAGCAATCAGAAGACTCCATATTCCGTACTCATACTTGAGATTTTCTTCAGCCAAATAGATTACAAGGGTGGATACGATGTAGCCAATCTTGTGACGATTCACATCAGTATCAGTGAAAATGAATTGGGGTGAAGTGACATCATCAGAAAGAGAAGGAATCAGTACACACTCATTTGAACCCAAGACAAGACATCAATCAATCAAGACATCACATTTTGAGCATTTTGTTGAGACTTTCATGTGACTCAGTCGACATCGTGTTTGGTTAGGCTGTTCTTCAACGCAATGGTCTTATCTGTCATATCGGATTTCATTGTTTTCTAACGGAGAAGGTTTATGACAATTCCTCTTTTCATTTTTTCCATGTAATTCCATAAGTGATGTCGCTACAACTCTTCTAAACGCCAGATGGTCCAATTACCCCCTTGTTTTTTTGAAGGTACAAGGCATTTTGTTCCGCACAGTCAACTATATGGGCAAGTAAAGGAAAATACAATTTTTCCCTCTAATACCTATTCGATATAGGCTAATATTCTAATCAGTTTAGTCTACTCCGTCCATGTTCTTGGTTTCTTTCTGCGAATATCGTTGCACTTTATGAAAAGGTATTATTGATTAAAGTACGATCAGGTTTTACGTACTCAGTTGACAGTTCAGACATCTTTTTGAACACATCATATTGTAATTGTAGATCAATATGGGCTGGATAGCAGCTTACCGCATTGCATTCACCTGCATGGTGGCACCTATCATGACTTCATAGCAGTTGAATACTCAGTTGTGTAATAAGATCTTTTGATTCACTGACAGTACACTGAGTGAATACATATTGATTTTAAGGCAATTGTAGTTACACTTCCATCATCCATGTGGAAACATATCTGGGGACTCTGATAAAGGGTGAAAGTCCATTGGTTTTTTCATTGCATACGCTGTCTTTACATATTTGCATAGATTACTTTATGCAGAAAAATTGATCACAGCATGGAAATTGGAAGCAATATGAACGTAATTATTGTCAGACCACTTTGCTATGATAATTGAACCATCATTTGTAACTTTGAAGTCCAAACTTCCGCGATTTTTTAGATCTCAGTCTGTGGTCAAAGGACACTCTGATTGTTCCAGTGGCCTTTATTTCTCTTTTACACAGTTCTTCTACAAGTGGAACGGTAATGCAAAAATTGTCGAAATATAGGTTGTATGGCAGTTTCAACCTTGAATGCAGTACATCAGCATACTGTAGAACTATAACTCAAAACGCTTTTCTGGCTTCTTGGTGTGTCGTTATTAACAGAAAAAGTTTGTTTCAACACTTTGGTTAACTGGAACTTTTCGACGATTTTAATTAATTTAGATCCTTGTTTATAAGTTAATTAGTTAACCGTTGACAATTCACATTAATTTTCAATCAACAAGCTAAAATTCGGTTATATTTAATTGCTGTTAATTAAATACTTAATAAAATCATAATTTAAGGAAACTTATTAAATAATATCAGTGAATAAGCATTACCAATCTGTTCAATAGTGTTATAGTTTTAGCGAATTTTTCGAAAAACAATAAAAGAGACGAATACAAAAAAGAATACAAAAAGAAACTACAACTAAAAAGTGAAAATAAAAAATATTGAAATCATCAAGTCTACCTCTTCTCCCGGAGCACATCCACTTTCATTCTCAGACTCTGCGTTAGTTTCATTATTAATGCTGTTGTGTGGAACTCTCTTGTAAAACTGCAGTTCTAGTAAACAGTCCCAGTTTTCACCATGAGTGGCTAATAGAAATGGAGGATTTGTCACCTTTGAGCTTTTGACCCAATGGCATGATTCGAATACTTACGTTGGTTGCGGTATGTTCTCGTATAATGACTCCTTTAGGTTCGCCTAGTTCTACGCGATAGTTTGCTTCCCCTTGAATTGCAACGTTATTCTTGCCCGCTCATATAAAAATAAATCTTTTTGATGGATTGAATTTAAAATGCCAAGAACCAGGAAGTTTTACATGTTTTCTTACTTCCTCCTTCCAGTTCAATATGGATCATTCCTCTCCTAATTTCAGCACAGTGGCATGTTGCTTTATAATATTCTCATACTTTTCAGGCTGAACAACAACTGCTTCTTCTTTTACCTTGCCTTTAATTTGTGTATGCGCTGTTCAGTCATCGTCTCTTTTTTGTCTTCCCAGGTTAGATCGGTATTCATTAATTTTTCTTTAGACCTTAGACAAGTTGAACACATGTCAGTCAATGGATTTTCAAATGCAATGTTATAGGTTTTATTGATATGGGTTTTAAAATAACTGCGCTCCACTTTCTTGTCTGCAGTGACAGAGCCACAATTTTTTAAAGTTTAACTCGCATGGAAGGTAAGTGCGAAAAGTGGATTTAGCTCTGCAGTAATGGGACTCCACGCACTCCATGGACTGGATGCATTTTTTCATGGCAACTTTTCTTCCTTAATTTTTATCACAAATACGATCACACCCTTTCCTCTCAGTTGGCATTTCCCTACGAATGACAAAACTTCTGACTAAACGTTCAATTCTATCGCGACCCAAATTTGTAATGCTTAGGAAAAAGGCTTTACGTAATCTTACATGCTTTCCACCGCCAATAAAAACGTGATACTTTATCGATCCACTCTGTTGTCTTCTTTTCCTCACCAGATTGTTGTTGATTCTTCTTGGAAGAGTTCAATCACAACAAATAAAAATAAAATTGTTTTGTTTAATTGTGCAATGGGTTGAATAGAGTTGTCGAGGGAAATCTCTTATCTGAGACATGCTTAGTGTCGAACAGTAATAGGGTTGCCCTGGTTTGCCATTATGTCCGCAGTTGAGATAAATAGGTATACCTTTAGGTGTATACCTGCCAAAGTTTTTGATAATTAGATACTTGATTATAACTTCCAATAACTTCTTTACCTCAATTCCTTTGCACGTTGTCTTTTGCGTTCCGCAGGTTGCTGAAGTTTTTTTCTACCTTTGCCCATGGGACTGGGTTTGATTTTTTTAGTAGCATTAAGTTCATCCATTGTTGAAAACAATTGAATTAATCACTTATTATAAAAACCAACACACATAAGCACGTTAGGATTGCTCAAAACTAATTAAAGCAAGTATGCAATGTGCATCGTCACACATGCAAAATCACGTGGTATCTCACACAGCTTTCCTATTGGCTTTCGTGCAAATAGAGAGTTTTGCAACAAAATCTCTTGAGCATACAGCAGGTTTTGCATCTACACCTAAACGATGCAGGATTTATAAGTCATAGAGCACGTTTTGTATCCTTACGGCAATGAAAACGTATTCTTCGCGAAAAAACTGAATATTTTGCTATGTAGCCTAGAATTCTTTAAGTTCTGCATATAGCGGCCTTTGCATCTACAGGACTCGTATAAACTGTTTAGGTTTGGTAAAATTCATATTTTGCGTATATATTTTTTGTAATACGTTTTTGTGTGATTTGTAAACGGTTTCCAAGGGTTTTAGTGCTGGATCTCGATTACACGTGCCACCATGCGCTGACGCTACTAATGAACAAGGTGAATCGATCGTCCCTCGCATTCTTTTGAGCTTAAATTTCTTTCTTACGTGGGATTTTGTGCAAATCGATGCACTGAATCTAATACACCGGATAAATTAGATCGTCTCCTTCGAAAAACAGTATAAAATTTTATAGTTCAAATTCTAAAATAATTTATCTATATAAATAAAAATGAAATACCGTGTGTTGGTAACGCCATAACTTCAGAACTACTAGACAGATTTGGCTAATTCTTTTACTAAAATTTTAGTAATACTTCGAGCCAGGTTATGACGGAAAGATATTTTTTAAAAGTTGCCTTTAAAATTTTAAGAAATTGTAAAAATCAAACTGGGACCAAGGCTAAATATAGTTCGACATTTGACAACTGTCATTCTCAATTGTAAATAAACCATGCGGTTATGGTGGAGTCATTCAGTTATTTAATTTCAGTTCAATATTGTGATTCTGTTGTGATATTCGAATTTAAATGCTTGCAGTTTTCAGTGCGGCTTACAAGGGCAGTCATTGAGCGTTTGCGGCATTAACCTACAAAATCCATAGCTTCGTGCATTGTCAATTGTATGTCCCCGGGGCGGAAACCATCAGTTTTGCTTATTTACGCGCCAGACAACACAACTAAAGGTCATGTATCACAAAGCATTACAATAAACAAAATGGTGTTTGAAATTTGGACAGGACGTCTGTCGGGTCAGCTAGCTTTACGATATAGTCAGGTCAAACGTGATACATGGGCCAGAGGAACCGTAAATCACAATTGGCCTTGCATGAAAGACGAGAGCTGTAGCAACTGGACAACCGCTGGGTGATACCACTAATGCAGTTTACAAGGAAGTACTGAATTAGTTTATTTTTAGAAAGCCAACATTACTGGATTTAATAGTTTAGTGTTAAACAAAACTAATTTAGGATCACTTCAACAACATCCGATCGCACTGAACAGATTCGAACACCCACCATCGATAAAAGGAAGAAACAAGTACGACCTTGAGTCTCGGAAGTTCTTCCCTGTTCAACCGTTAACCGTTTCATCAGGAACGTTTCCGTATTGGATCAGCCGAGAACATCTGCAATACGGATTCCTATCGATTGCACTGACATCAGCTCGGGGGCCAGGATAGCGATTCCGATTAACGTCATCGATGAACCCTCCAAAACCTACGCTACTATTTCTTTTAAACTTATGGCAACTCAGGCAAGCTGTCGGCGGTTCAGACTAATTTTTCTCAATTCGATAGATATGTGGCGCTTGGGAAACTCGACAATTTATGATGACATTCGTGCAGATTATTTAAAATAGTTTGAAGAGATGTACACAACTATTAGCAACATGAAAGCGGATAGATAAACTACGATTAAAAAGAGGTGCTGTGTCTCACTGAAGTGATTTTCGCAAACAAACGGGAAGAACGCATGTCGATTGTAATAAAAATCGCCATTCAAAATAATTGTAAGTACCTAAGGTCGTAGTGTTTCTTTCTTTCTTTTGTTAAGCGTTAGTTATTTTTTGAGAGCCTCATAACATCAATAACCATCAATCAGTTATTTTAATTGTTTTTATGTTCAGTTCTGTTCAAACTTTTACTTGCGAAATTATAAGTTCGAGAACTTTTTGTTAATTTTCAATTTGGCAATATGTACGAGGTGTCTGGAAATGGTCAATTTAAGTTTGTTTTCCGAATCCTATATTTTCAGTGACAGTACGTAAATTCAGAACGAGTTATAATCTTTTCGTATTTTGTTCATTTCCAAATTAACTTTATAAGATTATGAATATTAATTTCCGAGACATTTTCAACTTTTTAAACTTAACAATTGGTTAACGAAATGGCTGGCCCCTCTACGTAAAGCGATGTGTTGCGTCTCTGTAGCGGAAATCATTTTCTAGCATATTATATTGTCTGACATTACATTAAACGAGCACAAAACACGATGTTGCTCGGTTAACACAATTTATTATTTACATACCTAAATATTAACGATACTAAAAGTTATTTCAATGGTGGTCACGAGTAATCTATATCAGCGCCGACAACGTTAACTTAAACCAAAAACAAAATGGTGATAAGTAACAGTTGAACTTTGAAAAATAAAACTATTATGTGGAAGAAACGCATTTACACTAGCTACTGATTCACTGGCATGATGTTGATGTTCCAGACCGTACAAGAACAGAAAACATGAATCTACATATGAAAGTAAAAAAAATGAACCACTGCGCTGTACAGTTGGATTTAAAATATTAAAAAAAAAGAAGTTTTGGTTCCACTATCGTCTTCAGTAAAAAAAGAGAAAACACTCGGGTTTTATTTAGATTCATTTGGATGGCGGCTTTTGTTGCAATCGACATGGCGTTCTTGGAGTACAAATTCTTGGCGAAAATCACTTGAGTGGGACACCGCACTTCTTTTTAATCGCAGCATATCTATCTGCTTTGTTGCTAACAGCGCACAATACTCATTGAGGCTTCAAAGTTGTCTACACCTCTTCAAGCTCTTCTAAATTATCTACGGGCATTTCATCAAGACTCTCATAACACCGAAGGTGGTCTATGTAATTATTAAATCTATATAAAAGAAAAGTTGACTGACTGATGATCAACGCACAGCTCATACTGTTTAAGCTAGAAACGTTGTATGTACAATTATCTATTTAAATTAAAAAATTGAAAATTTTCGAAAAACTTAAAGTGATTTTTATTGAAATTTGGACAGGACAATGTCTGTCGGGTCAGCTATAGTTAATAAAGTGTACTTTTCGACAATTTAAATACTTAAACATAAATAAATCAGCTGCAAATACACGTTTTTTTACTATTAGACTGACTATTTCTTTCTGTGTGTATGTATTTATGGATGTAGCTTATAGATTCGGAAACCGCTGAACCGATTTTGATGAAATTTTCAGGAATACTCTAACATAACCTGGAGAGTGTTCCTGTAAAGTTCGGTGCCGTTGGGGAGGGGAGGGGCCCAAAGTCACCAAATTTTGTACACAAGTGCATCTTAGTAGGGGGGTCTTAGTTTGATGCCGGGCGGAGGGAGATTACCCCAAAAAGAATTTCGCACAGAAAGAAGTGTCCCACAGCTACCAAATTTTGTATACAAGTGCATGTTAGTGGGGGGCCTTAGTTTGATGCCGGCGGGGGGGGGGGGGAATTCTGCACAGAGAAATATCCTAGAGCCACCAAATTTTGTACACAAGTGCAACGTAGTGGGGATGGAGCTTATCACCCAATCATTTTTTCGCATAGAAAGAAGTGTCCTCCAGCCACCAAATTTTGTATACAAGTACATTTTGGTAGGAGGGTATCACCGAAACAGATTCTCGCATAGAAAGAAATGTCCTACAGCTATCAAATATTGTACACAAGTTCATCTTGGGGGGGGGGATCGCCCAACTAGATTTTCGCATGAAAAGAAGTATCCTACAGCCACCAAATTTTGTACACCGAGCGAAGCCGGGCACTTCAGCTAGTATATTATAAATATGAATATATATATTAAAATATCATAAAAAGCATATAGTCAATCACGGCAATCTTATTTCCCATTTAATCGAATTTTCCCCCTCATTTAAACATTGTTTTGATAGCTGTCTTTTATACTCAACCATCCCACTACTTTAAACCAAGGTCTTCCATATTTCTTTAACCAATCAAGTCTATTCGGACAATATTTAAAAAGTAACACTTTCTCCTACATCAGATCTATTCCTTTATGAAATTCGATAGCCGACACTCTTAAATCTATACAGAGATATCAATAATTTTATGTTCAGCATTAATTTCATCAATCTTGTTAGTTCAATTGACTTTTTGAAGACTCCATCGTATCTTTCATAAACATGGATGTCTGCAGCTCTACCATACTGAGAGAAAGCATAATCTTTTAGTTTTTGTATGGTGTATACTGCAGTACATGATATTGGGTACAGTGATATGGAACGTTTTTTCTGGATATTTGATAAATTGAAAGAATATCGCACTGGTAACGATGATTCGTCTAGATTTTTGTCTAGAGTTTTGCCAGAGTCGATAGTTCTTGAAGTAGACGGTAAATTCGTCGATGATTTTCGTATGGCATTTGAAGTGCTGCTAATTGCATTAGAACTGGTCGCAGTGGCAGTGATCGATGAAATATTGTATGTTGAAAAAGAGTTATAACGATAATTATTATTTATTTTCGAGGCCTTTATTATGTTCCAAGCATGTGAGGAGTTGATCTTCAAACCGCAGTATTGTTGAAAACTTCTTTATCGAAATAACGAGGAAAACTGTTTCGGTATGAAGTCACAGTCCAGTTTTTTTTTTAATTTGAGGCTTAGAATTTACTAACCAAGGCAACAATAATCCCACTAACAATAAGAAAAGGACATTTTTCTGTTTACCTTTTGCACAAAAAATCGATAAAAGTTATTTTACTGCGTTTTGTGATTCAAGTGTCAAAAACTGCATTTTTGAAAGTCAATGCTGGTACAATATTCCATTTTGATAATCAAAACAATTTTTATGGAATAAAAAATGCATTAATATTATGGAAAAGTATTTATTAAAACATAAACAAAAAAATATCTATCAAATAAAATTTTTAATCCCCCATCGTCCTCGAGGCAATCACACTCTTCTTCATGATTTTCTTCATGATTATCTGCCTGCAACTCAGGTGATCCAGAATTACCATTCAATAATGTTTGAAAAAAATCCAAATTGCTATCTTCCCTCCAGTTATTATTATACTTTTTCAAAAGTTTCTCAATATTATCCAGTTTTATTTGTTTGGCAGGATTTCCTAATTCCATTTCTGACAAAGTCAATTCGTCAATTGCAACACCTTTCTTTCTTAAGTAACTTTGAAACTTTTTTGTGATATCATCATTTCTGTAGTAACTTTCCAATTTTGTAAGACACTTCGTAACGTTTGTTTTTTTAATTAAAATTCTTCTAACGTTCTTGATTCCGTCAATTTTCTTTAATGAAGCTGATAAACCTTTAAGATAATATATATCAGGCGCCCACTGGCGCATATATTTAAGCAAAAATTTCAGCGTTAAATTGAACGCAATGTTACAGGATTAGAAGATAGTTCACAATTATAAAGAAATTTATAGGTTATTTAATATAATAAAAGTATCCAACTTCTGGATAGGGGACTGTAGCTTGAGCAAAGCAGATCAAAAGACCGCACCAGAGATTCAGAGAGTGGCAGGGTGCAATGTCAGGATGCACATGGTGGTGCCGTCAGCTGGCAAGATGGGCAAGTGGCAATTAGTTTCCTTCAATCGCCACCGTGAAGGGAACAAGTAGAGCTGGATCACAGGAGAAAGCAAACTCCAGGGGCGGTGGCCAAACATGCAGCAGGGCCTGCAGGGCATCTCGCGGACCAAACCAAATATTTTTAACGAATGGGTGCACTTCCCAAGAAATTTTCGAGAGCTGGATGAAAAACGAATTAAGTAATTAAATTGTTACAAATTTCAATAATTTGTATTTTGATTTGAATTAATAATCCTCTTTCAGCTTCTATCGTCAGTGTAATTTTCCAGGTGTTGTAGGATGCATCGATTGCACACATGTGGCAATCTTTCCACCTGAAGCTAACCATCCTGAGATGCCTGAACATCTGTATGTTAATAGAAAGAATTATCACTCCATAAATGTTCAGTTGGTATGTAGGTACATATTTCTGAAATTCCTATACTATACCGTATGTTTGTTTTCTCTTTAGATATGCGATGTTGACTTGCGCATTATGAATGTCAATGCCAAATATCCAGGAAGCACCAATGATGCCTTCATTTGGGGTAGATCAAATGTCCAAACAGTAATGGAAAATCTTCATCAACAGGGTCATAATGACTACTATCTTCTTGGAGATGCAGGGTATCCCCTACGATCGTGGCTCTTAACCCCTCTTAGAGATGAACCTCTTCGAAATACCCCTGAATATAGGTACAACAAATTACAAGCTACCCGATCAAAAATAGAATGTTGTAATGGAGTACTCAAAGCAAGATTTAGGTGCCTCTTAAAACACAGGGTACTTCATTACAATCCAACAGTCTGCAGCAAAATTATTAATGCCTGTGTATTGCTGCATAACATGTGCATCAGCTACAACGTGCCTCTACCAGATCCTCAAGATGGAGATGTCGATGTCGATTTTGGGATGCAAGACATAAATGTGGAGGAAGAAGTAATAGGAAGAGTCAATCCGCAATTGACAGAGGGTCGTCGAACCCAAAGAAGAGTCATTGCAAGTTTGTCAAGAAATTAATTAATTAATATGGGTGAATTAAAAAACAAAATTTAGTTAAATAACTATAATACAAAAAATAATTATAATACAAAAAATAACTATAATACAAAAAATAATACAACAAAGCAAAATGTACAAAATGTAAATTATTTAAACAGTTGACTAAAGGTTTTTTTTTAAAATGATTTCTTTTAAAGATTTTAATTCCTCTACCGCCTCCTGTATACTGCGAACCTTTGCTTGCTCTAACTGGTCCCTTTCTTTGATTAAAATTAGTTTTTGTTTTTGGTATTCGCTGGTTTTCTCCATCATATATATATTTTTTTCGTAATATTTATCTTTCATTTCAATTTTTTTTCCAAGTTGTCTTTAAAACATGTGGCCGCAGTAGCCGCATTTATTAAATTTTCGATTTTTCTGGGCATTTTTCTTTTGTCATTTGCTGTCAGTGACATTGTACTTGGCCCTGCTGCTGAAGTTTCTTCTGTCGAAGCTTCGTCCATAGTATTGGCGAAATTGATTGCCGCCATATCGTTTTCCGCAACCTCGTCATTTTCTTCACTATGTACAGGCACAACATTGGAGAACTCGAATGTAGCATTTGACTCCCCAATGTCGTGCCCTTCCACCGAAACCTTCTTTAAAACTTGGAGTACATCTTCTTCGACAGAAGTAAAGGTCGTATTTACGACGGGTCCACCTCCGGTACCTCTTGCATATGCAATACTTTTTGCATTTTTCACCTTTGTCCGGCTTTTTAAATCCTGCCATGTTTAGAATAGAAACAAAAAAGTTAGGTTTCCTACATATTCAGAGTAAATGAAAGAATAACTTACTTTTCTCCATTGTTTCCAACCCTTCTGGGCACCACCAGGAACACTATTTAAAATTTCGGTCAACTCTTCCCATAGCATCCGAAAATCTTTTGCGGTGCACTGGTTCGTTTGTTTACCGCTAATTAGTTGTGGTTTATTTTTTAAATAATCTACAAGAATCTCTTTTTGCTTTGCAGCGGTATTTGCACCACGCTTCGCCATCACTGCTATAAAGAGAGGTTAGGTCTGTGTCGCCTCCCTGTGTCGCTACTGTCAACTGTCAACATTTATGCGTTGCCAAGTTTACCATTCGTATTTTTACGAGCACCGTTTATGAGCTTGCGAAGGGTAGTGAAAAATCGACATAAGCAAACGCCTTCGCAACTTACTACTCGTAAAGTTAGGTGTTCGCATAGTTGCGAGCAAAGTGAAAAATTGACTCCCAGGGTGTTTGAGTTGCGAAAGAAGACGACTTCGGAGACTATTGCAGAATAGCCGGCACTGAGACTGGTTCTTGGACAGTACCAATTTGTTGTTGAGGAATACTAAGAATAAAAAAAAGTAACATGAAGGACATTTCAACATTATAAAATCACAGTTAATTTTTAACTTACATTTCGGGGAGATTAAGTGTCGGTTTAGCATGGGGAAGTAATCTACGCCTGTGAATATTTAAAAACATTGTTGCTTCAAAGTGTTTGGCACATACTTTTAATTTTTGAAAATAATCACAGTTTTTATTAAGGAGCCTGTAATCGTCCACACTGACTTAACCATTCAATGCATCTATAATAATAGCAAATTTAAAAATTAGAAAAAGTTTTTGTTAATAAACTTTATTTATTTATTTTATTTACCTGTTTAAATCCGCTCCAGGAAATTTATAAAAACTTAGTCTGCCATCGTCTCTCGTGGTGCAGTTTGCAACTGCACAATAAGAAATTAGTTTTTGCATTTTTTTCATGTTAAAACACTGCTCAGTTTCACTTAATTTTTTTGTTCTCGAAGAACCAAATGTGTAAAAAAGCGCGAACTAATTAAATTTAACGCACCACGTAGATCGCGAAAAATATTAACACTGCTACAAAAAAAAATTATCAATCACGTCTTTGTAATGCATGCATAAATTTGTTTCCTAATTTATTTATTCTTTGGTTCTTTGGTTTTCTGAAATGTGTACTTATCTGTTATTTACGTAATTAACCACCTACACAGGACGAGTAATAATTTATAAACACTCCCAACAAACTTCTAACAGCCATTTAAAAACAATACAAAACAAACTGTAAAATCCAAAATTCCATAATTTTTAATAAATTTTTCAAATTTTAAAGTCCCTCTGACAAGTTCGGTTTTTTACATGCGCGCTTAATATTTAAACTTCCATGTGCCTTTGAAAGGTTCGCCAGACCTGCGCATTCAAATAATAGCACCTTTAAAACGTCCCGTTTCGCTTCTTGTTCATTTATGTATCTATTCTTTGGTACCGCGCCAAATACCACGTGGGCCCTAAAGTACCGCACCAAATTCGTGTGCGCTATCACGTTTTATATGAAGTATAATACTACTTACCTTCCAGGATCACTAGGAAACTTAAAAAATAAACAATTTCTTGTATACAAACTGTTCACACAGTTTTTAACAATGCAGGAAGTCGTGTTTAGAGAAAAAATTCACAACTCAAAATTTTCAAAATTCGCCGTTGCCGGTTCATAGAGAAATGGCATGGGTAGAGGAGGTTAGAAAAAAATTGAAATCCGATTATTTACGAATATGTACGAACGTTATCAGCGCCTCTAGTAGCTGGTCGCCCTTTTAGTTCCGCAATACGCCGAGTTGCGGATGGTATGGTTGGTCGGAACTAGACTGAAGATATGTTTTTCGCCGCTCTCATATCTGTGAAGGTCTAGTGATTAACACCTGTGAATGCGCCCGATAACTGTATCGACGCATTGATTAAAATTTAAATTCCGATCGGCTTAACCTTTCAGTACGCGCACCCTTTTTTGTAACACTAGCGCACGCACCGGTCTGGTAGACCGAACCAATAAAACAAATTTTCTGTGTGATCTAGTGAATTTTAAGTAGTTTTTAAATGGAGTAAAATTAAGAAGCAATTAATTTGCAGTGGTAAATAAATGTGAAACTAACATTTGTCTTGACAATTTTTTTATTTAGTGTAATAAAACAGCATTTTCCTAAATGAGTTTAAATTTAAAAAAAATACACACATATATAGGGGCTAACTTATCCAGTGCCTTTCTTTCAATACGGGTTTCAATATCATCGAATCTAATGCATAATAATAGAAATTTAAATCGATTTATGCTCATCGTCAATCGAAAATCCTCTATGCCCGTACCATCTGTTTTCCATAAATCCTGCAAGTTCAGATGATTTACACGTCGAACACCAGCCAGGTATAATAGACCAAGTAAAGCTCTTATTTCGGGCACATTTGTGGGCATGGCATCTCTCTCTCTCGAAAAATTATTTGATACTGATTGAATTTTTATATTTGTACATAACACAATTGTTTCTAAAATATTATTGTCAAAAAAATAATTCCAAATTTCAAATGGTGACTTTAAATCTCTTAGAGCTCTTTTTACGCCTGGAAATTTTTTTATAATATTTTGCTGACGAGTACGAACATTTCTAGGTCCACAATGCTTCTTCCAAGTAGTGGTGTTATCTTTTCCGATAAACAGGGGCTCGCGTTGCATTATCACTTATTATGCAGGAATTTCATCGCCAGGCTCGTCAAACTCCTGCTCTGTATCGGAACAATTAGTTCTAGTTTCAACAGCATCGACTTCCTCCTCATCCTCTTCATCATCAGCAAATTCAGAATCGGTATGGACCTCTTCAAAGAGCCTTAAAAAACGTTGTATTTGTTTTTCGTAATCCATTCTAAAAAATAAGACAATTTGTTGCATCCAAACTGATGACTATAAAAAAATTATTATTACCTCCTTATTAAAATTTCACAAAAAAAAGATAACACTATAACACGCACCGGTTCCACAGACCGTATTATTTTTTTAAACGGATACTACTTGTTGCTTCTGCGTCCGCTTTTGCACAACTAACTTCGATCATACAACTGAAAGGTACTGTGAGCTACAGCCCCGCTCCGCAACGGATAAATGAAATAAAGAAACTTTTAATATTCGTTGGTCCCTGAGACCGGGTGCGTGTACTGAAAGGTTAACTATATTGTGTCATTATAGACAGTCGAGCGGCAAACAGCGTTTACATAAAAATACACAAATTTCTTCAAACATTACATTGGTCGCTCTATATGAACTTGATATGAACATTAAAGGTTGACCTAAATTATTTCGCGCAAGTGTTTGTTTGTAAGAGCTTTTGTTTTTGTCAACGATCTAATAAATACCTAGATGGAGCGTACCGTATCTAAGCTGTGTATTGGAGGTCGTTAACATTTGAGAGAGAAGGCAAGAACGGAAAAGTTCCAAGAACGACAAGGAGCACAACTTTGATACCACGTGACATTTGGCAACTTTCGTTTGCTTCCTATTTAAATTGCATTTAAATTTTAATCCAAAACATGATTTTTTACAAGATATGCGTTTGATATAATAATAAAACGAATCAAATAAATAAAACGCGATAGCAAATGTAAAAGATATGTTGAGTTGGTCATAAATAATTACTCAATAATAATTCCTATAAAATATAATTATCACACAATAATCACAAATACATAAAGTGCCTGACTCTTTACAAAGATTATATGCAACTTCTCTATTTTTAGGGCTCAACCTTTCCAATTGGGTTGATAAGCGCCTCCTCTAAAAACAAAAAACTGGATTTGGTTAGTGGTTGTCTTCAAAATACCTTTACACATATTAAAAATATACAATAAATACAACAAAACAGTACACACTGATGATTTATCTATACCCTATTTATATTATTAGTAATATTAATAGATATATAAGAAGTAAAAATAGAGGAAATCATTTCAAAAATTTAGATTGGGAAGAACGAGGTAATAAATTATACTTCGAGTACATGAAAATGAATAGATTGTATAAATATTTATTGATGTTGAAATGTTATTAATTTCGAGCATTTATGACGTATTCTCTCTTTCACTTCATTGATTTCCATATTTTTGTGATGCAAGCGGAGTGTAAAATAATTTTTTAATACTAAATTTATTAATTGCAGCAAATGATTATTGAGGGGGTCTTGATCTAAGATATGACTATTTAAATTTTGAAAAAGATTTGAAATGTCAAGGCGTTTTTTAGCTGAATGCGTAAGTTGTAAAATGATATTTCCACTACAAAAATTTGTGTGATTTCTAAAAACAGTTTCGGCTATTTTGCAGAGAGTAACCACATCAGCAGAAGGTCTAATTAATCCGCCTCTATCCTTTCTAATTAACAGTTTTGAAAATGAAATGTTGGTCTCTAATTGAGAACAACATTCAACACAATTTATTTTCGTTTTCAATTTTCTGACTATGAAGCCGCTTATGTATGAAACAACATCAATACTATATTGGGAATGAACATCATTAAAAAGAACATTATGAAATTCAATGTTTTCAATGTCGCCTAAACTGTCAACATTGGCATTTGAAACATTAATTGTTTTTTTATTGGCAGAAGAAATATTTAATATATAGGTATCGTCTTGAGGCAAGCAATTTGCTGATAACTTTGATCCAATTTCTGCATGAATGAGAAGTCTTTTATAAGCTGCTTCAAACTGTAAAGCAGTGGGGTTGTTATTGAATCCTTCTTTAGATCTAATAGCACAAAAAAAGTTTCAATGTGGTCCTGACTAAGCTTGTATGTTAACAAGTAAGGGAAATCTTGTTTCTCAACAATGTATTTTTGAACAATACCTTCGATTGATAACATATTAATCAATAGTCCAACAAAACCTCTTTTGCGTCTGCTAGATACCAACTTCTCACCCCTAAGAAACTGTTTTATTTTAATTTTACAGAGTTTGATGTTTTCTTTTTTTTTCAAAATATATCCTAGTTAAGTTTCTTTGTACCCTAACAGATAATACATATTTTGGTACCTAAATGCGGTATTTTATTCAGCAGTTGTGAAATGTTTACATTATTGTTCAATCGGTTGTTCCGGTTCAACACGTGGTGCTGCTTCCACTTCCACTTCTTGCATCGCTGCAATGAATTTTATCATACAATTTTAAAATTTTAAAACTGATTATTTCGATAACTTTCCTCTTCAAGGTCATACGAATTTAACATTTCTGTACTCAGAAAAATATGCTGCATCCAAATTCGTGAACAAAAATATGGGGTGCAATTTAAAAAAAATTATTGATGACGGCATAGTACGAGAACAAAAGACGATCGTAAAATTATAAACATTAAAAAAGATGCAGTTTTAAAGACAAAAATCGACGTGTCCGAGCGTTTTTCCAAAAACCAAACACATGAATTTTAAATGAATTTATTCCAACCCACGCGTCCTCACTGTATAATACAAAGTGTACAATAAAAATAATCCTACGCCATAGATTTACTACTGTAACGCTTTCCAGTTTTTATTTTTTTCTTGCTATCAATTTTTACCCTAAAAGTTACATACCTAGATACAATTTTATCATTGACATTATGACATAATTTTTTTAAGTTACAATTTGTTTTTATTTGATGGACAAATAACTTTTTCACATCAACATTTTGGTTCGATATTAGTAATTTCTAAAAATTTCTTCCATTTGACGAAAATATTGGTAAGTATCTACATTACTATAAAATAAGGAATTGGTTTTGTAAGCTCTTTATTTACAGAGCAACGATACATTTTGCGTCTCTTCGTTAAAATATTATGACCTAAAGGCCGATATACATTTTGAACAAGTTGTGCAGGTTTTTTGTATACTGGAAATTGTATAACCAGCAATATAATAAAGTGAATTTTTTCGCTGTAATTTAATGTCATATCTGGAAATGTTACGCCTGATGGAATATTGACAATATCACATTTAATTGGTTTATTTGGTTTTAAAGTGTCTAAAAAATTTGATAAAAATTTCCTGTCATCTTTTTCGTAATTGCTTCTTGATGATCTTTTAGGTACTGTGAAACAGATATTAGTTTCAAGTTATTTTTAAATTGATGAGCTGTAGGCTTCAATTGTTTAGCTCGTACTGTGCTAAACAAATTCTCTAAACAATCTTGGGTAAATCGTGACGTTAAAACAAATATATAATTCATGTCATTTAAAAACATGTTCTGTAAATCTAATATTGATTTAGTTGATATTAATGTTCCGGTCTGTGACGGTTTCCAAGATCTATTCGAACCACCATACATTTCGGAAATTATCTCCGTGAAATCTTGTAAAAATTGAATGGCTCATTATACTTACTAATTACTAATTTACTCAATGCAACTGTTGGATGTCTTGATGCCATTAAAGTAAACCATTTATCTATTAAATTTATTTACCAAGCAGTGGTTAAATATTCGGGTTTTTGAAGTTTAATCGATAAAGCACTTGTAACACCTCTTGATTTCTAGGCGACTTTCCATCGTACACCTCGAAACTCCTATTCGAAGCGGTGGCCCCTCCAGTTGGGTCTTTGCTTCGTTCTCTGAGATCATCAGAGTAATGGCCTGCGTTTCTCCGGCATTCAGCCTAAGGGCACTCCACTTGTGGGGGTTTTCTAGCGCTCCGGGCGCCCTCTGCTTGACTGCAGCAGCCACTTCCTCCACAGTCGTGATGGCGTATTCGCTCGTATCGTCCATTGAATACCATTGACAACATTGGTCAATGCGCCAGTCCGGCACTTGAATAGTTTGTGCCATGCTGCCTTGACCGTGAGACAAATCAACTGTGACGTTGAAGCCTCTCTTGCTGTTCATTGATTGGACAATTTTAACGAAGATCCGATATTCGTGGTCGGTCCAACGAATTCTATCTGCGTCTAACCAGAATCCTGCGCTGACTGCTGTTAGGCGAACCATTTGTGCGCCAACTGCAGCGGGTGGAATAGGAGGTAACTCGTACTCTTCCCACGCTAAACCAGGGAGGTTCTGTAAGCCTGCTGCGACTTGGTGAACCAACTGGTTTCTGGGGACTCCATCTCTTAATAAGCGCAACATTGGTAGTAGTTGCCTCGGTGAGTAAGTGACTGCTCCTGAAATTTCTGCATCTGCATCTAATTCTGCGAGCGTTGGTGTAACGATTTGCTTTCCTTGCACGGTGTTTCCAATACATTCCAAATTTATTGCAATAGGATACGGTAAAATCGATGCCATGGTGTTAAGGTCATGCAATTCCTCCGAATTATACAATTTCTTGGATTTGAGCTCTTCATCAGGTTTATCTAGATGGGCTCGTTGTGCGTAGCAAACTTTTACTTCACTAAGGATCAATACTTCTTTCTTGAATATTGCCTTGTTCTCAGCTGTGTTCAGCTGTCCAAAAGGCCGGGTGCCAACTGCCTCCATAGTATCCCAGACTAGGTCTATGAATTCCGGAGTTCTCTTAAATGAGATAGGAACTGTTACGGGGTGGGCCTCACGTGCCAGTGGGAGAGATGTGACTGCCGTCGGATCCTTGATTTTCAATCGGGCGAAGTTGCTTGCCATGATAGCATTATCTGTTTCCAGATTATTCTTGCGTCTGTAATTGTCATTACGTTTCTGCGCTGCACCTTTGCCTCCTCGTTTTCCAGGAACCGGGGAGTCGGTAGTTTCAACTGTTTCAGGTTTAGTTTCCATGATAAAGTTGTCAGAATGATGTTTTCTACGTATACCTAATCGGCCGTAAAATTCGCCATCGTCTGTGTTTTAGATGCAGGGCCGGGTTGTTTAACGTCTACCCCTTTATACCTTTCCTTTATAGTTTCTTTTAGTTTATGGACGGCCTTGTCGTCCTTGTCCATTATTATCAGCAATTTACCCTCCTTAGATTTCCGCATCCCCCTAATGCAGTGCCCGACTTTTTCCGTTCCCACGGCGTCTCTTAGCCTGCCAACCAGGGCCTTGTAGTCCGTCCACTTTTCTTCTAGGAGAAGGGCGGAAGTTAACCTTCTCTTTTTTCCCCCTGTCTTACTGGCTGAGGCACCACCAGGTACTTCTTTCATCGCGGTTGACTTATATAGCCTATTGGTGACATAAACTCCCACCTTGGTGTCTGACTCGTGGAAGACTACCTCCGCCATTTTTTGAAGTGGCTCCCACGCCATGGACTTCGTATGATCGATGGCCACGCATTTATCGCCACTAGTATCCTCTTTCAGTTTCTTTAACGAGTCCCAAATATTTTGGTTAGACTCGTCATGGCCGATCTTTATGACCTTCTTCCGGGTCAAAGTGGAGTCCTGGGAACGAATGCACGTAGTAACTTCTAACACTTCGAAGCCGCCTTCTAAGCTTGCGAGCTCTGGAAACTTTTCTCGAAAGAGCCTCTGGACACTAAGTTCCATATTTCGATCCCCTGGCTCCACTAGTACAGCCTTTACGACTGCGTCGCTAGTGGCAACCGGGTTATCGATCTTTATTTCTGTGTTCTTGAACACTTCCTGGATCCACTTTAAGTTCTTTATAGCTTCATAGTCTTCGTATGATTTTATACCGTCCAGTGTTCGGATTATTTCACGGGGCTCACTCCTCTCCCCCCCGGCCTTTTTGTGCCAAGGGGTGGTCTGCGTTCCCGCATCGACTGTCTTCGCTTTCTTCCCGGGTCCATTACTGACAATAATGAAATTCTTGTTTGAGTAGTGGTCACCCCCCTAATAAATTTTCTACTATTGAAATATCGTGTTTTTCATTGTAAGCATATATTTTTGACTTACCGTATTAAAATAAAAAACGTCACAAAAATCTGCACCACTGCGGAACTCAATTTGTTTTAATATGTAACACCACGATGCACGAATCTCCGAATGACTTCAAATACTGATTCACGAGACGGTTATCTTAAAAATTCTCACCCACTCGTGCAAAATTGAACTTAGTTGCATAAATCTTCTGTACGCAAGTGTATTATGTGCACACGAATAACCGGACTACCAAAACAAAATCTTTTGGCGTTTATTTTGAAACTTATTGGTCATTTTCAATCAAGGCTGTCCATTACTAGTGCAGTGTCCATTACTGGGGCAACCACCCTACTTAATCGTCTGATAAGTGTGAACCAATAACTGTAGATAGAATTTTTCAAGACTGCCCTAAATATGGAATGTATTTTTCAAAATAAAATTGTTCTAAAATGTCCATTTGCTTTTTCCAACCTGGATCCTTTTCAATTTTTGCATAAAGAAGGTCCACCTAACCTAAATGGCAAATAAACAATAGTTTCTGTTGGTTACATATATTTGCCTCTGCGCCTGACTATAATAGTCATAGTCCTTGTTTATAACCAACACATTATCGCTGTTGAAATGCATAATATCATTTTTTGTCAGCGCTTCTTTTAATAATGAACTTCTGCCTTTGAATGGGCATTTTATTTCTAACAACCCATCTTCTCCAATCAAACGATCTGGACTTGCACCAAAAACTCCGCTCTCATCTAACCACAAGCCTGTTTCTGTTGTTGTGATAGCTGTTTCACTTTCAAATGCTGTTATTGCATTGCTTTCATTTTGCCAACCCCATTGAACTGATTTTATTTTCTCCAGGTTGTAAGCCCCTAAGAGATTAAAAATAAAGTTTAATTAAAAAATATAAGGTATTCTTTACCTGCAAGTCTTTTAAATAAAGACACTGGAAATTTATGTCGCCGGCAAGCTCTTAACACAACAGCAAAAATTACTGGTTTTCTTGAAATGAGCCACATTGAATTTGCTGACTGGCCCACTGTTTTTGCAACAACATATGAGATAGTGCTCTGCATTAGCTTTAATATTTGTTGCAGATATGCAGTTTGGTCTGTACTGCATAAAAATTGTTCAGACATTATTACATCCTCAATGTACGGAATTAAATTTCCACTGTTGTCTGGATCAGGAGATAGCAACCAAACTATTCCAAAATTCCTATCATATTTTTTCAAATGCTCGACCAAAGTTTGTACAGATGTGTTTGTTAAAGCACTTTCTTCGATCGCACAATAATCCTTTTTTGGATACATATCAGCTTTTCACAGCAACATCCGTCTTACATTTTTTCTCCGACCATGTGCTTGCCAAATCTGTGCTAGATATACTGGGTGGGGCGAGTTTTACGGCTACCCTCAAAATCGCGACTTCTAATTAAACAATCCTAACCAAATTAAGTACACGTAATTGTCTAGTGACAGAGCACACAAGTATTTTTTTTTTATTTTTCGTTGATAAATGAAACTGTAAATTGAAAAAATACGATTTTATAATCGCTGAACTCATAACTGCAGATAGCACAGCGAGTAGTACGAAAAAAAACATATTACATTCGAGCTTTATCAATGTAATAATTACTCGTTCTTTTGTGACAATTTTTTCAATTTTTGAAACACATTGAATAATGGAATTTAATAATGTTGCGCTCCTAACATGTGTCATAGTATTTATTTTTTATCGTTTAGAAGAGAAATTAATGGGTCGGTAAATCAATGCTCAACTTGTACCCCTACAACCCTTGTAAGCACAAGCACCTTGGTATATTCCTGAGTAATCTTATTCACTTCAGGTAATTCAGGTATTAGTTGATTTTCTGTGATTGCCGCCACCTCTATCTGTTCATGCGGTTTTTGCCTCGAGTTTGTGGTTGAATGTTTTTTTTCGTGGCTTCTGATTGGCAAATTTAATGTCGGTACAAATGTTTTTTTAGCATGCGATGTTTTCGCGCTACAACTAACAAATAATAAAAAGGAACCGTGATCAACAGTAATCAATTTTGATAACTTGGGCTATCCTAGTGTAATACTTACTACCAGGAAGTTGTGGGAAAAAATCTTCCTGTTTTAAGTGCAGAGAGCAGACTGACATGTTCAGATATTTTGTTTAAGAACTTGATGGTTCTTTCCCATGCTTTTCGCCTGTCGATAATTTCAGCATTCCCAAATGTATTTTTTATCATAACTTTATTTACGTTTAACGGAGGAAAATGGTGAAAACTTCAATGTTTTTCCCCGCCGGTTTTAGAAACGCAATTAAAAACGCAGCAATTTCTATTATTGGGTCTAGAATAAGGCATTTCGGAACAAATTATAACACTAGCCGATGTGCACTATTCTTATTCGACAGCTTCTAAAACTGCCGCTAGGTAGCGTCTTGACGTTAACTGGAAAAAAAATGTGGAAAAGGTTGTATGATAAAGCACTATCTCAAAAATCACATGAAAACTCATAGTGGAAATAAACCCTTCAGGTGCACAGAATGTGGAAAAAAAATTTCGACAGAGGCGTCTCGCAAATCACACATATTAATTCATAAAGGGGAGAAAGCATTCAAGTGGACAAATTGTGGAAAAGAATTTTTGTGGAAGTCGAGTTTCCAACGACACCTTATAACTCATCAGAAGAGCAAATCATTGAAATGTCCAAAATGTGGAAAAGGTTTTGTGAGGAAAAACCATTTCAAAGATCACATGAAAATTCATGGTGGAAATAAACCATTCAAGTGCACAAAATTTGGAAAAGTTTTTTTGTGGAAGGGAAATCTCACAAAACACATGTTAACGCATGATCGAAGAAACAGATTCAAATGCACAATATGTGGAAAAGAATTTGTGTGGAAGAGCAATCTGACACAACACATATTAAGGCATGATCGAAGAAAAAAATTCAAATGAACGGTCTGTGGAAAAGAGATTTTGTGGAAGGAAACTTTCACATCTCATCACATTTTTCTTCCGCTGCAGCATGACAGGATTATATCTGCTCCAATTGGGGAGTCTCCGATCTGTTGCGGGTACAGGTAGTACAGGTATTTCTCTTTCAGCAACCTGTTCAACTACAACATCAGCAGTTATAAGAGCATCATCAATAGATGATTGTTCTCCAACAATGCCTTCGGGAATTACTATTATATCCCCAATATTCATGTTAACATGCTCGCTTGGGGCTGCTACATTTGAAGCGCTTGGAGAGTCACTGTCAAAATCGTTGTCCATTCCCGCAACTGTCTTTGTGTTTAATATTTCTAAAATCACATCATACACGACACTTTTGTGATTTTTTATGTTACCGGAACCTCCTCCGGTTTTGAATACAGCAGCTCTCTCCGCTGCAGCATATTTACGGGCAGCAGTCTTTAAGTTGTCGTATTTCGACTTTAACTCCCCTATGCTCCGATGTGAAAAACAGCTACTAAATTGTAGCTCCACTGTTTTCCAAGCTTCTTCCTAGAAAGACAATGTATTTTAAAACATCTCCAAAAATCTGTATTTTCTAAGTCATAAGGACGTGTTTAGATACCTAGATACTCACTTTTTCTTTTGGTGAAACAGCATTTGTTGTCTTATTTTCAATTTTCTTTTTTAATGGCAGAATGCACCGCCAAATAAAGCTCTTCTGTTGTAAAGTTGCTTCCTCGTGGAACTTTTGTCGAACACATTTTTATTTGTTTTACCATGTGTTATATTGATAGAACAAACAACTTCAATACGCACATTGCAGATCTTTACACCACATATCTGGTTTTACGGTACCAACAGTATCGTTATGGATTAAAAAGTGACTTTAATCTTGCTTTAGCTAAAGTAGGCTCGTCAATTGATTATGAAACGCGTTTATTTTAAAGTCGACTTGAAGTAGGCTTTAACTTAAAGGCGTCTTTAGTTAAAGTGACTTTAACGAAAGATTATGAAACCGGCCCTTAGTCACTTGCTATAGTTTTCCGATTCGGTTTGGATACTTACGCTACTTTGACCAGACTATTAAAAAATGTTGTTTTTTTGTAACTTACTAAAAAAAATTCTAACTAAATTAAAATTTACTGCACTACACTTAATTCCTTATAATTATAAAAAGAAACTAACATAGCTAACTAATAATCGTGAAAAACTATTTCAATTATTCTAGCTCATTTTCGAGTTCATCTTCCTCGTCAGTTTTTGGTAACACATTCACAGTAGGTTTCGTTTTCAGATTCAAATATTCTTCATGGTATTTTATAGGTTTTACGTTTGTTTTGCACAAATCATTCAAATCCTTTTTCTTTTGAAATGTTATTGATAATTTACAGTTATATAAAGATGGTGATAAAACATCGAGGCATAATCTGCGGGCTAAAAGAAACAATTATCTAGGCATTCCATAATTTTTGTGATCTTACCCTTGTACTTAGTTGGAGTGACATAGTCGATACTGCTGCCATAATTATAATTTATTTTAAATCTCGACTTTGCTTTCTCAAATTGTACTTGACGTAGTTTACTGACAGCTTTGGTTTTACCGATGGACAAAAATAATCGTAGGGGGTCTGAAGAAACTCTTTAGATGAAGAATCTAGGTGCAGAGCTAGCTGGAGAGGAAGAATAAGAAATTGTCCTTCATCATACACAATCAGGTCGTCAGCTGTCTGTTTTACTTTTAATGGTGGTGAGAGAAATCTGTTGTTCAGTAACCTAAACAAACCGCTTCTTGGACGTACACAACAATCCTTGTTATTACATTTCACAATTTACAGTAAGTATTGGCTTTCTCGCATACGTTCTGAATCCCATTTAACGTCCTGGTAAAACAGGAAGGTCAGGTTCACCGGGCCCAACATACTTTGTGCGGACATCGTAATCATCAATTTTCATTGTGCTCCATACCTCTGCTAACACATTGCCAGCAAACTCAAAATTGAACTTTTCTAAATTTTCATTGATTGTAATGCCACGGTCGTTCAAATGAGAACCAAAATGATCAGGAGCTAATATCAAACCAGCCAGTTCCCGACTAAGTGCAGCCATTCTGTGCTCCAATCGGTTGTATGCACTTCTACCAGGAGCGTTTGTGGATATAAATAATGCATCGAGATCATCTTGCTTAAACTGTTGTACAGCGAACGCTATTACTTTTTGTTATCGTGGATTTTCATCTGGTACCCCATCTACCGTTATAATTACCACTGGTTTAACATACCCACGGTTAGTTTTAGCTAGTGCTTGAAACTCGTCAAGGCTGAGAAGCGTCTTTTAGTCTTGAGCAGTGAATGAACTATGTTTTCCACTTCGAATGGCGATGAATGTTGGCACGGAATATCCAACATCTTGCGGATATCCTAGCACAATCGGAGATATTTTAATACCAGCATAAACAAACGGAAATAATTTATGCTGCTCGGCAATCACCCAGTCAGGGTCAGGCAATTTGACCCTATATTCCATGTGCTGTGCATTAGAATATGTGCTTGTTTATTTGCTGCAGTTACACCAATAGACATCCGAGCCTTATCATCTTGCGATATGAAAAGAACTTGATCTGGTCCAAGTATGGATGCTAGATTTTGCAATTAATGGATTGGATGTTGTGGCGAAACGGCTATCAATGTGATTTTTGTGATGATCGGTGTGTGCACGTGTCAGCTTAATAGGAACCGTTGTTACATGTCTTCGTCCCTCTGTAGTGTTAGATTTTCTTGGTAATAAACGAAGATATGTCCCACTTCGGCTGATATCAAATCCGATTTTGTTTAATTCTTGTGTAAGTTCATCAAGGGATTTTACACTGCGAATAGTTTCCTCTCTTCTTCTATCGTCTGCTGCACTACCAAACAAAACAATATCCGCAATAGTTTTTAACAGTAATGGCTGATCATTTTCTAGGCTACGACGTCCAACTGCATCCCTAATAGACAATTTCCTTTTTATACCTTGATTTTCACTGCAAATATATTCCCAAGAAGTGCCGATTGAGCGCCAGCTAGATCAAATACCTGGGGCATTTCACCCATGAGGACGGCAACCAATCCCAGCCCAAGCATTTGGAACAAGTTGCACCAGCTGAGCCCCCGACCAACCGGAAGCAATTGAAGAAGTTCCTGGGAATCTGCGGCAGCGTCCGCGAATACGTGCCCCGGTTCGCTGTAAAGGCCGCCCCCCTTACGGACCGCTTGTCGACGAAGACGCGATGGTCCTGGGGCCCCAAACAGGAGGAGGCATTCCGAACGGTTAAGGAAGCGGTTGCGGCCCCCCGCACCTGTCAAGACTAGACCTCCAAATGGACGCTAGCGGTACTTGCCTTTCAGTGATATGAAAATTATGTATAGTTCTGCGAAGTATTCCTTCGCCAACATCACCCAAGACAATTGTTTTCTTGTGATTTCGCCCATTCCTTTTTTTATTCGGTGTGGCAAATTGTTTTTGTTCCCCGTTATCCACTAGCGTTTTTCTTTTTTAATTCTAACTAGCGTACATGTACTAACACTTGTTGCGGCTTTAACACGTTCAAGCACCTAACAATTAAGTGAATTTTAAGTATTAGTAATTCCAATAAATGAATTGAATAAATTTAACTTTTACCTTCGACAACGGAATTATTGGAGCGTTCTCATGCACTTCACGCGCCATAAATTCTAAAAGCGAACTAATAATTTCGCGGCTTTGGCCACTTAAAATTTTATTTTTCACTTTGCTATTAAAAACCATGGTTTTGAGTGTGCTCGTGTTACTACTGCTAAGGCTTTCGCCCAAGTAACGTCCCCACTCTTCCTGTTGCTAATGGGCTTCCAAATCTCAAGTGCCATGTAACATCTGACGGGCTGTAGTTTTACAAGCTCACAATACAATATCGTAAAATCAATGCAGTAGACAAAATTCAATGAGGGCGATTGTTTCCTTAAAATTTAATCAACTTCGAATTGGAGCCATTGTTGCTTACTACACATTCAAAATTGAACTAAATTTTTATTTTTTATTTTTTTTTAATACATTTATTTATTGTCATATCAACATTATAAGTGTTATACATGACATTTATGATTTTTTGATTTTTTTATGTACAATGGTTACAATGACTTATTTACATATAGTGATAGGCTGGGCAAGGCTACTAGTAACGCCTCGGAGAATCTAAGTATATGACCTTAGTTGTTGCCCTGCTCAGATATTACACCTTGGGGAAGCTTTCTCTTAAGTCTTGTGTGGATGTCACGTTGACTAAGGTTATAGAATAGTGCTCCAAAAAAAATTTTTAGTGCGCATGGTAATGTAGTCTTGGATTGGCGATACACCCAGTTCATGATGTAGTTGTGCGTTACGAACGTACCGAGGGGCGTTCACTGCGATGCGAAGTACTTTGTTTTGGAACCGTTGGATCTTCAAGATGTTCGTTTTGGAAGTGTTGCACGAGACTGGGGAGGCGTAGAGTACCAGCGGTCTCAATAAGGATTTGTACATGAGTATAGCACATTCAGGCCGGAGTGGAGTTTTTCGATTTATTAGTGGATAAAGTTGCCGCAGTCGCATGTGACATTGCGTTAATTTCTGATTGATGTGGAAACTCCAGCTCAGTCTTGTGTCTAGCTGTACTCAGAGATATTTGATTGCGGAATCTTTGGGGTTCCAAGGTAACACTCTTCCGTTGATGATGATAGGGGGTGGAGGAGCTACTCTTCTTAACGTAAAGATTTTGCATTGGCATTTTGATGAGTTGATGTGTATGTTCCAGCTTCTGAGCCATTTGCAAAACTTATTCGTTGCAATATTAAATACTTACAAAAGTTACATTACGTTACATTTTGTACAGTACGTAAAGTGTTTTTTTTTGACTATCGATAAATAACCTACATTTTTCTGCTGTCCGTTAAGGGGTTAATCTTTTACTCGTGTTTTAATTTAGTAATTATTAAAGTAGTAGTAAATACATTTCTTTTTAATAACAAAAGATTCTATAACCAAGTGTTTCCGGATGTCGACAGTATTTTTACAAAGAAGTAATAACATTTTATGGTTATCCATTGTAAAATTCCAGACAAGGAATTTTAGCTAACAAAGAACGGTAGGTTCCTAAACAAAATATGCAAACATATGCATACCTAAAGCTTGAAGAATATCGAGATCGCTGTCCAACTTTTAGAATTTTGCTCGTTCACGAATACTCCCCAAAAATACCACCTGTGACTTTTAAATGACCTGTAAAATTAGTTTTCCACTATCTGCTCTCGGCGTGACTCAGGATCTACGACGGGGACGTGGCAGATATTAGATCTCATGTGTTGTGTCACCGTAGAGATAAGGACTCTGTGGTTCGTCATTTCCGCAGTATTTTATGACTCCAAACCCTCCCTACGGTGTGTGTGTGTGTGTGTGTGTGCGAACATGCTCTCATGCGTGCGTGCTTACATGCGTATAGAAAAAAGTTTTTACTGTCTGTGGTAAATTTAAAAAATACAGACAGTTCCTTGTTGCTGCAAATTCTTCAATATTATTTTTAGTCGTAAATATCCTTTTGAAGGATATTTCGTATTGGTTGGTTCATCGCAACTCTGGAATCGACAATTTCAGGAAGCAATACTTTCATGTAAAATTTTTCTAAAATATTCACCATATTTTCTTTCCAAAAATTATCGTTTCGTTGTATAACTTCACAGGCAATATTTTTTTTGGTATATATTACAAAATAACATATATCTCTTGGCGTAATATGTAACTGACCTTGCACTTGATACATGTAATCGTGGTTATACTTCAATTTAATTTTACCATCATTCTTGATTAATTTTTTTTCAATTGCTTCTACCGTAAAATCTTTCGCGGAAAAGGGGCATTTGACTTCGATTATCGCATTATTTCCGATAAGGCCGTCCGGAGATGCTGCTAAGAATTTCTTTTCACTATCGATAAATAATCCACATTTTTCTACTTTTAAACTAAATTGTTTTTGAAATTCTAAAATTGCCCACTTTTCATTTTCGATCCCGTAATCTAAAGCTTGTGACGATTTTCCCCCGAGTTGAAAGTTTCGATAAAGCAGTGTCTTTACGGTATTGCTTGTATTGGTATTCGGTGTCAGTTTACAAATTTTACCATAGTTACTTGATGTTTTTCTATAACGCCTTTCTTTCTGCCAAATAAGATTGGTGCGTTGATTGACGGTATTTCGTTCAACATCAATGAGATCCACATTATACAAAGTTTGCAAAAACTCCTCCTTAGCCTTTTCGAGCTCATCCGGTGTCATATCCGGATTATCATTGTTAGCACCGTAATCATAATCTTTAGCTTGAAACTTTTGTTTTTTTCTATTAACTACGCGTTTCCCGTTTATTGTTTTTAATTTAGTGCAATACGAAATTGTGAATTTCCCCGCTTGACCTTGATTTATGTCGACAATCAGTTTTTCGATATATGTGCCTTTAATATTAAATGAAATAACAGCAGCGTAACACCTGCCCTCGTACGACCCTTTCAATGAAAAATTAATTATTTTCCCACCCACTAGCTTATTTACCACAGAATTGAAACTTTCTGCAGAATTTGTATCAACATCTAACAATAAACTGTATGATAAATTTGCGACCCGATTTAAACTTCTCGCGAACATTGAATATAACGGACTCTGTAGAAATTCATCGTATGCTATTATACTTGAACCGGATTGCCCATGATTTTTACAAAAATATTCACTGCAATTAGAGTGATCACCGAAAATATGTTTAGGACTATTCAAAATATCGCGTTTCAAATTATCAATTCTTTGTTGTAAACAGAGGTTCTCGCTTTTTCGATACTTTAAGGCACTAACGATTGCTGTTCTAAACTTCAAAATATTGTTGTTCAAAAATGTTCGTAATTGTATATTGCTCGAAGTAAATTTAGAAAGATCTCTCAATTTTGTGCAGTAATTACGTAAAATGTGATTTCTGCATTCTATTTTTTCGATAAAAAAATGAATACTGTAAGGTTTAGCCTCAACGATTTTTTAATATACACTGCTATCGCCGTCTCCAATGATTTTGCTGTATTTTAAATTGTGTGTTGCTATAGAGTTTTTGAAACCTTCTAAAATAATGTCAGATTCCATCGATGTTGAAGTACCGTTCCAATTTTTAAAGCATGAATGTTGAGACGTAACACCTGCTGCTTCGTTTTTAATGCAAATTCTACAATATTTGTTTCTTACGCCAATATACAAAATTTTTTTAGTTCGCGCGCCAATAATACAGGCTACTCCCGATAACGCATTATAATTAGTTTTATAGCTGCGTCTTGACCACGCCCCGTCCACGATTACGGTAATTACCGGTACATTGTCTATAATTTCTCCGGCTGCAACAGCTAGTCGATATTCTTCTTTTCCCGCATTAATCATATCTTCTGAAGCTAAATTTCTTGTACGGGTCAGAACAATATTTTCATACCGTTTGTAACAGTTTACCGATATTTGTGGGATATTTACAGCACCGCAAAATTGAGAAAGTTGGGCATATCCGGACCCACCGGCAATTGTACCGCACAAGGCCGCTTCATTTATACAAGTTTTGTTTTCGTCTGTGGAAAACTTTCCTTCTAACCGGCACATATTACATCTGTATTTGAATATGCTGTAAAAACCTAAACGTCTTTCGTCGATGATATCTATATCAAAAAAGCTACAACTAAAACCCTCGTGTTTAATTAATTTCAAAGAATTGAACAGATGTTTAATATTTACAATGCGACGGCCACACAAATCATACGTTTCTTGGTAATCCTCTACATTACTGATCTCAATTGATTCGTCACGGCATAATTCTGGCGTTAACTTTTTATTTTCACGTGCTCGTTTGAATGCATTTTTTCGGCCCTTACGTTTTGCAGATAATCTTAATTTTGAGATATTACCCATTTTGTTAACCCTCCGTCGGGCGCAATATCATTTGTGACATATTCAGGCGCAATGGATCTGGGAGATCCACAATCTTCCTGACCACCTCATTCCACATTTAAGCAAATCCTTGCGTTGTTTTAATAAAATAAACAAATTAAATTAGCAAAATATTAATTTATTTTTCAAAAATACGTCAAAACGGTAGCGGGAGAATGGGTAAAACGGTAGCGGGAAAATGGGTAAAACGTCATCGCTGGATCTGTTAGATCCAATGCACCCGACGGAGGGTTAATACGAATTTAACAATTATCAAAATACAAATTAATTACTGATCTACTCAAAACACTACCCTAATAATAATAAATATGTAAAATATTAATAATAATAAAAACTAAAGATTACAATGAAGTAGCTACCTACTTACAATATTGCACATACACTACAGTTTACTAGCACTGATCGCAAATAATTCGGAAAGCTTGAAAACAGCTTAAGAAAATACTTGTAAAATTAGCAATATAAGATATTTTCGCTCTGAAATTCAGATTGAAAATGATGAGAAAGTTTTGAAATCTTTAAGTTCAAGTTGACAAACGTTCCCACATGTTCTCGTTTAGGAAAAAATGCAACAGTATTCTCAGAAAGGTCTCAAAAGGCGGCAAACTCAGTTTCATTCTTAGAAAAGACCCCCGTTGTCAACGCATTTAGCGTACGGACGTTTGACATAATGATAATAAAAAAGTTTAAGGTGTTGCCTGTATTTCGGTTTACGTTAAAGCAATTAAATTTTATGGCCGGTCCTAGAAAACTTGAAAGATTAGGACCGTTAAATATTAAGCGGTTTAAGTCCATTTTAGGACAGTAATTGATTATATAATTATATAAAGTTAAATTATAACTTTAAACTAAGATGTTAGCAATATTAGTTAATATTGATGTTTTAAAACTAATATGCTGGTTTGGGCTGAAATCAGGTTCCCACGTTGGGCGCCAATTATTACCGAAAGGAACGTTTACACTAATTAAACTCAATTAGTATTTGGAATTGTAAAATTGTCCCCTTTTTTATGAAAAAAAGGTGACAGGACTAAATCTTTATTTGTTTACATCCCCAACGTAACCGTTGTCCGGGGTGAGTCGTGCTTGTCGCCTAGCTTCTCGATCGGGATAATTATAACGGTAACACAGTGTAGGCAAAATAATAGGAAGTATGAGTGGTATGAATCCGTATTTATATGAAAATGATAATAAAGAAAGATCATCCAGTAGGACGTGAAAAATGTACAGGTTGTATTACAAACATTTTTTGGTGCAAATGTGATTTTTGCAAACAAATAAGAAGTGACTTGGAATGTATTTGTTGCAAGGAATTTACACAAATTTTCAATATAATGGGCGGTGCTACAACACCAGATTTCAATATAAAAACATTTGATTTATTCCACGTTTTTGTTGCTTTTTACTTGTGCTTGACTATTTCTAAATATTTTTTATTTCTAGAATGTAGGGGAGGGTGGGGCAGGTTGTTACATTATTGACAATTAATTTTTTTTAAATTTTTTTCCTTCCAATTTATTAACTCGGTAAAAATCTAAATATATGGCCATAAACAGTATACATTTAACTCAAGGTATTCATTTATAATTACCTCCAGTAATAAACAAAAAAAATCTTACGAATTTATTAACTAACTGTATCAATGTGCCCCTACAAGGGGCAAGTTGTTACACTATATGGGGTAAGTTGCTACATACATGAAAACTTATGAGGAAGGAGCAGACACAATCAATCATCAGCAGACGTACAGTTTATACATACGTAAAAGTCATCGTCGCTACCACATGTCACGTGTACCCATCTCATGCACGCTGGACATTGGATCCATTTTTTGTCTTTACTTTGTGAGACCGGTATAACAAGATAAGGCAAATTTCATTATCTTTGGACTCATCTGACTCTTCAGAATATGTTTTACTATTTTTTAAAATCATTTTCTTTTTGCCCATGCTGTTATTTCCACTTAGATTTCTTTTATTTTGGTCCGTCGATTTTCCCTTTCGTGCGCTTCTTTTTCCAATGCATGCTTTACAGGAGTATCCGTTAAAATCGCAGATTTACGTTTCCGGCGATTAACTGATTGTGTCCGAGGAGGGGCCTTCGGGAAAGGTTTAACTGTTGTGGCGAGTCGACACATCTGTGGAACATCCAGCAATAGAAGTTGGTGGTTGAGGAGATGATGTCGAATGCCGAATTGTTAATATACGATCAGGTTGCTCAGAGACCTCATCTGGTTGATTAATCATAATCTATAATCTCTTTTAAACGGCCAAATTCGGGTACATAAGAATCTATTCTGAATATTAAACGCTGTAGCAGCAAGTGACAAAGCTTCCCTCAATACTGTTGGAATGTCATAAATGTTCATAGGAACGCCAGGATGCGACTTTAGCCATCCATCAGCCTAATGATTGAAAAATTTCGTGAGTGGACCGTACACTGTTTTGTCTAAAGGTTGCAGACAGTGGGGGGTGTGAGGAGCAAAACTCAAAAGTACCACACCATTATCTTTACAACAATTAAGCACTGGAATCTACAGAGGTGATTCATGATTGTCTAGGATAAGTAAAACAGGTTTGTCTTTAGTACACCGTATAAATTTGGTGCAATGTTGAATAAAGAATAAAAACATTTCTCCTGTCATTCATCCAGAGGGATAGCCTGCTCCAACACAACCAAGAGTTGCATTGGCTGTCATGAATGCCTTGAATTTCTTTCGAGGAAATATTAACATTGGTGGCACACTGTTACCAACTGCGTTGACTGCCAAAGCCATTGTTGCTCATATACCTCTTTCTCTTGAAGTAATAGCACCAACTTGTTTTGCTCCTTTTCTTGCAATAATTTTAGATTGTTTTTGTACCATTGTAAGTCCGGTCTTAACGACATTATATAAATCATTCGGTTGAAAATAATACTTATCATAAACGACACCAAGATTGTTGAAAAACAAATTGACATTTTCGGGGTTAAATGCTGTAGCTGTTGAAAGACTTGTAGACTCTGGGGTGCGAATAGAAAAATTTTGGTGTCGTTTCATGAAAGCCAATAACAAATCTTTTGATTGCGCCTTACCATTTCATCATTTTTTCCAATTTTCGTGTATTTTTTTTTTGTTTTTTTGGCAACAGCTAAATTATGAGCCAACTTCCGCAAATCTTTTGTAGTTAGTCCATAATAATACATATTTGGGCAACTCCTCTTGTTCTAGAGTAAAATTTTTAGATGGTTTGGCATATCCAACATATTGAGTATTTACTGGTTCCAACTGTAATGTTTTTATATAACGATAAAGGCTCATCAAGTTAATTCCGAATTTATCAGCAGCAGCCCTTAAAGAAATTTTCTCTTGGGAAATGGCATTGGCAACTTGCTGAAATGCTGCAATTGGTGTCTCCCCTCGAGTAGTTTTTCTTTTATATGTTCTCACCATATTTTACATGGGGCAGGTTGTTACATGTATCAATGTGCCCCACAGGAAATGTAACAATGTGCCCCCACGTGCATTGATACGTTAAATTTCATTTTTAGGAAGACCGTTGGTGTTACATCAAAAATATTCCACATCCTTGTTAGAATTAACATGCGTTTAAGAGAATATAATCAGTTTAATCAGATGACTTACCGTTTTGTTGGTAAAACAAAATTTGTGACGTATGAATTAAAAAACTTTCCATGCATAACATCGGGTCAAATGTGTTTTTCTGTTGAAATGTATTATATTTTTTAAGGGGTGCAGTAATAAAATTGGCAGGTCTATAACACCAATAAAACCTCAACAAATAGACTGCACCGATTTGTACAAGCAAAACGAGTGTTTGGCGGAATACATCTGTGCAAACACAGCGACTGCTATGTCATCGATGACGTCAGCGGTGCACAGAAACTTCTCTTTCTCCAGTTAAATAACAATATTTTTCGTTTTATAAATAGGAATTCCTGATAATCGCATAGTTTGAGTACTAATTAAACAAAAAACAAGATATCGATTTTTAGTTTACTATGCCTTTAACAGGGCGCTTCCTCTGAAGGGAAGTAGCAGAAATCATGTGACAAAGTCGTACTTCCTGATCCGTTTTATTTGCAGTTACGTAGAATCGTTCTCGTATTTTGGTAATATCAGCTAATGTTATTTTCTTGCAAGCATAACTTTTCCCGTCATGGTTGCATGGTTGGACAAATAACTCTTCCACGTCAAGAGTTTTGTTTATGTACCAGATTGTTACACTTTAGTAATATATTGTAACCAACATGATGCGGGACATTATGCGTGGAAAACAGCAAGAGGAATTTCGTAGGGAGGAACTCCTCGTCAGAGATGATGTGATATCAGATTCTGACGAAGATTGAAGGTTAAAGGTTGTGTGATTGAGAGAATGAATGTATATGAGGTATTTTGAATAATTTTTTCTTTTTTCGATCTGTTTAAAATTTTTTAGAAACGTCAAAATTTACCAATTGAAGATTTTTGTAATTTTTTGCTCGTGAAGCGTTTATAGTAATTATTAGGAGCAAATAAGTTTCATTTAATTTTCGTAAAGTCGCGAGACGGATTCCATCAGTTTATTTGTAAAGTTACGGCGAAAAATGTAAAAATTTTAGAAACGTCAAAAAATTATTCAATATGCTACTTTGATTTTGATAGTAAAAGTTCTAAGCCTCCTAGGTTTAAAATTTTTAATTATTTATTTATTTCTTTTAATTATTTTTTGAATCATATTTAACCAATCTTATTGAGTCATTTAGGTTGTAACGAACATCACAATTAAAGATGCAAGTTCATGTGAAGCCTTGACAGCCAGAGGGTCCATTACCAAGGGGAATCAAGGGATGCCTTCTTCACAATTCAACCTAAGATGATCAAAGAGGGAGAGAGTGATAGAGAGTGTGAATGATAGGTAAAGGAGGAAGAAGATGAAATGAGTAAAAGTGTGTGTGAAAGCAAACTAATAAGAGGCAATTTTTGATGATAGAGGGAGAGAGTGATAGAGAGAGAATGATAGGTAAAAGGGAAAGAAAACGAAAGGTGAAAAAGTGTGAGTGAAAGCTTACCAAAAGATGTGATCTAATGATAAGATGTAAATGGAACTAAACAGTCACTCATCTCGAAGTAATACTTGACGTAATGTTAATGTGGTTCCCGTGGTGAGGAAGACGTATGGGGGAGGAAGTTAGTAGTCACACAGGTTACCTCCTCTTAACAAAAAAAAAAAAAAAAAAAAAAAAAAAATATATTGTAAGGCAGGCGATGGAATTTTTTCTATATTTTTCTCATAATACTTGGATCTTATATAATCATGATCCATCGAGGTGTTCCGCGAATTTTGGGATACGTTGTATAGTATCGTTACTATTGTACGCAATATTGCCGGTAGGTAATTAAGTTTTTTAAAGTCTGAAGATCGTAGGGATCGGAAATCGTAAGTAAAGGACTAAGTAAATGTTGTCATTTGTCAATATAAAATCGTCGGCACCAATGTTATAAATGTTGGCGTCAATATTCAAATGTTGAGACTAGCATACAATTGTCGGCGCCAGCCGGCTCTTCACTAACGAAAGTATAAAGCATGTAAAATATAGCGATGTCCTTGGAGGTAGGTACCATTACAGCTGTACTGAAATGATCCAACGTTTGTAAAAGCATTAAAATAACATAGTATAACCATGCAACTAATTACAATAGAAAAAGTACAGTTACATCGAAACCACTTAATCGAAATCGAAGCCTTTAGAGTTGCAGGCTCTGAATAAAAATCTAGAAGAAATTATTGCGCAGAACAAAACCATAATTTGGTTAATAAAAAAAAAATTAGAACTGCAATATAATATAAAATTTTCATTAAATGAAGAAGATGGTGAAGAAAGAGCTTGAATATTCAATTTCTCTTCTTCTTCTTCTTCAAGTGCCTTGTCCTCTTCGAACGTTGACAATCATCAACACTATCTGCACTTTATCCACTGCTTTCCTAAAGAGACTCGCCGTGGTTTCACCATACCATTGCCTCAAATTCTTTAGCCACGATGTTCTTCGTCGTCCAGGGCCTCTTCTTCCTTCGATTTTACCTTCTATGATCAGTTTGAAAAGTCCGTACTTGTCATTCATAAGTATGTGTCCGAAGTATTCTAACTTTCGCTTTTTAAGCGTAAACATGACCTCGAGATCTTTTGACATTCTCATAAGCACGTCTCCATTGCGCACTCTGTTCGTCCAAGAAATTCTTAACATCCGCCGATACACCCACATTTCGAATTTCTCTTGCTTTTGAAAAATGTTCTATCGTACAGTTAATGAGAACGGAACTTGACTGTAGCGTAATTATTTAGTTTGGTTTATAATAAAAAAATAAGTTATAAGAGAAAATCGATTTATTTTTTTACTGAGTGAAATAGTTTCTAACCACTGAGTTCCTTGTATTAATACCTTCCTGGTAAAGATCTAAACGATCCACACCGATCTCAATCATATTATCTTCATCCTCTTCTACAAATAAATCTAAAAAAGTAGAAATATAGTAATTATGCAACAATTGACATTACAAATAGCATACCATCTTCCACATTCCCCATTTTCAAAAAGTTATGGAGTGTACCGCATGCTATAATTATTTGCGCTGCAAATTCAGGTTTATAGTCTAACGTTCGGTCTTTCAGTAGACACCTGAAAGTTCCGTTTAAAACACCAAAACATCTTTCGATGGGATTTCTGGCTTTACTGTGTGCATTCGTGTAGCGACCTTCAGGTGTTTCAGGACCTGCCCCAACAATAGGGGTCAACAAAAATGGTTCAATTGGATAACCGCAATCACCTATAAACAATGTATTAATATGGTAGTTATTGATTATTCATTATGTACTTTTTTACCCAACAACCAAGAGTTTCTATCCCCATTAATGAAGTAATTATTTCTTAAATGTGCATATATTGCACTCATATGCCAGATAGCCGAGTCATGTACACTTCCAGGATATCTTGGATTAATACTTAGAATTTTTAGATTTGCATCACATATCTAGAACAAAAAGTTCGGTTATAGATATTGTAAGTTGGACATACAAGTCGATACCATTTGACAGTTGATGCTATAAAAATGCTTTCTATTCAAATACACCAGCCCTGGAGGTATTTGGCCAAACGCTGGTGGTACTATAGATATGTGAGTTCCATCAATAGCACCCACTATTCCGGGGAATCCAAACTGGTGAAAAAACCTGTTTAACTTTACATTATTAATACAAAAAACAAATTTTAGTTGAAGTTTTAACCGTTTTTAACAGCAACAATCGCCTCAATTGTTTGCGGAAATTTTACAAATCTTCTTGCTAAATAAGTCACAATTGCATTAGTCACATTGTGAAGACATCTACTAACAGATGGTTGAGATAATGAACAATCTCTATCTTTCCCAATTGATTTTTGATAGCCACCGTGACTATAAAAATGTAGGGCTACAAAAAACTGTAAACAAACAAATTTTCTGTTTTTATCATATCTATATAATATTTTATAAATGGTGTACCTGAACTGTTGATGGAATTTTTGTCACTCGCTGACCATCATCTAAGAAAGAAGCCACCTGGAGAAACAAGTCGTGAGCCAATTCTCTTGTAAACCTAAACATTTGCTTAAATGCTGCAGAACGAGTGTTAAATGGATTGCTCATATCTCGCAAATTTCGCATCAATTGATTATTTTGCTTCCTATAGGTAATGAAATTAAATTGTTGAAATGTATCTACTTATGAAAAAGAATATTAATGGCAATGACTTACCGCCGCTGCAATTCCTGTAAAAACTCATAAAACGCTTCATCCGTAATGTTTTTAGTTTACAATAAAAAATTAACACACCCACAAGACACAATTCAATTTGTAACCTAAAAATCTCTTAACGGTGAGTAAACGGTGATACGAAACGCAACCGTTCATGAACCACAGTTCTCAACGTAATTCTCGTTCGTCAACGAATGTCGTTGAGTTACAGAATAACTATTGCTACGGGTTTTCCCGGCCGCGTAGTAATAATTGCTCGGCTAAGCTCAAGTCGGCGAGGGAGTGAATTGAAAAATTAGCCTTCGAGGTTACTTGGGAAGCGTTCTCTCGCTCTGCTCCAGAAGTTGTTAGGGCGCCACTGCTTTTGAGTGTTCGAAATTCCACGAGAGAAAGTAAAGCAGAACTTTCTCTCTCGACGATACAGGTTACAGTAAAAGATGATAAACGAGATAACAAGTATATTGACTAGTTCAAATCATGTAATAACCGTGAGGTTATTACTTACCACACAATGGTAATTTAACAAATATTACGATTTACAAAAATCGAAAATATTACACAAGGGTACCCATTCGGCTGATGGCCAATAAATTGCAACACAAAATGCATAACAGGAAATCAGTATCAAGTAACTTAGCTAAGGCGACTATGCGTCCAGGTCCACGCGTAGACGGTTGATCCTTGATTATTACGGGCTGGCAAAGTCATCCGGGTGGATTTCCTTAACGCCGATGCTCCAGCGGGCCGGTGGTTAATCACGGCATGATATTTTTACAGCATCCCAGTATTTACACTTGCTAATGGGAATAACTCACTTCCCTTTTAAATTATTAGCACCCAATCACTTAGACCCACGTTCAGGTTCTGTCTTTTGTTTGCGATTTCTGCGCACTTTTCCCCTGTCACATCAGATTACAAATTACAGTTTCTGCTTCGCCGAAAGAGAGTGAGTTTTGGACTTACGCGCGAGTTTGAAAATATTTAATGAAAATAATAATAATAATGAAACAGTACCGTAACACTATTCCCGTGCGTGAACGAAAACCTTTAGCCAACGGTCCCGTTGAGAGTTACAGAATAGGGCTGTTAATCATTTTGCAGAAAATCGTTGCTTAGATACAAGAAGTAGGCCTACCTGAAAGTAATTCTTTATAAAAAGAAATATGTGCAGTATTGCCACGTTGTGCTCTTAGACAAATTTTTAATTTTAAACAATCTATTTGGACCATTTTTGTTGCGATTTCCACAATGCTTCAATAGAAGGCATTGTCCCAATATCAATCATGGGCATCTTTTTTTCATCACCCTGTATACACAAGCATCTGCACTACAAGAATTATAAAAGTTTTCAACACATTTAACTAAAAACTCTTTAGCCACATTAATATAGTCTTTGTGGTGTGCAATATTTGCATTTGCTAATATTCTTATTACACAATGAAATAGTAGGAAGTGTTCGTATCAATATTTCTGCAATTACATGTTTTTTAAAACAAAAGGACCTAAATATAATAAAAATAAACGGTATTCCGTTGATTTACAATCGATTTAATTCAACGGTTGATCAACTTTTACGGCTAAATTCAACTGGTAAGTGTCTAAAACCTCGGTTTTTAAACGTAAACCCCTTTTATTTTATGGAACCCTACATCAAATGATTACAAATTAAAGACACTGCAATTTAAATACGAGCAAAAACTTTTATTAGACATATTTTAAAAGTGAAACACTTTCATTCTTCACTTTAACTTTTAATGTGAAGAATGAAATTGTTTGACTGTTTCACTAATAATTGCTTTATACTTCGGTATTATGTCCAACAGTTGTATGTGCATGGCTGGGGTAGCATCCAATTTCGACCTGAATTTGTTTTCTGTATAAGTGTAAGCTGAAAAGCCTGCTTCACACCGATACGTTGTGACAAAAAACGGCAAAGTTAAGATAGCCTTCTTGGCTACTTCAGGGTATTCACTCCTAACACCAACCCAAAACTAGTTCAGAGACAGACTGCGTTTATGTCGAGCGGTTCGATCGGATGGAAACTCCATCGGATCGTGTCAATTACATCCTTGTTTCAAGTCGCAGTGTATATATCGTGTTCTATGTTAACGGATTCTACGAGCAGAAACCAATCCTCTACAGTTGAACAAAGATAAAAGACATATTAGAAAAAGATAACTATATTGGTTAACCTAGGCAGATTTGATGTGAACGCATGCGTCTTGTTATACTTTCTGGACGCTGGAGGTAGTTCGAGTATACGAAAATATGCGAAGCGTTCAATCAGTTTTTTTCGGAATGTAACTAACCGTTGGCGGTCTTGTTCAAATTTCTTCCGATTTCACGTGTGTTTGCACATTGCTTGATTTCACGTGATTAGTTACAGTGCACTTAATAAAAAAGAAAGCAGCTAGCATGCTGATTGTTTTGCACATGCAAATGATCGTATGCAATTTAATGCATAACGCGATATTTTTTATTAAGTGGCAACAAAGACGCTGGGCAAGAATGCAAAAACTTGAAAGGTAAAATGAAAGTTTTCTAACACATTACAATTTCCACCACTTAAATCTTTTGCACAAGTTACATAATGTTTAAATTTATAATTTACAGGCTGCAGCTATTCATAGCCAGGTAGCTGGAATCATTCCCAGCAGCAGGAAGTCTCGACAACGAAATAAATGTCGAAGCCACGATTGGTGGGAAAATGTTGTCTGCTCCGAGAAATTTAGTGATACAGATTGGCTGGAAAACTTCAGAGTTTCCAAGAATACCTTTGTGTATATTTGCAATGAACTGCAAGAAGCTTTGTTTCCAAAGCCTAATTTCGTGAACGAGAGAAGACGATCAAAAACATTAACAGTTCAGAAAAAAGTAGCACTGTTGCTGTACTTTTTAGCGAGTTGCTGTGAATACCGAATTGTAGCCAACCAATTCGGTATTCACAAGGCTACAGTTTGTAAAGCCTTGCAAGAATTTGTAACGGCAACAAACAAAATTTTAACACTAAAACACATCCGTATGCCGAATGAAGCAGAAACTCTGGAATCTGCAATGTTTTTCCAACATCGCAGCTAAATACCAAATATAATAGGTGCCATCGATGGTTCACACATTCCAATTCTGCCACCATCAGATGGATATAGAGATTTCGTGAACCGTAAGGGTTGGCCTTCCATCATTACTAATTTATCGATATATCTATGAAAAATTCTGGAGCTATACATGATGCTGCTGTATTGGCTACGTCAAATTTCTACAAAAACATTGATAAAATTATGCCCAAGGTAATTTAATAGAACTGCTGTTTATTAAAATGATATCACTTTTCAAACTATTTTTTAGGGTGCCGTCAATTTAAGACAGAAAGAATTGCCATTTGTAATAGTAGGCGATCCTGCCTATCCACTGCTATCATGGTATCATGGCTAATGAAGGGTTACAGTGACCGAGGGCTAACACCAAATGAAGATTCATTTAATGCCTATATGAATTCGGCTCGGGTAGTAGTGGAAATAGCTTTCGGACGACTAAAATCCAGATGGAGATGTCTCTTAAAACGTTTAGATGTCCATCATACCTTTGTGCCGCATATAGTCGCTACTTGCTGTACGCTTCACAATATTGGCGAAACATTCAAAGACAAATATTGTGATGCGTGGATCAAATCTGTCGAAGAAGCAGAATTAATTTTTCAACCACCAACAACAATTACCAGCAGGAGCCACGAAGACTGCGCGGGTTACAACATGTGGATTTTTTTAACGGAATATTTAACTAATCATTTTCAATTACCCACATCAAAATTGCATGTAATATAATCAATAAAGAACAAAATAAATAAATATATATTTATTATTTGCACTTATTCCTAAAACTAAAAAAGAAAATTACTAAAAACAGAAAGGAATATAAAATATAAAAAATAAAATAAAATATAATTTCAAGGCTTATTGCTAAAAATATTTTGCAAACCGGTTAGCAATGTTTGCGTGCACCGCTGCATCACCTCTTCTTGCTTTTGCAAGAAATAGTTGAGGAATGCCTCGTCTGCAGCAGCTTGTTGCACCCGTTCAGTCTCTAATATTTGTTTTAATTCGTTTAATACCCCTTTTTTGTTTAAAGGGGTATTATCGACGAGCTGCCAGAATCTCCGTCAAATGCTTTGGAGCAGCCGGGTACTGATCCATCAGAATCTGCTGCATCTTCATAGAGCCCCAAAATGCGAATTGTACCTGATTGATCCATAACTAAAAGGAATGAAATTTGTAACTATTATCTAAATCAAGGATGGAGTACTTACTTCCATCCATCGATACTCCCAGAACTTCTTCTGGTAGAGTAGTTTCAAATCCAGTAGTCTGACTTGATGGACGATGCCCCAATGCGTCCTCTAAATTTTCGTAATACGGGCAAGATACGGGATGTGCACCACTCGTGCTATTGTGCCGTTTGCACTTGTAATATTCAGCTGCAAAATAAACAAATTTTATGGAATGATTAATGCAATGAATACCAAGGTTATTAGATTCTTGAATATCATAACTGAGACAACAGGTTAATACTTTTTAAATTTTTCCACTTTACGCTGATTTGCGGCACATCGCGAATGAAACCGGTCTCTTTAATGGGTTCCACTAGCGTTTTGAAAATATCAGTAACGCGAAGCCGTTTACCGTCCATCAGATCTAACACGTGCTTTTCTTTTATTTGACTTAAAAAAAAATTTACTTCTTCGGCGGACCAAACATTTCGCCGTCGTTTCACTTGATCAGTCGTCATAATTTAATATATTTATAATTTACTAAACACGCGAAATTGCAAAAACACACCGACACTGTTCAACGTGAGCACACCAACAGGAAACAATTTTTTTTAAACACGTGACACTTACCTTACTCTTCTCAAATTTAAATAACGAAAAAAACACTAAAACTTCGCGCCAAACCAACTGAACTTAACCACACAAAATCAGCCGAGTTCCTCCATCTTGGTGTTAATCTAATCGCGTCTTTATCGTTAAAATGCAACGTTTGATCCGAATTCTTCGATTCTAGCTAGCAATTTTTAAGGATTGAGTTTGCGCGTTGCATCCGATGGAGAGTTCGGGTCGGCCCGTTTACGTCACAAAATTCAAGTGGATGAACACGATCGGATGGAGTTTCCACCCGATCGAAGCGCTCGACATACGCAGTCACAGACTCAAATGTGTGTTTTAATGTGAATGAACTTTGAACGTTTAGCATCTCAGGTTTATTTCTGATGATAAATGGATTTTGTACCCATCCGGAAAGTAATCTGACAAAGATTTCAAGAGGTTTACCAAGTGTCCAGTGATGATATTTCTCATTTCATTTGTAATACCAATGCGTTTTCTTGTAAAAAAGTTGTATAAAAGTGGAAAACATTCAACATTGTCCTTTTCTACGCAGGTATTTCAGAAATGTAATTTTTTTTAAAGGCTGATTATTTGTTTCTCGCCATAAATATCGTTAATTTTTCCTGGAGAAATGTAGTAATTTCGTTGACGTTTCCAAAAATTTCGGTTAGATAAGCTAATTTTATAAACCATTGTTCATACATTGTTTGGAATTTTTAACTATAGCTTCGAAGGACCATGTTTTTAATACACAATAGTAAAAACCAAAACTTTATTAATACTAATGTGCATACAAAAATGAATATATGCGGTAAATATGCTAAATGCGTACACGCTGCTTGACTGTCTGCACGAGAATCTTACTTCTAGCGGTGGCCTTGGCGGCACGATGGTCAAAATCAAAGGACAGGCTCAACCAAACAATTTACGTACAGTTTTTAACAAACTCCCCACCTTGAAAGAGTTCTTTCAACAAATCGTGGTTTTCCTAGAAACTGGCAACGATTCTCTATAAACTCAAACAATTGATTTAATGTTGGCATTTTTGTGTGTTTTGCCGCTTCCAACTCTCACTCCTTTCTTGTATGAATATCGAATTTTTCTGCGATTAAATATATCAACAAATTGTTCCACGCGTCTACTGGTTCATTTAAACATTGTAAAGCGCGTATGTGATTTTGAATCGTGTCATGTAATTCTCGCAACAATGAACAAGATTCTTTAATAAGTTTTGGCATCTCAACTATTCCCTTAATGTGATTATTTATCAATATTTTTTCGTTATGGTAGCGCCTTTTCAATTGCTGCCATGCTGCTTGATAGTTGGCGGCTGTCGTTTGAAACCCTTGTATTACCAAAGCTGCTTCTCCTTCGAGGAGACCCCTCAAATAGGAAACTTTTTCGATGTCGTCGATACATTCCTTGGAATTAATATTGCTAATGAAAAGTTCGTGGAATTCTAACCATTTCTCGTAAAAACCGTCAAATGGTTGTATGTTCAACCTCGGTAACCTGATCCTATCGACCTTGGGTTCCGTGCGATCTAAATTGTTAATCTGGCTACGAGCGAGAACCACGCTAACGGAATCTAATTGTTCTTTTAAAAACGGGCTGTTCTTTTAAAAACGGGCTGTTCTTTTGTAATATTTTGCCTCTGGCCGTAATTTAAAAAAACTGATCACCAAAATCCATTTTAACTTTTAATTGTTCGGGCAATTTGTCCTCCTCAACTGACTCGTCGATTTGACTTTGAACATTGTCAAACAAATCCGCGTTTTTAAATATCCGTTCGTCTAAATTTAAATAATCATCCTCTAGCCGAACCGTGTCTGAACTCAATCGTTTTTGGAATTCGTCGATAAGTTTCTGCAAGCGCGTCAACTTGGCTTTGATTGCACGGCGCTTATGGTTAAGCCGTTTCAAGGTTTCCATTATATTTTACAAAGTGAGAAAAGGATGCGATAATAGAATGAATTAGGATAGGGAAAAAAGATCTGACCTTATCTGTTGGTGCTGTAGTGACTTGTTGTCACCTTGCTTCTTCAATATTTATTTCGCTGTTGATGCCGATTCGATCCAGTTCGATTGAACCAATTTGTTTGGAATTTTTAACTATAGCTTCGAAGGACCATGTTTTAATACACAATAGTAAAAACCAAAACTTTATTAATACTAATGTGCGCACAAAAATGAATATATGCGATAAATATGCTAAATGCTTGCATTTTGGTTGACTGTCTGCACGAGAATCTTACTTCTAACGACTAAAGCGGTGCCCTTGGCGGCACGATGGTCAAAATCAAAGGACCGGCCCAACCAAACAATTTACGTACAGTACAACTAAAAACAATAATCTTTAACATACATCGAAAATGGTTACAGCCGCAGACTTGTTTCGCCCCATTTGGAAAACGTTTAGCTCGCCACGAAGTTCATATAACCTGGCTAGAGCGGATAGCCATCGGGTTTCAGTGTGCAAGAGGAGTGATTCATATTGACTACCCATTTCTCAACATACTTATTTGAACAATTTTGACTGGAGTGGATAACTTTTCACGTAATTGATGATCTTTACACCTTCATCAAGAACTTTCTTTAAAACAGATTACATTTTCTTTACTACAAGGGCGTAGCGATACAAAATGCAATGACTGCTTCTACCTCCCGGCGCAATATTTTTAATTTTTGATATCGTGCCTTTTATCTTTCCTTCCATTGATGCGGCCAATGCCATGTTGGTGTTGATTCTTGCGTTGATATACAGCGTATAGAAAAAGTATCGAAACCCCTAGAAATCTCGGGGGATTAGTGAAAAAGGAAATATCTAAAGTCCATACCCTAAGTAATTTTCAACGAGGAATCCAAAGGTGACCTTGGATTTGACCTTGAACCTCTTTGTTCAAATAATTTTTGACTTTAAGGGCCAAATTTTGTTGGATCCCGATGGAGAACCTAACGTATTTAGCAGCTAGGTCACCTTCAGCGTGTGTATAAGACATTGTAATTTAAAACAAATAATAATAAACTAATTTTTCAAACACCATGTCAACATTTTAAGTTTTTCAACATCGTCTCTGGATAAAGTGATTAGTGTTGATAGTTTATGTTGATATTGTTCAAAATTACTGTTTCTAAGTGTCGTAGTATCTTGTATTGTTTAATGTGGAGTTATTATCTTCGATACACACCTTCAGCGGTGGTGTGCCTTCGATAAGAAATTCAATAATGTCGGTCGGTCGGTCATTTAGAGGTCAACTTTGTTCGTTTAACCCTAGAGTCATGTTCCGAAATACATTTTCTCCGTCCATGTCTTCGGTCTCGGAGTCCGAATTTTTCTAATTTAATTATTATTGAAAAATATTACTTCAGGATATATCTAAATTAATACATTGGAAACTTCGTCCTTCCTCTACATTAAAACACTAATTGATTTAATGTAACATTATTTTTGTTGAACTTATCAATGGGTATTCACTGGTACCACAATTATAGCACTTTTTTGTAATATCTCTAAAAAACAACAAATCATTAAACTTTCTTTTAAAAATAATTTTGGTCCTAAGAAAACAACATAATAACGTATCAAACAGAATAAAAACAGCTATAAAAATTTTTTTACGAAAATACAACGGTCACAAATCAGTCTTCTTGCTCGGTTCAACAGTCGTTGCATATGACCGTAATATGTTCAAGACATAGATATCTGTTGCATTTTTCTATGTTTTTTTCGAACCACATTCGAAGCAACGACTTGTCGTGCAGGACCACCCAACGTTGGTTCATCGGTCTTCAAGATTTCAGGAAGTCTAAGCTTCGTTGATCGAAGCAAGTCCAATTTCATTTGCAGTTCTTTTATATGAGGCTCAATTAATTTCATTGCCAAATCCTCTATGAATTTACGACGTTGAATGTTTGTGGTTCCATTATTAGCAGTATATATCGCCTGACTATTTATGGTGCTGATGTTCAACATAGCATAAAACACCACCATAGGCCAGCGTCTTGTATATCTAGCGCAGTTATAATTGGCACACAATCGATCTACGACATCTACACCCACCTTTGTATCATTATAGTTCAATATTATGTCAGGTTTTTGCGAAATAGAGTGGTGATTGTGATCTGAATAATGAAAATTATGTTTATTTACGGTGCCGTTTTTATGGAAGGTAGCCTCATCAGAAAACATCACTTTTTCCAAAAACTGAAAGTGTCCAGCAAGCTGATTTTGTACTAGGGTTTATACAAAAACCGACATTTTTGAAAAACCAGTTTTCGAATTCCAGATTTCCTAGAAAAAACTGTTTTAGCCGGTTTTCGAATTTTTGTCAAAAAAATAGAATACGGCAAAATATTTTATTTAATTTATATAAAATAACAAAAAACGAAATTAATACAAAAGTCAAAATTTAAAAAAAAATAAGGTTACACAATACCTACTTACACAAAAGTACGAAAACAAACAAAAATTTCAAATAATATTTATATTTATTTCGCTAATTTTAATTTCTCCGAAGAAAATAAGATTTTAAAAAACAAAATATCCACTGAACGGTGGCTAAGTCTTGTTCTGATTTTGGACACAATATTGCCTGAAATTGAAAATACTCGTTCACTAGCTACTGATCTTAGTTTTATAGTTTTCAGGGCATCAAATAACAAATCTAAGTTCTTGGTTCTTTTATTCGTTGCCTCAAATAATGAAAATTCGGCTTTCAGTGTCTTTGGATTTGTAAGTTTTTCTTCAGGGTCTTCAAGAAACTTATGAATTGATTTTTCCATGACTTCCTTTAAAAAAGCATTACTCTGACTCTGATGAGTAGTTTCTTCGATCTGCTCTTCATCATAATCGGTTTCCACGTAAGAATTTGGAAATATTCTAGACAATATCTTTGTCGGGTTTTGAAGCTAAAGAAAGCACACTAGATGTTTGTGCTGAACTGGAAATGATTTGTGAATTTTGCAAATACAGTAAAAGAGTTGCTAATTCTACATGTCTTCTTTCTTGAATTCGTTCTTCCAAAGCATATAATAATTTTATTATTTCAGTATTTGAACCTTTTAGTTCATTTAATAGAAATCCAAATATGCCTTCACTTGTTAATAAATTGGCATCTCGTCGCCCTAAGCCTTCAGCTGCTAGACGAATCGGTCCCAAGACTATGAAGTTCCAAAAGTTTAGGATATTGAGCTTCATTCCACATATAAGAGGAACCAATATCATTCAATGCTAAAACAACACATTCTTTTACTGCCAGAAATCTTCCAATCATGTCCTTTATACTATTTCACCTTGTTTTGCAGTCAAGAATTAAATTTAATTCCTTTCCTTCTTTTTGTTTGATATAATTTTGAAGAATGGTGTTTCTTACTGGCGATTTTCTAAAAAACTTACAAATTTTTCTAATTTGTGAAACTGATTGGTTGTAATTGTCAGCCAAAATAGAAATAGGATGTTCTCGGTTACAAATATAATAAAGAGAATCTTAATAATCGTTATATTCGTTTTCATCTTTATCTTCAGATTCCTCACCTGAAACATTAGCATTAGCTTCAGCCATTTCTCTATGTTTATATAACACACCAGTAACTACTAAGTGGATAGCGTGTGAATAGCATAGTTGATTAATGATCGATGATAATTTCTCAAATTTTTTCATAACAGCAGCACCATCATTTGTTGCTGCAACTATGCCAATATCTAGATTTAAGTTGAAATTTTGTAACCTTTCATATACCAATTCTAATGTTATCTGAGCATCACAGGAACCAGCTATTGGCACTAATCCCAAATTGAAATCTTCTGCCAAGTGGTGTACATTAATGTTTAAATATCTGTGATTTCTTTTGCTAGTCCACTCGTCTAAAGTTATAGAGAATTTTTTTCTATTCTTTTTATTGAATCTAATTCAATAATAGTTTCACGTTTGGCATTGTCATAAAACGCATGAATGAGATCCATTACTCTAGAGTTGTTTCGTGGTAATGGATATCCTTGTTGTTGAAGAGACTCTCGTATGAACGAGCTATTTGTAATGATATTAATAGAAAATCCATCCATTGCTGCAAGTTTTGAAATGATTTCTTCTAAACTCCTCCTTTTCACTTTCATAAAATTCAAAATATTCGTTTGTTTTTTTGAAGAAGAGGATGATCCAAGCGTTTCTTCTTCGCCGATCGTTTCTGATTTCTTTCCGATAATTATTTTATGAATCAAATGATTATGAGGATTGCTCGTAGATGATCCTTTGCAGCTCAACATTTTATTATAATGATTGCAGATTGCCTTGTCTATCCCTAACTTTTTGAAATTATCCCAAACTTCCGACTTATTCATTTTTATCTAAAAATGGAGTTAAAGTTGTTAAATAAATATTTTTGAAGTTTATTTTACAATTTTATTATTTTAACTATTAAGATTAATGTAATTCCATAAAATCTACACCTTTTTTAGGAATTTTGAAAAGCACGCATCTTCTTAATCTATTTCCGAAGTTTGATAAAGACATAATTTATGTCAAAACGTTGCGAAAGAAAATATGGATTATTTGAACACCCTGTGTTTTATTTAAAATCCCATTAGACAGAAGCCAGAATTTTTTATTTTACATTAATTTTTGAGAGAAGAAATTTATATAATAATGTTATGTACCTATATTAGTTAATCACATAATTATTAAGTACCTATATTAATTAATCACCTAACTATTAAGTTGTTTACTTATTATTAATCTGTTCACTTATTATCATGTTTATTTGCAGTTCATCTTATATTGGTTCTCATCCTGTTTATTTGTTATTGTATTTTTTTAGTGGTTTGTATGCACTTGTTTTTCATCCTGTTTACAGATAAATTTCTTATATAAGGGATTCAAATTAATAACAGTCAAGAGTTTTGATAGTTTGATAATTGCTACCAGTCTGTCGTTAGTCTCTACTACTCTCATATTATTAAGTCATAGTTTTAGTCACTTTTATTTTAAATTAAGTGTTATTTACGAATAATAAAGATTTGTACGAAGAAGTGTCGCTCTCTCGAGGTCCCATAACAATCAAATTAAAGTTTTAAAATGTAAAAAGAAAATATACGCATATAAATTAGAAAGAATATTTAATACTTACGTTATTTTTACCACTATAACAGTTTTATATTTGTTTCCAGTTTTCACTTTACAAGGTTAAGCGAACCTGCGTTACTCGTGATCGTGATGGATTGCACATATGTACTAATATAAAATAAGTCGGTTAGGCACGTCTTTCCACGTGCGCAGTGCACAAGGTCAAGCACTGGTTAACAGTGATTTTCTTATAATGCCGAGTTAATACTTTTTCGGTAAGTGATTTTAAAAATTCATCTTGATTAGTACTGTAATACCTCGTTTAACGTTACCTCCGTTAACGATACCTCGCTATAACGTCATTGCTGGGAGACGCGGTAATTTCCGTATTTATATACATTGTGCACTACGAGCGAGCGCGCGCATGCGGGGATTCCCCGGACTTGTCAGTTGTACCATTTGTTCTATGCATATGTGTTTTTACTATAACCTTCACAGAAGTCGTTATACGCACGTAACATAAATAGTTTATCAAAACACCGCTGTAAAATAAAATGTCAAACAAACGAAAATCGATAAGTTTAGAAACGAAATTAAACATAATAAATCGAGTAGAAAGATGTGAAAAAAAAAGTGCCGTGTCGCTACAAACAGGATTGTCTTATTCAACTATCTCAACAATTGTAAGCCAATCAAAGAAAATAAAAACCTCTGTTGAAAACAACAGCAACGTTACTAATAAAAAAATTTGCCGCACGCGAAGTAGCATTATTGAAAATGTTGAGAAGTTGTTAAATGTTTGGATTGATGATATGGGCTAACGTCACATGCCAGTGAGTCAAATGTTAATTCAAAACAAAACAATAAGTTTGTTTAACTTCTTAAAAGACCAAGAAGAAGGAAACAATGAAGAAAATTTTGTAGCATCACGTGGATGGTTTGAAAAATTTAAACATAGAGCTGGAATTCACAACATTCGCATAACGGGAGAGGCAGCTAGTGCTGACATAGAAGGAGCAAGAAAATTTCCGAAACAATTAAAAACTGTAATTGAAAGCGGTGGATATCCTCCAAATTTGTTATTCAACGTGGATGAAACGGGTCTATTTTGGAAACGTTTGCCATCTAAAACATTCATATCACAAGAAGATAGAACGGCGTCAGGGTTCAAAGCTGCGAAGGATCGCTTGACTCTGTTACTGGGCAGTAATGCATCGGGAGATTTGAAATTGAAACCAATGCTAATTTATCATTCGGAAAATCCACGGGCCATGAAGGGTTTTTCCAAATCTAATTTACCAGTAATATGGAAGTCTAACAGAAAAGCCTGGGTAACAAAGCATCTATTTAATGATTGGTTCGTTAATTATTTTTGTACTGCAGTTAAGCGTTATTGTCAACAAAACAATTTAGAACAAGAGACGTTATTGCTACTGGATAATGTTCCTGGTCATACAGTAAATCTTAACGCACTAGAGACTTGCATTCCAGTTGAAGTTATGTACCTTCCACCGAACACAACATATATCATTCAACCTATGGATCAGGGTGTTATAGCGGCATTTAAAGCTCGTTTCCTCCGGTACACTTTTTCCAACTTAATTGGCGCTGTGGACAGTCAACAAGTGTCAATAAAACAATTCTAGAAGAGTTACAACATAATGAATGCTATCTACAATATCCAACTATCTTGGGATGATGTATCACAGCACTGCGTTCAAGCAGTTTGGAAGAAAATAGGACTCAATTTAGAAGAAAAATCGGAACTTGCTAATGACATCCAGAATGAACGTGATGAAATGGCACACCAATTACAGTTCAATGAAGTTGACGCTGATGATATTCAGACATTACTACAGGATAACAACGACATTCCACTAACAAATGAAGAATTGCAAGAACTAACGAGTAAATTTGGTAAGAGAAGATGCCAATTCTGACATCGATATGGAAGAGCCGCCGCTTAAAGTTTTAACAATAAAAATGTTGTCCGATTGTCTGAGTCAGGTGTCTCATTCGATAGATATTTTGTCCGAAAATGATCCAGATTTTGCGCGAAGTTGTGCTGTAAAAAGAAATGTATGAAATGCTTTAACATGTTACAGTGAGCTATTACGAGAAAAAAAAGAGACAAGCAACGCAATCGACCCTTGATTCGTTCTTGTCAAAAAAATAAAAACGTCACAACTTGCCAGTTTATTTACATTTATGTAACCGCTAATTTTGTAATACATACATGCATACTAATTTTAAACTTTAAATTTTGTCAAGAAAAGCTGTTTAGGTTGTTCCTATTTATTAATTAAAAAATAAAAAACCAAACAATGTATTTTTTTCAATTTAGTAACCTATCCATCGCGTGTTATTTCTTCCTCCGTTAACGTTAATTCGGTTAACGTAAGGTTCTTGAGGAATGCATCCCTAACGTTAAACGAGGTATTACTGTACTCATAACATGGTTTTTACGTTGTTCTTCGTAAAATTCTAGTTCGAGATGCTGAATACCGTCTACACGTTTTCTGTTATGGATAATACTGGAAACGCCCTACCAACGCCCATTGTTTTTTTAATTTTCAATTTTCCGTAAGCTTCCGCGGCCAACTTATCAAGCAGTTGTTTTAATTTCATGATATCTTCTGTTAAAGGTAATAGTTTGGGCTTGTTTGCTGCTCGGTTGTTAAGGTTTTTCATCACAAGGCTTCCAAGTTCAATAGTCTATTGAGTCTCTATTAAACTTTTCAATCTTTCTAAATTTCGCAAGCAACCTTCAACGTCATCTACGGGAATTAAAATTTTTTTTCTTAATATAATTTTCATAGTCAAATTGGAAATTTGTTTTAAGTAAGCGCAAAATTGTAAAGCCATTGATCCTAATTTGAAAGTCCTACTTTCTACATTGTAGCGTGCCATTTTTTTTTGTGGCTTATGGGCTCCACACACTCTCGATGTTGTACGTACGTTCCGCTTGCCCACACACCTTCGGTTTTGCTCGTACGTTCAATTTTCAACGATGTTTCAAAGTGATTCACTTTTTTGTGATTTTGTTAGTATTCGGGAAGATGTCGAAGCGTAATCTTCAATTATTAGCCGTTACAGTCGCGGTCATAAGAAAAAATAGCAAAAATAAACGTTCGAAGTGGTGTAAAGAGTGGTTTTTAAGACGCAACGAGTTTTCGCACATAAATTTATTAGAGCATTTGAAACTTGAACCGCATGATTGGCGGAATTATTTGCGAATGGACGAAAGCAGTTATGTCGAATTGTTAAATTTAGTAACTCCTTTAATTGAAAAACAAAACACTAGACTGAGACAATCAATATCCGCACATGAGCGTTTGTCGGCAACTCTTCGGTTTTTGGCAAGTGGAGCAAGCTTTGAGGAATTGAAATATTCTACAATTGTTTCACCTCAAGCACTAGGAAAAATAATTCCGCAAACATGCCGTGCAATAATACATGCACTAAAAAATTATATCAAGGTAAGCTCTGTGTTTATTTTTCTCGAATTTATTAACATATTAAATGCGTATTATTTTTTAAACCCTACAACCTCAATATTTATTTATTTATTATTAACTTCAGATTGTATACTTACATTTTTAATAAAACAACATTTTTAAATAAAATATTTATTTATCCAATACAAAATTACATCAATACGCAAATGTGTCATTTTTTGTCACTCATTCAGTTATTTAATTAAACTGGGAAACAAAAGATGACAAATTTGTGTATTGCTGCTGCTCAATATTATATAAATTCAATCGGGTGCCATTACCGATATTGCCGCATTGTGCCTCGAATATCAGGTCAGTGATCAGCTTTTCTACCACAGGCAGTACTGCGACTGGTAACTTTCTTAATTTATAAGTAATGTTTTCCCCGATCACATTGTACTCATCCCTTTGTGGCAGATCTAACTGACCACTGACCTTCTTCAAAATAGCATCGCAGGTGTTATCTCGTTGCCTCTTTCTGGTACGCGGTGTTCCTATAACAAGTGATTCGGCACCGTTTAATGAATTGGTAGCTGGCGATGCAGCAACAGCATCATCGGGAATTTCAATAAAAATGTCGTTTTCTTGCGATGATTCATTCTAAAAGAAAATTAATACGCCTTATATTTGTGAAATAAATTAATACTCCAATAAGTTTAAATTAATAATTAATTAATTATTTGTTTTCAGTTTCCAGAATCAGAGGAGTCATGGCAAGACATCGCGAAGGATTTCGAACAAAAATGGCAGTTTCCGCATTGCTTAGGTGCTGTAGACGGAAAACACATTAGAATTGTAGCACCTGCTAACAGTGGCTCATTCTTTTTTAATTACAAATTTTATGAATTCATCATGTGTGACGTAGGTTGCAACGGTAGAGTTTCAGATGGGGGCGTTATAGAGAACACTGACTTCTACTATAAATTAAAAAATAATTTGCTTCGAATACCGAAACCTGAGAAAGTGTCCAACAGCGAGAAGGAACTGCCCTATGTATTTATAGGCGATGAAGCCTTTGCTCTGCGATCTGATTTTTTAAAACCGTTTAGCCAGGCCGAACTGACCAGGGAACGCAGGATATTTAATTACAGGTTCTGTCGTGCGCGACGAGTTGTAGAAAATGCCTTCGGAATTCTAGTATCGCGTTTTCGAATATTTCTTGCTCCGATTAATTTACAAGTGCAAAATACAGAATTGGTAGTTTTAGCATCTTGCTATCTACACAACTTTTTGCGACGGAAGTGTTCAGGTACCTATTCTCCATCCGAAAGTTTAGATATTGAAAATATCGAAACCGGAAAAACGACGCTAAGAAAAAGGTTATCGACAGAACCAGTTAGGTTGCAAATGGGGCGAAGCAGAATAGCGACTACTGTTAATAAAGAGACAAGGCAATTATTTGCCGATTATTTGCCGATTATTGCAATAACGAAGGGGCTGTGCCATGGCAGAACAGATTTATTTAAATCTGTATAAATAGTTTATATAAAAAAAATTAAAATTAGTGACTAGTGATTATACTATTATGTATTGTAAATAATTATATTTTATTCAATATCAATAAACTGATTACTTACTGTATATTTCATTTTTTATTATACTGAACTTAAAGTGGTGTCTGAGAATCAATTGTTTTTGCTAACGTTAAAAAAAATTATGGTTAATTTCGGTGGGAATTTAGAGCATTCAACCCAAAGACAACAAGCGACACACGCGCGATTAAGCAGGAAATCTTAAAATTTCGTAATTAGATACTTACCTCCAGTAATGATTCTTCGTCAAATAATGTACTGCCCATGATAGAAGTACTGTTTCGAGGCATTTCTTGGTCTCGAAGAAATGACAACCGGTCGAAATACCACAATTTTGGTTTATAAATATCATCTTCACCTGCCCCGGATCTCTTCGAATCTTCAATTTTTTTTGATTCTCTTCGGAATGACCTCCTTAATGAATCTATTTTCTTCACTACCATTTCCTTTGTAGCTGTAGGGTCCACTTCTGTTAATTTTTCGGTGAGGAGTTTATATGCCTCCTGCCTTTTATCGCGGTTAGAATATTCCTTACTTTTTATTTTCCATAAGCATGACTGTGTCCGGTAAAGTTCCAAGAATTCACAAACAAATTCTTTGGAAAAGAGACGAGAATCCATAGTTTGTTATAATATATTATGGTATATACCAACACGGCGATCAAGTTCACGGTAGCAAAATATGAACCGATATGCGTCAATTTTGAAACTTTATGAGGGATGTGCCGACGAAGTAAGCACCACTAATTTAAGCGTGCAAAAATTTTACAATGGTAAATAGGACCGACGAAGTTTTATTGCGTCTAAAAATTCTTAGAATTTTATAACCATACTTTGCCCTGTCTTTTAAAACTTTTTTCATAACACTGGGGTGGTCTTATGGGAAAAAAATTTTGAAAAAATACTGTGCTGACGAGACCGGCTTATTTTTTAAATGTTTATTACCCACAAAGCTCTTTCATTTGAAGAACAAATTACATTTTGACTTTTTGCAAGTGGAAATGCCAAAAAGACACACCGAAAGTAGAACCTTATAAACCAAAAAGAAAAATAAGGAAAACGCTGTTTTTGTTCGCAATTATCGATAGGTCAATACACATTATTCAACTTCTTGTTTATTTGAATGACAAAGAGTATGCATACAAACTTTATTTAAATCACAAGCTATTAGCGCTACATACCAAATAGATAGTATTATATTGATTTTTAGAATTTATTGCAGCAAATGTCCTTTTTCGGCGTATCAGAAGAATGGTCAAATGGGCAAGCAATAAAGTAATTTCACTATATTGTATTTTAACCAAATAATCGCCTCAGCAAGGTTGTCCGCATTATCATTTTATGATCAGTTCTGGAATTCGGTCCCTGTAATTTGTTTCACCTGGCTTTAATGACACACTTTAGAAGTAAAAGAATATTTTGAATGACGAATTCTAAAGTGCATAAATTGTTTTACAAAGGAACTGCATAAATATTGCATTTATTGATTTTTGAGTTCAATAAGATATTGTAACCAACTTTTGCGTTAATCGGCGATTAACGCACTTCTTGATCAAATAACTATAAATTTAAATAAATAATTTTTTTCCAAATACAACAGATTCATAAAGGTAAAATCATTCAAAATGTTTACTTTTATTTTAAATTTTAGCTTAAAAATCTCCCTCTAGCTGCAATATTTAATAAAAATAAAGTAAATAAAGTTTACGAATATGGATAGCTTCGAGTTCAAAATCGGCATGCAAAAGTCGTCGAAAACTGGTTTCGTACGATGTTGCTGGTACGATTTTGTTCGTCGTGGTTGTCACCATACACTCTCGTGTTTGAACGTACGTACAAGCACGTCGTACAACATCGAGAGTGTGTGGAGCCCATTAGATTACATCATCGAAAGCTTCTGGTTTTAGATAGGATAGCATATCCTTGTATTTGGAATCTATTCTCATATTCGTCACAAAATTTGCACATCTCATTTTTGCAGTCAGATGATATTTACTGCGGTTACTTGGTGTTTTTTTTAATAGATCATCTCCCCAACTTATTATTAAAATATCTTTCATTGTCTCTTTAGCCATGCTATCTCCTCTCATTTTTGATAAGACTTCTTTCTTTAAGTTCGTACTGTCTAAAAATTATCCATACTTTTTGACAAACTGAATAAATAAATGAATCAATTACAGCATGTGGTCTTTCACATTCAGTTTTGGCGTTTACAAAACAACGTTTTTCATTACGCCATAATTTTTTTTTTTATTTTTAATGAATGATTTGCAATGTGAGCAAACGATATAATTGTCTTCATCGACCTCGGCCGTGTATACGACGTTTTGGAATTACATATCCTCGAATTCCTGCTGTTAAATTTCCGTTATTTCAATTCAAAGTTAAAAGCTTTTTTCTTTCCGTGTCGTTTTTCTTCAATTTTGATAGTGCAACAACTTCTTTTTCCTCTTTATAATTCCTATCTAAATGTTGTGCAAAGTATTTTGAGTCAATTTCACTGTCGCAGAATGTACAAAAAGAAAATGTTTCTACAAAAGTGGGGATTTTTTTGTTGAGTTTTGATGACCAATAGTATTCTCAATTTTTTGATGATCTAAAGATATGTTTAAACTAATTATTGGATCAGACAATTTTGTTAATGAACTTTGGGGATTGACCGCAATCTCATTCTTAACAGTAATAAACATGACCTGATAACAAACTGTGGTTTCTGGCTACAAAATACTTGCACCTTGTATAAATTCAGGCAGAAGTTTACGCCAAACGCTGTTTAGACAATTGGTTGTCACTTCGTCCCAAGCAGACTTCAGATTTTTGATTCCGTTTAAAATGTCGTACGACCGCCAATAATCTGTAACGGTCTGATTGGAATTAGTAATTTGAAGGCATAATATCTGTCACAAATTACTTACCGCATCGGTGTGGTAAGTTCAACTTACAGATTCTTTCAACAACAATGATAAATAACAACATGATTGTGCGAAAATGATATTTTCCAGGGATCGTTGATTTACAGGTCGATTTAATGAATAGGAAATCGTTCATTTATGACCCCTTTTAATTCATGATTTCTTATCGATGCACCATTTCGGCATCTACGCAACGAAATATACCATTAAATTGAAATGTCACTTTATTTAAATGTAATCTGACAAAATGAATCCAAAATATACCAATAAGAACTACAAATTTAATTAATTACTTACGTTATGTTTATACTAATACTATTTATATAGAAGTTACAGCCAATAAAATTGATAAAAAGTGCAGATGGATTGTCAAACTTTTGACATTATTTGTAAGTCATGACACCATTGGTTTGAATATCTATTGATTTAATATGTATGGCATGCCTGATTCGAATATCTGTTGGAATGTTTGTCACGGAAAAAATTACATTTTCTTCAATTTCGTAAGATTTCCTCATCGCAAATATATTGTAACCAACTTTTGCGTTCATCGGCGATTAATAATCTCAACAATATAAACGCGCTCATTCCGCTCACGCGTTAAATTGTCTCGATTATTAATCGCTTTCATTAATGCACATGTTGGTTAAATAACTATAAAAATGATTATTTTAAGACGACCGGAAAAAAATTTAATTTTTCTGCAACTTAGCCATCTTATTTTTTTCTTTAAAATTTGACTTAGTTTTTAATTCTTGGGCTTTGAAGTATTGCCTCATCCTCGTTGAAACAAAATGATGTAAACTATAGGCAATTATGTCTGTTTTATGCACTTCACACGCGAATTTAAAATCAATAGAATGAATGCAGTCGTCAATGATTACGTCATACATGTATTTGGAATTTACTTGTTTTAGAAAACAAATCTCCGCGTTTTTAAAAAAATAAAACATTTCTACAGTGGGATGCGTTAAAAAACCTCTTGTTTTAAGATTCGTCAATTCGGCAATGGGCATATTTCCAAAAGTAATGTCATTTGATAATCCTTCTAAACAAACTGAAAAGGTTGTTGTTCTTTTAATTTTTCGAATTAAGAATTCCCCAATAAATACAAGATAGCATCCCCAATATCGTTGCTACGAACAATTTGATCCAGTATGTTTTCATGATCATCTTCTGACAACGCAGTGGACATTTCCTGTAATTTAATTTCAAGATCTAAAACATAATTAATTTTTTTGGTTGAAAAATTATTTAAAATTGTCGAAGTTTAGATGTTCCGTCTGAAATTTTTGTAGTGTACAGTTACCAAAACGAGGGGGTTTAATTAATTTGTAAACACTTAATATTCTATAAATTAGTATAAAAGAAGCAAAGGAAGGATGGTCATTTGAGCCCCCTGCTTGTCTTACGGTGCCAAAAAATTGCTACAATAATAATTAAAGTTTATATAAATAATGTTAATTGATTATGTGTTTACCTCCAAGGAATCTTGGTTAAATTTATTGCTTAAAACGTAATCAAAACCTTGTTCTGTAATTTGAAATGTTATTATTTCAAGAGTGAATAATAACGTCACTCTAAGGCCTTGTGCAGTTGAATTTGTTAAAAATTCTTGTTTACGAATAAATGCATTTTCCAAATATCGTTCCCAATCATTTAACCATATTAAACCTTCTAATATCTAGAAGAAGGAATTAAGTCATTATTAGTCAGAGTATAAGATTATAATTTGTTAGTCTTTTGAAAAGCAACCTTTAAATCTGCAGAACATAACTTTATTGCTTCCTTTGGATGTTTTCTATTTAATGCGTCAAACAAATCATTCATTTTTTTTGTAAATAGCACCGTAATTTCTGCACTCATTAATTCTTCTAAGTGTTTTTGTTTATAAAATAAAAGTCAGTCCCTCCACCATAGAGTTACTGAATATCTTTTTAAAGGGATAGGAGTAGTATAGCTATGAGAGTTCGGAGCCACTTTACATAGGGAATTAACATGTGTTAAAATATGTCGTTTGGTGTAACGTGGGTTGCCTACTTCGTTGTAGCATCCTTCCCCCCACCTCTCTGTCGAAGATTTATCGTGGATTATCGGAATTTATCATGGATTCTCGGAATTTCATGCGCGCGCATCTCGCAGATTCTCGGAATGATTCATGTGTTAATGAGATCATTAACTTAATGGGTTTTTAATGACCTTCAAAGTCAACAGGTTCATTCTTATGTGATGACATCACTATGTAATTAGCTTAATGGGTTCTTAATGACCTTCAAGGTTGACAGGTCCATTCATGCATGATGATGACGTTACCATGTAATTAGCTTAATGAGTCATTTCAAGGTTAACAGGTCCATTCTTGCATGATGTAATTAGCTCAAGGTCATGAGGTGTATTCTTTCATGATGAGTAATAATTAATGATTAGAAAGACGGCGGATGATTTAATTGATTCCGCGAGATGCGCGCGCAGGAATTGGTGAAAAAGAACACTGATAATATTACATAAATTTTTATTAAGATATTAATGCTAAATACATTACTAAATACAAATCTAATGGGAAATGTGCAACTACATTAAAGAAAAAATCAAATGAGTTTACAAATATACACTAGACACAATCCTTAATCATTGTGGGGACCATCATATTCATCACCGACGCTTCTTTGATAATGTTGTAAGCATCATCAAAAATCGGTTACATCTTTATCTGACAACTTCGATACGACTGAAGCATTACATCAACTTCTTTACACCACCACTAACGGCATTGTACTCAATTACACGATCATGAAGTATTAGACAATAAGCTGACGTCACCGCCGGGAAATTTGATGTAGCTTCAAACTCAATGCGTACATCAACAGGTCCAGACTTGAGAGCCTCATTCTGTTTGGAACAATCAATGACAATTAAGGGTGTATATTTGAGAAAATCCCCTTTGTTCACCAGCGGTTCAGGATCTTTACAATAATATGTACTTTGAAAATTCGCATACATTTCATATAATATGGCGTACTGATTATGATCAATGTTGAGATTCAGCTGGTTATAGGGATAACACTGTGAGTTTAAGAAAAGTTTAACGTCTTTGATGTTGCAGTGGTCGAAACAGCTAACATTAGCATCATTCTTATTTTTACGTGCAGTTTGAAAACCGAGAATGACGTAGCGTGGTTTCTCCAATTGTGAAGTCGTCTTTACAGGCCAAACTTGTTTGTCTGTGCATGGAAGTAGAGGATACTCATACAACTCCCATGTTCGGAAGCTCATGGATATAGGTTCATCTTTAGCGATGAAGTTCAGTAATTGAATTTTTTGTTGATCTGAAGCACTGATGTATGGCACCAACCACTCCAATTTCAATATTGAGATTTTAAAATCTTCAGCTGCAGACTGCACGACAGCATTTGCATCACTGTTCGCACGCGTCAAAATTAATTCATGTTTAGAATTAATTACAATTCGACGGTGGTCTTCCGCAAAACCTAATATCAATTTCAGAGGTATTGATACATCAAAGTAACCCACATCATTAACTAATTTTCCCGCATTTTTATCAATATCGAACCAGCCGGCGTTCTCAAGCAGAGGTTTCTGACCGGGGCTTAGAGACACACATCCCTTCATGAAACTTGTGATACTAACATTCTTACAACGATCAATCTCAACCCCATTTAATTCATAACGTATTTCATCAAAGAGGTGACAGATGGCGTTGTTGACCAAAATTGTACTTTGAACTGCTGTAGTCCCATCGGTCTTGGTTAATTTTCCAGATACGTGCAGCGAACTTCCACTAGGTAGCAAACACAAATCTTGATGTTGAATGAGGATGCGAATCTCATCACTGTTGTTGAAAGTTGATGAGGCGTATGGTTGATGCGCATGATTTTCACAATGAGCAATGGATTCATCATAAACAACCGGCGCATGAATCATTAGGATCTCTCCCTCCATGGTATAAAGCAGATAATTAAGCAGGAGAATCGATCTTTAATTTGCCTCCAGAAGGATTCACTTTGAAGCCCAGACTCTTCAGAATCTCGATGTTTGGACGTGTTAACACTTTGAGCGGTACACGATGACTGACTTGATTCGGGCATGGTGATTCAATTTTATAACCCCACCCAATTTTTGCATTATATACAATAACCATTTTTATGATGATGATGACTTGACGTGAAGTCGTATAGTTATAATTTCACCTCGAAAATTTACTAAATTTCCGTCCTGATCTACCAAGCGGAGCTGTAGATGATGTATTACTCGCACTGTGATCGGGAGATAAATGACGTTTGTTGGAACTTCAATGATCTTATAACCGGGTGGAACGATTGGGAAAAACTCATGGATGGTGTGTACTTTACGTTCATTGATGTAAGCGCCAGCGGTGATGTTGCATTCAACCCTGAGGGCGTTTACCTTAAGAATGGTTACAGGTATGTCTGATATGTGAAGCATGTTCGGTTTAAGAATTCGCGGTGTAAAACCCAAAAGGTTAGCTATGGAATTAGCATGTTGAAAGTTTATTTCACGATTACACATAATTTCACTGTGAAGCGTATTGTTGTTTGGTCTGATATCGATGATGATGTTTTTATCAATCAGAGCCTTTCGTATGTATTTCTCAATATCTTCCAGCTCATAACTGCCTGTGGGTAAAGTGATTTCTTCATCACCAATGTAAAACATGTTACCTCCGACATCAATATTGGGAATGGAGTTGAATGTTAACAGTTCTACCAACCCAAGGGTATATGTATAATGTGGTGAGAGTTCGATCGGTGGGAAATACTGAACTTCGAGCACTGAGGATGCTCCCGACACAGTTAACGTGAACGAATCCATCATGATTATGATTCTCAATTCTGGTATGCAAACCTTTTATAGTTGCCCACACAAGAACTTGAGACATAAGTGCCCGCAATTATATGTGTTATAGTTTTGATATTGAATGTAATTGTATTTAATGCTACCAACACCGAGATAGGTGATTAAATCGTGAGGTGGTTGTAGATTACCGAAACTGTCAAAGTAGATGACGTCATCACCAATCTTTTTATATGCAACCCAGTGTGTTCCAGATCCATCAACATCATCAAGATTAACTATTGCTGATTCAAATTTTCGGGGGCCACTCATGGGTAAATCATTTCGCATGTAGACTCCACGAAAATGTTGAATTTTCAACTTTTTAGCATATTTAAGTATATCAATATCGGTCAATGCTCGATGTGGTAGCTTCTCAATTAGTTTTTTGTATTTGGTGTCAGGTAAAGTCCCAAACCCTGTCTGTATGGTTTCAAGTAGAGACCTTTTCCCAGAGCTATAGATTCCATTGTTTTGTTGTGACGATGAGTCTCCACTAGTTCTCGCTTGGCTGCACTAGCATCGTTCACCGCTTTAACGACTCCAGCAACGCCACCTGTCAACGCTCCAGCAGCACTAAGACCCGCAAAGACGGGTACAAGAAATGGTAGAAAACCTCCAGTTTTTGTTGGAATCGGTAGAATACGTGGTGATTGTACATTACATTTTCCACCTGCCTCTTTAACAGCTTTTCGGGCACCTTGTAGTGCTGATTTGACTGCAATTTTAGCATCCCTGCTCGGTAGCATAGCCAACTTAGCAGCGTTAACAATCTTCCGCAGCGCAGCCGAGGGCTTCTTCTTTTTCTTCAAACCCATACCGAACTTTGTTTTAGCTTTCATGATGTTCGTTACAGCCCAAGCAGCTGCTTTCTCACCAACACTTGCGTCTTTGGCTAAAACACGCTCCCAAGCTTTCTCAATCAGTATCTTGTCGGCAACCCTTCTAACATCTGAGTTTTCACGATCTTTGGAATAAGCAATGTCGTGCTCTTTACACGCAGCGTCGAGTGGGTTAATACCCGGATCTCCTCGCGCAAGTCTTTTTGACAATTTTGTACCAGGTCCACAGTATTGATAACCCGGTATATGAAGCTCCACCGGGAGTTTGTTTATAATATTGTTTACAAACCCCTTACCCCGAGGATGATGATGTTTTTTCACACCAGCTGGTTTATACCTTGCTGATGTATGCGTGAGCATGACTGCTGTACGACTGAAAAGCAAACTCTTATAACCCCGGTATTTATGGTTTTTACATCAGTCATGGCTCAAATTAGCTTTGAGGAGCAGTCCTGCAGACTACCCATGCTGAATTTTGATGACCTTGTGCAACAGACTAGTTCAAATAAGGAGAAACGACATGGTGAATTATTACCGAATAGTGTGCGAGCAATATTTTGCGGTCCATCCAATTGTGGCAAGACCAATGCTCTATTAGCACTGCTAACACATCCAAATGGGTTAAGATTTGAAAATGTGTATGTCTACTCGAAATCACTCAATCAACCTAAATATCAAATTTTAATGCAATTACTCACACCGGTGGATGGGCTTGAGTATTTCCCATTCAACGAACATGAACAAGTTGTGGTGCCGGATGATGCGCGTCCCAATTCAATAATGATCTTTGATGATGTCGCATGTGAGAAGCAAGAAAATATCCGAGCATTCTTCAGTATGGGCCGCCATAAAACAGTCGATTGCTTCTACCTATGTCAGACATATGCACGCATTCCTAAGCATCTAGTTCGCGATAATGCCAACCTATTAGTACTGTTTAAACAGGATGATATGAATCTCAAACATGTTTACGAAGACCACGTTAATACTGATATGACTTATACGAATTTCAGGGAATTATGTTCCGCGTGCTGGGGTGACAAGCATGGTTTTCTGGTCATTGATAAAGATAGTGAGCTCAATGAGGGGAGATATAGAAAAGGTTTCGACTGCTATATGAGAGTGGCTTAAATTAACAAAAATTTTGTGGATGTGCACAGTAACATTGTGGACGTGGTAGCGTCAACATGCAGAAATTTCTCGAGCAAGCAGATGTTCTACATCAAATCGCTAAAGCTAGCGATGCGATTCGCAAAAAGCATAAAATAATTAAATTAGGTAGAGAGACGGCTGAAAGGGCTATGAGTGAATTTCTTAAACCGGTGGTGGTTCCTCTACAACAACTTGTAAATAACCCTCAAACTGTTAAACATGAGGTTGAAATCAAGAGAGAGATAGAAGATTTACCAATCGTGAACAAACATGATGATATTTCTACCAAAACGGACCCTGGACCCCCAGATCAAGTGATGATCTTCTTGCGCAGTATCTCAGAATGTTAATGAATAATAATAAAAAAAAATTGGACACCACATGTGGTGTACGCAAACTTGCTAACGATTGCATGATGATTGGTGATTCAGAGATTAATTTTGAAAATAATTTAATTCATGTGGGTGACAAGAAGTATCAGAAAACCAAGGGTTTGATTGAATTATTGTTTAAGAAGTCGCCAGATATGGATTTTGTGAGTCATGATGACTCGAGAATTTATGGACAAATCGTTACCTCAACAAATGCACACCGCAAACACTACAGTATAAATCAACAAATTCGCAAAGATAAAAGTTTGAAATTCGGAAACACTATTGCAGCGATTACCTCACCAAAGCATGAAGGAGGTGGTATGTTGCCTGAATACATGATTGCTCGAAAGGGTGAACGGACACATTACACATACTGGGATGATCCGAACGAGTTGGTTGACCGTTTGCGCATGCTCTTTGCGTCACAAGCTGCTGGAAATCCAAGTCATTCAAATGAAATCATATCTATTATCGAGGAATTGCGTGAAGCCGGCTACATTTATTAGTTGAACATCATTCATACGATGAGTGTCGACGTGTTTGGACGTATGTTAAATAAAAAGACTAGTGTGCGTGGTCCTCCAGGGGTTGGATTCCAATTGACTACGGATGGAGATTTCAACATGAGCAATAGGAGATTGTGCAACCTTGGTGAACCCCAACAACCCAATGATGCTGCCACCTTCAGCATGGTGCGGAGTTTAATGCAGAATACAATTAACATTGTAACCCAGAACATGACCCCCGTGTATTGTGATATTAATGAGAATAGAGTAAAGATTGAAACTCTTCATTCTGACATACAAAAAAGCTTAGCTCAACAAGTTACGAGTAACGATATAAATCATGAACTCATAACTAACATTTCAAAAATCGTTTATGAATTACGCGATAGTTTCAAGAAACAGCTCGCAATCAACGCGGACATTGAAAAGCGCTTAACAGACGTTTCTGAGGTTACAACACGTTTTGACCTCAGACTGAAAGCACTGGAGTGATAATGGAAAAATTAGCTGTTGTAAAGGAGCTTCATAAACCCGCCCGAAGAAATTATAAACGCCGCACATTTGACATTCGTGGATTTGATGAAACATGGCAAGCTGATCTCGTTGATATGTCTGCTTATGCTGGTGTTAATAATGGTCACAACTTCCTGCTCACAGTTATTGACATATTTTCAAAATTTGCTTGGGCCGTACCCAAGTAAAAATGGTGAAGATGTTACCGCTGCAATGAAATCGATACTCGTAAAGGGGCGCATTCCGAAAAATTTACATGTTGATGCTGGCAAAGAATTTTATAATTCGAAATTTAAGGCTCTCATACAACAACATAATATCCACATGTATTCAACATTTAGTAGTTTGAAAGCGTCAATCTGTGAACGCTTCAATCGTACCCTAAAAAGTAAGATGTGGATACAGTTCAGTCTACACGGTAATTATAAGTGGTTAGATATCCTACAAGAATTAGTATCAACTTACAACGATAGCAAACATCGAACAATCGGTATGAAGCCTAGAGATGTCACCACTGAAAATGCTGGGATGATTTTACAACGTGTGTACAAGAATTTTCGCGTACGATCGACGAGAAATTTAAAATTTAAAGTGGGTGATAAAGTTCGCATTAGCAAATTTAAACACATCTTTGAAAAGGGTTATACACCAAATTGGACAACTGAAATATTTACCATTACTACAATTAAAAATACTGATCCACTAACGTACAATTTGAACGATTACCAAGATCGACCCATTAAGGGTGGTTTTTATGCAGAGGAACTTATGAAAGTTCAATATCCTGATGTATACCTGGTTGAAAAAATTCTCAGAAAACGTGGAAATGAAGTTTTTGTTAAGTGGTTAGGATTTGATCCATCGTATAACTCGTGGGTTAATAGGGTTGATGTATTATGAAAGTACTCGTATAATATAGAAAAAACATGTATTTATATTCAGTAAGCTGTACACTTTTTTGTTACTATACATAATAAATGAATAAACATATAAAATTACGTTTTGTGAAAATATTACAATATACAATTACATATACAACCATATAATTAAACAATATATACAATATAAATTTAAAAAAAAAATAAATAAAAATAAAAATTAAAAAAAAAACAACAATAAATAAATTAAAAAACCTATACTAATTTACACAGTGATAGTTTATTCAATGTCCATAATCTCAGCGTCATTAACAGTTGTGGGAATGCCGTAATGCCCCCATGGCAACGTATCAGTTGTATTCGGTTGTAAACAACGCTTATCATCATGGGGGCTTAAGGCTAATTTGAACTGTTTAACTGTTTGCACTTTATGACGTTGAGATCTGAAGAGGTGTTGCCATCTGTGCGCTGTTGTATTCTCTTGCAAACACTTTAAATAGTCATTAAACGTTATACTGTTCTTAACAACAGCAGCCTTTACACCTTTAGCCTTTTTCACTCTGTCTACACCACTAACACGAATACTGTACATCTTGCTGCGCAGTCCTACGAATTCCGTCATCACTTCACCACAACACTCATCTTTCATCAGACCAACGATTTTCTTATTTTCTAGCGGTATACCATAAGGGTTATCGCTGGCGTAATCTGATGTATCGAAGCAACTTATATCACGTTTCATAATGTTGTATATGTCTGGACACTGCACCTGATAGATGAGACTATCAGTGTCTGTGTATAGCAGCTTGCACATATTACCGAACTCACGCACCATATAGTCATAATGAAAGCTGTATACACATGTTTTTGATATGTCTAGAACCGAAAAACCAACATAGATGGGTTTGTTGAGAAGAACCTCAGTTCTAGCCAATTTTACAGCGACAAGATTCTCTGCGAAAATTGTATGACTGTGGAAGTTCGGTCTCGATATTAAAGCTTCAGCTCCATATCGACCCTCCCACTTAGTCACCAATTTCACATCGACTCTCTTGCGCACATTCTCCATGGTTTTTCCAAAAACGGCATTATTCATCAATTTGAAAAGGTTTTTTTCAAATTCGTTTTTGGCGCTCTTCCTCTTCTCGCTGTTAAGGTCTATGTAACCTTTTAACCATGGAGATTGGCTAAAACTGAGGATTCTGTGGATCTTCATGATTCGTAACCCACTCTGTACAGCCTGCTTTAAATTGCGGTAGTGTATTACGTACCGCAATTTGGGTAGTAGCGTTGCCAGAAGTTTCAGTTGTTTCGATCCGGGGGGTTTAGCCTGCTCGGGGCACAGAGGAAGATCTTTATGGGCATCATGTAACTCCTCGGGGTACATCAAGTCTACCTCAAGGATATACCCCACAGGTGAATCATTTGGGATGTCCCAGTTGGTGTTGGTGGGAACCCATCTGAACCCACCAGTCGGGAGGTGTTGTATCATTGCCCATCCATATAAATTGTTGACATCGAAGTACATCAGGTACTTGGTGTCCTCGTTTGGATTGTAATCCACCATGTACTTGTTGTTCGCGTGGGCGTAGCGATTACTACATTGGCTTAAACCGCCTCTAATTCCACGCTCAACGAACATGACCATATCTATATCCGTCAACAGTTCCAGCTCGATCTTTGAATACTTTAGCATAGCATCCCAAGTGAAGCCGGGCACTGTATGATAGTGAGCCGGATCGAGCTGGTATGTATCCCTGCAATTACGCCTAAAGTTTTCGAAAACGTCGGCTAGCAGCAATACATCTGTTTTCAGATATAGATCTGAATACTCACCCAAGCACCTGATGTTGAAGTGAGTCCAGACGCTTTTAGCATGCTCATAATCAGCATCTGAGATATCAGAACCATTCAAGTTGCTAAAAAATTGAGTCTTATCTGGTAACTCACTCACTTCGAGTTTCTCCACACAATCAACAAATTCATATGGAAAGACCCCCTTCCGCCTCAGGAGCGTCACATGATTATCGCTCATGGTAGCGAATTCTTTTCGAACAATCGCAAGATCAGGCATGTATGACGCCAACTTGTCTAGAGATGATGCCATGAATTTGAAGGAGTCTATGAATCGAAAAGATATATCGCTTCCATCGATATGTTTTGTAAATGAGATGTAACGCTCCTTATTCTGAGGCAGAAGGTTGATACGCCCCTCGAAGCAGGTTGCCACATCCTTTATTATAAGGTGTCCATCGTAGCCGCTGAGATTGTGAAACACCACCGGAATCACACGCGATGGTTGGTATTGCAGATTGCATACATTGTGTGCTGCACCTCTATACTGCCCCGTAAGATGGCAGTGGTCACGAACCCTATCGGTTAGCAGCGGTCCTTCACAGATATGGCATTGTGTTGATGTGGTGAATGAGTTTTGTTGGGTGGGTGTGAGCGGTTCCATGGGTACCGGTGACTCGTACACACGTTCAAGATTTTCAGCTAACCGTTGCAGCTCAGTAGCGAACCATTTAGCAGGCTCTGCACCACGATGACTTCGGTAATATGACCGTGTGTCATCATAACTACACGCTACGTAGTAGCCAATACTAAATGGTTCGTGTACTTGAACCACTTCAGTTGTGCTGGTCGGATCCTGTTACAATACAAAAAATGATTAAAATCATGTAATTAAATTTTGAAAAACATTTACCTGCTCGGTACGCTTCAGAAAGCACTCACAATCAGCATAAATAACAAATGGCACTGTCTCTTTAAAATTAAAGTTTTTAAATACCACTTTATTGTTTTTCTGGGTTGGAAGATTAACACGACACTGATTTATTTGCGCACAATCGATAAGGTGGCTATTGAGTTTTACTTCACTATTAAAATAATGAAGGCATCGGTCACATATGTATTTGAGCCCATTATGTTGCGATAACTGGGTGCTAACAAGTCGTGAAAGATTCTTGATCCATACATAATGGTATGTAATCGGTGAGTCATCATCAATCTCTTCACACTGCTCATCCTCATCAGCATAACTGTCTTGGATGAGCAGTAAATTGACGTGTGTATCTTTTTTACACTCAGTTATATGTGTTGGTGACACCGTGAACGACTTTTTGTGTTTATGTAGAATGTACACATTCACAGACATGTCGTTTTGAATTTCGAATTTCGGTATTACCCGTGGCATTACCGGGAACTCGATACCATCAAAATTTAATTCATGTTCATATTGAGTGTATTTTGAGACCCGGTTAGGGTGTTCAACATGAGTCACTGGGTGTAATGCAGAAAGGATGGCCCACTTAAAGCGTAGAACATCATTGTTTTGAACGTTGATGCATGCTTCCTTCTTTTTAATTTGAACTGGAAGTTCAACATACGTTCCAGCACGCATGGGGTTATATTTATTGATATTCAATATCAAGTTGACTATCGAGCGCAACGTCCAGCCTGAATCTTTTTCCTGAAATTCTTCCATGTCTCGCAGAATCGGCTCTTTCACACCGGTTAGAAACCACTCGGTCAAGTTTGTTGTCGCACATATCGGTGTGTTTTTCGTGTTGAAATGTTTGGTGGACGTCACTTCTTCACCATCTTTGATTATCACATATTCGCAGGTTAATATGGCATTAACCTTTATATTATTCTCCTTTTTCACAGCATTTTGAACCCGAATTTTAGCCAACATCTCGGCATCAGCCATGAATGCTTGGATATCGATATGTTTTAGATTTACAATCATCCCGGTTCGAATACGGCTTGCGAAGGCCGTCTCAATATCTTGCCACCTTACCCGATCACTACGTTTCTCCTTTCGTTGACCTATAGCGGCACCTTGGCGCTGCAGGTTTTGCAATTTAATAATTAAACACCGAATTTTACCGCTCGCTGACACCACACTTTGTTTTTGCGCCACAGTTGCACCAGCAGAACGTGCTAATGTATGTAAAGCACGAAGATGTTTCCGTGCCGTGGTTATTAAATGTTGAATATTCGCGCTGTCATCATGATGCAGGATGGCCTCTTCTAAAACTTTCACTATTTCAACACTGTGCTCGATAGCAGACATTTTGTAACGATGTAAATACTACTGTTCACACTGATAACACACTGTTGAATGAGTGATTTCTGTCAACGCTCCCTTTTATATGGTTGCATTCGGGATTACTTTCTAATTTGACCACCAGGGTTATTCATAATGACTCATCGTACTAATGAATGGAAAACTTTCTATTTTGTTATCATCACCCGTAATTATTATTATTTTTGACTATGAATAATGGATATTGTTTGAGTCATTTCAATAAATGTTTTCGATATTGAGTTAATGAGGTTAACGAGCATATTTGTAATTATTTGTATTACTAATGTAGCTGGAATTCAACACAATCACTATTAACATACAACAAGTTCGAGTTATTTTGATAACTACTATTTTCCAATATCATATGATTATTACAAGGATGGCTGATAGGTGTAAAGCGGTACCATAATGATGCTTTGCAGCATCAGCAGGGTTCCAGATTGAAATAACTTATCTCTGAAGTTTTAGATAAATTAGATAAATATGTAACTGATTGTTGATTATACTTCAAACATTATCAAACAAACCTATTTAGTAATGTATTTAGCATTAATATCTGAATAAAAATTTGTGTAATATTATGAGTGTTCTTTTTCACCACTTCCTGCGCACGCATCTCGCGGAATCAATTAAATCATCCACCGTCTTTCTAATCATTAATTATTACTCATCATGAAAGAATACACCTCATGACCTTGAGCTAATTACATCATGCAAGAATGGACCTGTTAACCTTGAAATGACTCATTAAGCTAATTACATGGTAACGTCATCATCATGTATGAATGGACCTGTCAACCTTGAAGGTCATTAAGAACCCATTAAGCTAATTACATAGTGATGTCATCACATAAGAATGAACCTGTTGACTTTGAAGGTCATTAAAAACCCATTAAGTTAATGATCTCATTAACACATGAATCATTCCGAGAATCTGCGAGATGCGCGCGCATGAAATTCCGAGAATCCATGATAAATTCCGATAATCCACGATAAATCTTCGACAGAGAGGTGGGGGGAAGGATGCTACAACGAAGTAGGCAACCCACGTTACACCAAACGACATATTTTAACACATGTTAATTCCCTATGTAAAGTGGCTCCGAACTCTCATAGCTATACTACTGATAGGGTTAGTAAGATGACAAAATGATTTATGTAATACAAAAAAAAATTTACGTGTGGTGCAAGTTTCACTCTCATTTTAAGTAAAGGACTTGGATAAATATGGTTATACGATATGTTTGGACAGACTTTTAAATTTCCGGGAATCATCAAATCTTCTTTAAATACAGCTTCATAGTGCTTCCACTGAACTTTTCCGTTGGGCAACTACAAGTTTTTATAACTGATTTATAATTGATAATAGATACCTAGCAACACGAATAGAATGAACCTTAACGTATCTTCTATCGTAAATTCGATTCCGAATACATTTGAATAAATGTGGTGTATCCGAAAAAATATGTAAATATCGTTTTTCGTCTACTGGGTGAACACATTTATTATTTGGATTATGCAAATTTCCCAATACACCAAACTCTTTCCACGTGCGCTGATTTGTAGCGGCTCCATCACATATGATTCCATCCACGATAGCTCCAGCTTTCTCCAATTCTTGTGTAATCTTTATAATAAGGGTTGCCAGTATAGTACCTTTTGTGGCACCCTTTGCTGCTGGTTGTGCATAATTATCAGCTATGAGGCAAAACATAAACACAAGTACGTGATCAGCCACTTGGTATGATGTACTCTTAAGATCACCAAAATCAACAATACCAGCCAATTCCATGGTTTTAGTGTTTACTTTAATGCTTTTCCTAACTTGCATTTCATCGAAAATCAAAATTCCACGACGTTGAAATTTATTTTTTTTCGACAATTTTAATCGAAGCGCCTTAAAGAAACTTTCATCTAATCCGCACTTGATGTCGACTCTTGCCAAATAGCGACGAATAGTGGATGGACAAGGTATTATATTATTATACATTAAAAATTGATTAGTGCTTGGACTACGAATATGTAATAGCAAACAATACAGTAACCAATCATTAGAATAACGTCTGCCGTTTTTTGTAGACGCCTTGCTTATTTTAACGCATTCTTTAATTAAAATTGTTTGCTGTTCAGGTAAATTATGTTCCTGAATACATTTTTCTAAGGTTTCCTCGGTCATATTTCGTCATCTTATTTTTTATGTCTAATACTTCCCTCCGCAATATTTAAATTTTTTTCAGTACTCCAAAAGTTTTTTTTTTGTTTTTTTTTTCAGCACTGAACACTAATTTTGTACGCACTTTTATAGTGACCTTTCCTTCTTTCTGTTGTCTCTTTTTTCGTATCCTCATTGTATTGTTTAGAGTACGGCAAAAATTGCAACATCGTAATGAAGCCAGTAATATCGGGTATTTCATATGTCGCCAAATCTTTATTGCTTCATCAGGAAAGCCACTTTCAGTGCATGTGGAAGATGGATCATACATAGAAAACGTTGGTCCACCTGGACATATTTTCAAATTTTCAACGTGAAAAATAATATCGTCTAAACATTTAACGCGTAATAAATCATTTTCAAACATGCCAATGACCGTTTGTGATATTTGAACTTCACGCCCTTTTATACATATTTTTTGCTTGAAATCGGCATCCACTTGTTTTTCAATATCTGGCAAACCACTATCTTTCCTTATATACAATTTGCTGAAGGAAAAGCTCCTACTTCCATCATCTCTATACATTTTGTGAATGCGTCACAATTCGTTAGGCAACTTAATTACACAGCCATTAGTTTGCCATAATTCTTCAAACATTAACACTAAAAATTAAACCAAAAAACGTCATGTATGTTATAAGTAAAGCATTCCTAAGTAGGTATTGTTTAGGTCAAATCGGTGGAATAGCATTGTACTTTGGAATAGATATGGTATTTCAAACACTATTTGCAAAATTCACTAAATGCGTTGAAATTGAAAAACACAGCAGTACCCATCTTTGTTATTATGATTACCATTATTATCTGGCACATTATTTTGTGGCAAGTTTAGTTCAACACCGGGAGTAACGCAAGTTGCATTTGCCTCTATAGGATGCCTTGTAATGGTAATAATAAATAAATAAATAAATAATACAAGATTTAATAAACACAAATTCTACAAAAACTGTTTTTGTAGGTAATTGTTTTTTATAATTTTTAAATTTTTAACTAATGGTTACAAACTAATTAGCCAAAGACTTTTAAAAATATACAGAGGCTAAAACAATATTGAATTTTGTTAAACATAAAATATTTTTCCAATTTAATTTTTCATAAAATTAATTTTTATTAATTTTTCATAAAAATTAAGATCTTCATAAACGGAAACAACAATTTACATATGAAGTTTTGATACCAATAATTTTCAAGATCCTTTTAAAATTAAAAAGGTGTGATTTTGTACGAGTACATTGTCGCAAAAAAATATTTAATTAATTAATTAAAAGATTCCGTTGGGTTGATTACAAAGATTTGTTATGAATTAACATGTGTCTATTACGGCTGACGGCTCGAGTAAAATGCTTATCACAGAAGTTGCATTTAAAAGGTTTCGCGCCCTTATGAACTAACATGTGTGTACAAATAATAATTAACTATTTACTGTAATCAAGCCATTGGTCCATTCTCTAATAATAAATTTAGGATCGAAATGTTTTGCACAAACTCGATCTTTTCGACTTAATATTCTATCATCACGGGGTATGTTTTTTATCAAAATTTTTAACATCTCAGTATCTCGAGGAGGTGAAAACAAAGAAACGATTTTGGTACGGGATGCGTAGCCTCATCGACAATTTTGAACAACGCATTTTGAAGCCGTAATTGCGATTAAGATTTAGTTCGATTAGATTTTCTGAAGCTTGTTATTTCGATACTGGCTTGTATTGAACTGATTTTTAAATTGAAGCAAAACGTGCTGAGAGGGTATATGTATGTCCATGATACAAGGATTACAAGATATGATGCGACTCGAACGTACTTTGGTTCGGTCTGCGCAGTGACGTCAAGCGGTGAGTTCTCCGCTGGTCCTTGCGTATATGAATATTGAAAATAAAATAAAAGCTTTTACAAAAAATAGATAATACATTCTACAAATGACATAATTTTTTATTTAGAATCTTTATTAATCACAGATTACTGAATAATCTTTTTAACTTTTTTTAGGACCGGTGATTTTTCGTTTTAAATTTTTAGTTAATGATAAATTTAACTGTTTTAACCTAAAATACATTCTAGAGTGAAAAAATATTTTTTTGCTTGTTCAGAACATTTAATTAATTCGCTTTTGTTCATTAACTTTTGTAAATAGTTCTTGCAGATAGGTATTGAATTGCCATTTATTTTCTTAAAAATGTTTTCGAGTTCTTGTAGATGCCCCATAAAGTGTTTGGATGGTTTGCATAATCCTCCTTCACTTAAATGGTCAACCCAACCATAATCTAGTGATGAGTTGTCAGATAATGCAGGGTCCTTCAGTCTATGTGAAATATAACCACCTAAGCCTTCTAACTCATCGTAAATTACATCACTCAAATCTTGAGATTCTTGATCAATGGGTAATCCTCGTCAGTATATAATGTAGACAAATATTTTCCGCTTAAGTTCATATCATTTTCATTAATTAAATCAGGTGTTAAATCTGCTTCGGTGTTGCCAAACTGAGACAATGATCCCTCATTAGACCAAGTATATATGATCTTAAGCGATATTTAAAATCTACAGCTGTGGAATGATCGTTCAAGCCACCTTTTGAACAAATTGCCCCGATGAAATTTTCTAATATATCTTGATTTAAGCGATACGTCAGTAATGCCCGGTTGCACCGCACAACCGAAACAAGTATTAACTTTTAATATACATTAAGTGTATGTTTTCGTTTACACCGCCACTCTAATATTTCAAAATCTTTGCTTAAGCTAATACGTGAATTTTCTCTGTTTAAATATTAAACAGCGGTTTACGCAAGCGCAGATTGCACGTTTTTAGAAACAGCTGATCTAACCTTCCCTGCAGCTGATAGTGTTTTGTTGCTTGCAAAATGAATTTTTTGGGAGCTTTCGATTTATTTGACGATGATCTTGATATACTGGAAGTAATTGACGTTGGGTTTCCTAGTCTAAAGTATACAAGATCTGATCCCTTTCATGAACTAGACGAATACAAATTTTATACCAGATTTCGTTTAACTAAACAAAGTATTCTGAATTTCTTGATTATAATTGAAGAGGAACTGGAATTTCCGAACGATGTGTAAGTATATATCAAAGAAATTGCATTGAGATTTATTTACGTTTATTTTATAATTGAAGAAATCAAAGTATTTCCCCTATGAATCAGCTGCTCACAACTTTACGATATTATGCATCTGCGGGTCACTTAGCAAGTGTGGCTGACAACATGGGAATGCATGTTTCAACAGTATCACGCATAATAAAGCGGGTTTCAGAGGCTATTGCTCGATTACGACCTCGCTATGTAATTATGCCCAACGAAGAAACTATTGCTTCCACTAAAAATGGTTTTTACGATATTGCACGATTTCCAAATGTGTTGGGTGCAGTAGATGCGACGCATATTAGGGTCCAAAGTCCAGGAGGAAATAATGTAGAAATTTTTCGTAATAGAAAAGAATATTTTGCTATGAATTGTCAAGTTGTTTGTAGTCATGAGGTGAAAATTAACGACAGAAAATATTTATAACATTGTCAATCGAACTGATTTTATCGATTTTGGTACTTTAGGAAATTAATAATAAAACAATAAAATCATAAATAGTTTTTTATTGATCCAGTTTTTTCGTAATAGCGCATTTTCTAATTGTAGTTGCTCTAATTTTAGCACGTTTTCTTGCTCCTCTTGATGTCGTTGAGCTAGCAATTGAGCCTTTTCTTGTTCGCAGATTTCAATGCCTAGATCAAGCAATTTATTATATTTTTCAGCAACATGTGATGTTGTCAGAAGGGACACTGTCTACGACGGCTAATGTCATAATTAGTTGGAAGTGTTTTAAATTGTTGTATTAGTGTTTGTGTTGGTTATTTGGTTCGTTTCGTTGGTTTATTTTGTTGATTTTATGGAAAATTTGTATTTTGGTTTTTAATTTTTGACATTTTATAAATGTCAGTTATTTAATTTTTTTGGGAGTGCGAAATTAGTGATTGTGTGATACCGTCCAAGCAACTTTCGATGACAACAGTGACTGCAGCTGCGCCAACTACATCGTTGCGTGCAGTAAGTATGGAACTTTGCCATGTGCTTGGGCCTCAGAGTCCAATGGTTTCCTTACCTGGCCTTAACTATTCTCCTTCATTGCCAGCCCGTACCATGGAGGCAGAACATGCAGCACTTATCGATGAGTTTGGCGCTCACTTTCAAGTTATTTCCATCTTTGTCCAATCTTCCAAAGTAAAGATGGAGCTGAAGGAAAAAGAAATGCATGCCATAGTTTGTGCACAGACTGCATTGAACCATATCACCAGACTGTTTACTAAAGCCCATCTACGTAATTCGATTGGTCTCGCCCCAGAGGATCTCCAAGCTGCGGTTCGTGCTGCGGTGAAGGAAGTGATTCCCCAGCCACCCCCACCGCCGCCACTATACAGCCAAATTGCTTCTGCTGCATCCTGCTCTGGCCAGCATGTGCATGTGCCGACAACCACTGTCCAGCCTAAGTTTAGGGTGGAAATCTACCCTAAAGAGGGCTGTGTAGGCATCAAGTCCGCTGATGACACCCTAAAGCTCCTTCAAACGAAGCTGACGCCGAGTCAACTAAAAATAAAGCCTGACCGTATTGTTAAAATACCGAATAACGGGATTCGTATCGAATCTACTACGAATGAGGTAACGAAGTTACCTTCTAGCTCCCTCCTGGATCAAATCGGTCTGTTAGCTAAGGTTCCGCAGAAGCAGTGGACCTCTGTCATTATTTATGGGGCCCCAAAGGATATTGAGGCGAAGGATATTGACAGTCGTTTAGATGACCTGCTCCCCTCGACTATTGGTAAAGGGTTCATGAAAGTGGCCTTCAAGGTGGGACGTGCCACGGACCTGACGAATAATTGGGTCATCCAGGTTGACCCTGAGGCTAGGAAAGCCATCCTCTCCTGGGGCAAAATCAGCCTTGGTTGGACTTCTTGTCGTGTCCGAGATTATATCCGTGTGACCCGGTGCTTCAACTGTCAGCGCTTTGGTCATGTTAGTAAGCACTGCAAGTCTGCTGAACAGTGTGGCTATTGTGCTTCCTTGGAGCACCCTTCTAAGTCCTGCCCCTCCTTTGATGATTCTTCTAAATATAGCTGTTCCAATTGTATTCGTTCTGATTCCCGTTCCTCCACTCAGCATGATACATCTAGCCAATCCTGTCCAATCTACCGTCATCGATATGCTGACCTAATCAATAATACGCTATTTGATGAGTAGCGTCCTTATCCTACAAGCTAACCTGCAGAAGTGTAAAGCTGCTACTGCTGAAACCATCCGGTATGTTCTTCAAAATAATATTCATGTTGCCCTGCTGCAAGAGCCTTATACATATCGTCGCAACCAACGTTACTATATGCCAGGCTTAATGGGTCTACGCCTTGTTGCTGACAATTCCTCTCAATTCCGTTCTGCCATCCTCATCAATGACTCCCAGTTTGATGTCCTTTATCTTCATCACCTTTCCTCTGAAAACCTTACTACTATTCTCATCTCTGGGTCCTCCCTTGAATTATATTTCATTTGTGCCTATCTTCCCCCTGCTTCGCCCATTCCCAATGACCTTATGGCAGTTCAAGAAGCCCTTGTTGAACTTGAAGGGAAATCTATTTATCTATGCGGGGATTTCAATGCTAGATCTACCATCTGGCATGATCATCTCTGTAACTGCCGCTCTGTATATGTTGAAGAGTTCATCCTGACGAATGGCCTCTGTGTCCTCAATGAACCTGGAACCCTGCCTACGTTTGAGTCGAGAAATGGCAGCAGCTACATTGACCTATCGCTTTGTAGTCCGGACCTGACTAGCTTTACCTTTGACTGGAGCGTGATTGATGGCGTTAATTGTGCTGACCATCGGGCTATCACTTTTAGTCATAATTCAAGCAGAACTGCTCCTCAGATTGCCTCTATGCCGTCCTACTATTTGGATCAGTCTTCTATCCTACTGGAGGATATTGTAGTTCCACTTCGGTCCCTTGTGTATAATGTTAACCGTGACTGGCCTGTTTTATCATCACCGGCTGCTATTGATTCGAGCCTTGATGCTTTGTACAGTGGCCTCAATGCTATCATCAAGGACCATGCTCGACGAAGAAAGAGGTTCCCTTTTCGCCCGGATTGGTGGACTAATAAGGTGGATCGTTTCCGCCTCATTTATTTGTACCGGAAAAAATGTTTATACAGAAATCGTATTGAAGTTGAAAGTAACCGACTCGCTGCCCTTATGGCTACAGCTAAGGAGAAGTATAATCTGGTGCTTAACAAAGCTAAGGAGGACTCATGGAAAAGCTTTGTTGGGAACGACCTCGCCAAAAATCCTTGGGGTGTTGTCTATCGCCTGGCTACAGATAAGTTTCATTCGCGAGGAATCCTGGGTTCTGTCCGAACCCCGGATCTGGACCACACCATAACTGTTCGCAACACCCTTATGTCCATCCTCCATTCTCTTTTGCCTGATGATGACCCTGCTACTAACAATGCACACCAAAAAATGCTTTATGGTAATTTTAGAGCTGTCGCCCCTGTCCCTAACTATGATGAAGCAGATTTCCCTGAGGAAGAGCTGGAGGCTATTATACAGCACATTCATTGTAAGAATGCGCCCGGGCTGGATAACGTTAGAGGTTGCTTTGTTAAAATGATTCACCCGGAGATTGGACCCCTTCTGACTCGCTTGATGTCTGCCTGCCTGAAGGCTCGATATTTTCCCACCAGGTGGAAGCATGGTAATCTGAAAGCCCTATTGAAGGATTCAAGTGCGGATCCATCTACTGTGAAGAATTATAGGCCAATCACTCTTCTTCCGGAGTATGGAAAAGTCTTGGAGAAAATTATTCGTAACCGACTGGTTGACACTGCTGAGCCCTTCCATGCATTGAATCAATACGGTTTTGTGAAAGGAAGATCGACTACTGACGCCTTGATGGCGTATAAGGCGCTAATTACTGCTGCTGGCCCGTTGTATATTTTAACTATTTTTATAGATATTTCAGGTGCTTTCAATGATCTATGGTGGCCTGGACTTGTCCAGGCTTTCAGGGACAAGGGAGTCTCTGGGGCAATCATTGCTATTATTGTGAGTTACCTAAATGGCCGGAAGGTGGAACTGTCTTCAACCAATACCACTGTGATGAAGACCTGTTCTAAAGGCTGTCCTCAAGGGTCGGTATTGGGCCCGACTCTTTGGAATTGTATTGTGGATATCTTACTTGCGGAGCGTCTTCCCGATGGCTGTGATGTTATTGCATATGCAGACGACCTCACCTTTGTTGTGACGTCTGATACCAGAGCTGGTCTGCGGCTCCGCTCTAAGCAGTGTCTGGACATTCTGCAATGCTGGGCTGAGTCTCAAAAGTTGACTATTTCGACTGCTAAATCTACATTCATGGTTAACCGCTCTCCACCGCGTGTTCATCATCGTGACCTGGTTCTAATGATTGGTAACTCTCGGATCCGGCAATCTATGTGCGTAAAGTACCTGGGCGTTATGGTTGATCGTGGCTTAACTTTCGAAATACATGCTGGATATCTTCAAAGGAAAATTCGGGTGTTTATTGGCGCTCTGAAACGTAAGTGCAGAACCTCGTGGGATCTGGACGTCTCTGCTTCCCTCCACACTATCTATCGATGTGCCATTATACCGATTGCCAGTCATGGTGCTGAGATGTGGCAGCACAGACTTCGGATGGTGAAGGTACGGCGAAAGATTGATTCCATCTACGGACTTTGCTGTAGAGCTATATGTAAAGGCTACAGCTCCCTATCCAATGATGCTGCGGGTGTCTTGGCCGGGATTCCTCCGTTGGACCTGGAGATCCAAAAGAGGACTTGTCTCCGAAGTCTTTGCAGATTTGGATCTGCTCCGTTTGAGGACGATGTCCTTCTTAGCGTCGACTTCCCTAGCTGCGCTCATGCTAGTGAATATTTAACGTTACGGATTCAAGACCGGTGGCAGGAGCGATGGGATGTCTCTACCAAGGGGCGGATTACCCAGCGCTTCCTTCCACTGGTACCAAATGCTGCTCGTTACCTATCCTTTATTACAACGCAGCTACTCTCCGGTCATGGTAACTTTGCCGTCCACCTTCACAGAATTGGAAAATGGGAGCACCCGAATTGCTCTGTGTGTCCTACGGAAGTGGACGACCCAGCCCATCGCCTTTTTACATGCCCTCTTTTCAATGAAGCCCGAATTGATCTGCAGGTTGTACTCCAACCTTGGCCCCCGCCAGCGGAACGCCTGTTCCTGGTGGACCCGGCCTTACTTCGACCATTTACGGTGGCCATTGAATGACTTGCCGGCCACTTGCGACATTGCCTACTACCTGGAAGCGCTGATGGTACCACTTTAAAGATGACTTGACCTGCAACACACTCATTGCACCTTTAAGAAGCCCTGGTGCCATCATACTACTACTCTCCTACCCAGAGGACTGCCCTTTCCGTTTTTGATGGGCAACCCAGCCATAATTTATTATAATACTTTTTACTAGCTTTACATCTATATATTTAAGTTTCTTCTCATTTTTTGTAATCCTTATTTTCTGTCTTTGAGCGTCCAATTTGATGCTACAATTTTTTGCAAATACATGCGCCGCTTGGCGCCTTTTGTTGTTTTGTTGTAATGTCATAATTTGCCCTATTTTGTGACCGTTCTGACACATCTGCTCGTCTGCTCCTTAATAATGCAGGTTTAGGTTGAGCTAGATCTGCTGCCTTATAGTTGGCCCAAGATGAATTATTTTGAACCTGCGAAAGATTATTGTCATTTAGACGTAGCGGTGTTAAATAATGTAAATACCTGTACTACATTTTGTACGGGCAATTCCATTTCCACAGGCTCATCTGCACATAAAAAGTGAACATCGTCTTCAATTTGTGGAAATTGCTCATTTGCAGGTGAAGGCTGTGTTGGAACCTAAAATGTAGAAAAGCATTGCAACTTTTTCTTGGCTAATGCATTTAACTTACTATATGTATTCACAACGTCACTATCAAATGCAACGTCACTATCAAATGTAGACGAAAATCCGTGAGTTGTGTGAGAATCTAAAATGCTCAGCAAAAGATCATGGTTCCCGTCATCTTTATTTTTTTTTGGCGGGACCTCCTCCTGTTAAATACAACTCCTTCCTTTCTCCTGCTACCGCCTTTCTAGTGGTCTGTACGCTATTTAAAAAGAACCTATTTAATGACGATTGCTCCCTCAGATACCCGTTGGGAGATTGTGTATTAAATTCATCAGTAATGGCCTTCCAGCAATTGTTCTTTTCTTCCACAGAAACAGCATCCGTCTTTTGATTAGTAACTATATTTTTATATTTACTAACCAAACCTAATAATAAATTTTTTTCTTGGTTAGAAAAATTTGGGCATCGCTTACTTTTCATTGTAGCGGCACAAGTTTTCTTTGATGCCATTCTAGAAGATAATTTAAAAAGGTTTAATGAAAAACAACAATTTCATTTCAGAGTTTCAATATTAAAAAGTATATAAACTTACCTTCCAAAAAATTTTATTCATTTTCTTTAAGCTTACAAGAACCGTTATAGAAAAGCGTGTAAAAATAAGTGATGCGCAGTCGCTTACAAGTTAAACACATATTAGCTAATAAATGAACACTCTGAGCGGTGCAATGGCACTAAAATTTAAGTTGCATTAACTTTTAATGTATATTAGTTAGTTTGTATTAAATTGATGTGCGGTGCAACCGGGCATAAATATTTTACGTCAAAACGGTTTCTCATTTCTTCCAGCAAACCTTTTACTGACGAGTTTGTTAGCAATATCCCTGCAATAATGATTGAAAAGCAAACTGATATCAACATTATTAATATGATACGAACTTACCATGTTGAAATGGCAGCATTGATGATGTTCCAATAACACGTACATTATTAATAACTGCAGACATTCTATCTAAAGTAGTATTCTGTATCTCTAGAGATAGGCCGTAAGCCTTAATTCTTTCTCTACTATCAGACTGTGGTACTCTGCTATTCATCACATCAAACTAATCGTTGACCTAAAATAATATGGTTGAGATGTCCAATTTTATATATGCAGTAATTTAAAAATTAACCAATTTAAAAAATTCCGAACATTCCAACCAGTTTACAGATGGATCATTAAAGTATCCAAGTGAACCGCATCTAGTCAGAGCCATAGCCAAAATAGTTTTGTTGCATATTTAACTTTCTGTCTTACAGGTCCTTGGACATTAAGGAGATCTTTTGATATTTTATATGTAATTTTCAAATCAGATGTTTCCGTTATATCCAGCATATTTTCTATAATAGATTTTTTATTTTCTCTACCATTTAATACAAATCCTTTATCAATGAAATGGTTTCTTATTAATTTTATGAGGTGGGGAACATCACATATATTTTGTTGTTATCAAATGGATTAAGAAACCAAGGTTTTTCCCAGGAAACTTCTAATTCCTTTTGTAAAGTTCTATTCGTGGGGCCTAAATCGGAGACCATCGACACAACATTAAACCCTGGGATAATAAACAAATGAGTTCTAGCAAATACAATTTTCTAGATTATCTACCTGCGGCTTGAACATGTTTTATTACGTCAAAAAGTTTTTTTTTCGTTATTCGACAATCGAAATCGTAAAACACTGGTTGCTTCCAATTAGCAAATAATCCACGTAACATTATCACTTGGGCGTAACTATATGGTTTTAAAATTTCATCGCTGACTTTATCATACAAATATTCCTTTTTTATTTTCATTTCGTCAAATGATATCACACACACTTTCTCTACTTCTTTTAAATCTGTCAACTGAATTATTTTAAATATTGTACTAAGCCAATTCAAGGAACCCCTGCGCTTTATGCAGTTACTCACACACCAACGGTTAGAACGTCCTATAAACGGGAAATTACCCTAATAACCCCGGGGAGAGGCTAGCGTATTTTTTTTCGGGTCCCGTTAGAGAGGCTGAACTAGTTTGGGCAAAGCGAAGCCAGGGTGCGGGAGAAGATGGCGAAGGGGTGAGGGGTGATTGTCTAAGGGATGGCATGCAAATTAGTGTCTAGTGTTTAAATAATCGTCTGTTTTATTATTGTAAACATGAGAAATCGTCCATTTCTTTAATTTAAATTATCCTCTACTTGTACTTGGGCATCTGGTTACCACCATGGGGAACCGGTTGCAGCTGTTACTAGTGGCGGCGTCGCAGTTTTTTGTTTTATCGATTTCCTTGGGAGTGAGTACAACCATAAAGACTGTAGGTCTCTAGCTACGTATAACTGTGTATAATTTAAGTACTTGGTTGGTTGGTAAATCTGGTAGTACAGTAGTACGATATAAAAGCCGGACCTTCCATTTATTGGCCAAGGAATTTGAGTACCTGGTGGTCGGCACTCTGGTGCAAACCAGACCCTCCATTTATGGCCAGGGAAATTGTTTTTTTGTGTCTAATTGCTGTGACGTTCTCTCTCCGTTCGAAAAGGCAAAATGGTAGAGTTACTGGCCGCCCTCCACGGCGCACTGTACGTATCGTGTGCCTGGAAAGACAGTCCGTAACCCGGTTAATCAATCAGAACAAATGTTTCTTGTTATTTCATGCCTCGAGTGATAATAATGAAGTCATGTTCATCATTCGTACTGCCTGCCAATCAAAATTCATTCAGGTCGTCGGTGTAATCTTCGATATGTTTCAGGTGATTCGACAGCTCAACCTAAATATTTAATATGTTTGACCTCATCACCACATCTCCTTTATGTTTGTTGTTTTTGTATGTTTTTTTAAAATAGACGATTTCTTTATGTTGTGCATGTCGGTGTTGGTGGTAATTTTCTTTATTTGTTTGAGTATTATTTGATAACATGCCCGAGGGAATAGTTTGGGTCATGACAATATATTTTTAAAAATTCCAGGAGCAATTTGTATTTTTTTCAACCATGATCTTCAAGTTGATACAGCTGGAATTAATCTGTGCGCCCTGGGACCAGACGAATAAATCACCACTGCCCTGGAAATATCATTTATTGTCCACCTCAAATATGCGTTAGGTTTCTCTAGTTTTTTCATTTACTCTGGACTAAATAATTGATTTATAAGTGTTTGTTGTTTTTCCAAAATGGCGATTTTTTTTTCAAATTTTCAATTTCTTCATCGCGGTCATCATATTCAGTATTCACTATAAAAGAAGAATTCAATAAACCCCTTTATAACTCATCAAAAGAAAAAGTAATAACCCGAAGCTTCTTGTACTGATTACATCACGGGTACTTGTCTCTGAAATTTGTCATAGCTACTAAATGACGTCAAAAAAAATCGGACAGTAAAATTTGTTGTTGTAATTATAATTTTGATAATATATTATGTAAAGTAACTGTTACTTTCATACAATATTTAAATAATAAAGTTACTTTATAATTAATAATGTTGTGCCACCTATTAACTGAGCTAGAAGAGAGTTTTCTCATTGCCAAACTAGAGCAAGAATGGCTTGTAAAAAGTGTTACGCATCATACAAACTTCAAAAAATAAAGACGTCATTAAAATTTAAAGGTAATTGAATTTAACAAGAAAAAGTAATATTAACAAATAAAATTAAAAAATATACGGTCTACCTTAAAAAGACGTTCTGAAATTTTTAATTTTCTACGTAATTTTTCTTAAAAGGTTTGATGATTCAAACATTTCGCGTCAAAAGGTAGGGCTAAGATCGGCTATCAGCGCCCGATAACCAATCGTAATCCTACCTTTTGGCGCGAAATTTTTGAATCACCAAATCTTTTGAAACACATGAGGTATAGGCTATACACGATCAGTTGGGGCGATCTTGTTAGAGATAAGAAATAAACGATCTCATCGTAACAAAAGATTGAAATATAACTTACACAGGTAAAACCAAGAACAGTACCAGACTTACAATCGGTAACTTTAAAATATTTGCCAACAGGTAAATTTACGAATTTAAACGAAACGAACTAAACTTTCAGTTTTGCATAGTGACTAATCCTAATGTGTAAATATGCAAATATAAAATTTTAAATAATTTTGTACAAATTTTCGAGTATCCAAATTTTTACCTGAATACGTCCGGTAACAATTCACACCTAAATAACAGCTTTATTACTTTAAGCCGTGATCAGTACTTAAACGACATCGCCCCAACTGATTGTGTATAGCCTATACTATCAGCATCAAAAGAATCCGGACTATCCTATTTCTGGAGTAAATATCGGTCAGAAACTAAGCGTGTCTTTTTTTAACTTGTTGAATTTTATAGCTTTTCACTCCCACTCTATGTATGATAGCGTTATGGTCAGGTAAGAATTATTATTATTAAGAATTATTTTAATTACAACCACCAACTTTAACAAAATTTAAAAATGATCCAGAATTATCAGGGAATTTCCAGTGATTTAAAATTATTTAATTTAATTTAATACCATATAAACTCCTGTTGCATATTGTGCAGGTAACACTACAAAATAAATAGTCTTAAAGATAGAACAATATTTTTTTTTAATTTAACATATCAAAAATAAGAATGCATATTAAATTAGTACCAAAAATGTATCAAACAGAAAGGAAAGGCTAAAGGAAGTAATAAGTGATAACATTAATAATTAATAGTAATTTAATATAAAATGTCTATGTTTACATTTTCATTTCGTAGGTTATGTAGGGTGGGTTGTTCCGTAAAAAAGGCCGATATAACCACTGAAAGGTCAAGTTCGACATATGTTAACATTAAAATGAACCAATTCTCACCCAAAACATAAATAACCTTGTAATGGCTCGTGTTGTCACTTAAGGGTGGCTCTTGTAAATATTTTATTTTATTTTAGTTCAATTTCTTAAATTTAAAAGCAAATTTTGTGAACAAATTTCTACTGATTTAAAAACATTTACTTTAATTTTAATACCATGCTGTTGCGTATTTATTAATACAGAAATGCGCTGTGTATAGAACAACCTATATTTTTCATTCAATATTTCAAAAATGAGAATGCATATTAAATTAGTGTTGAAAATGTATCATACAAAGAACGAAAATAATAAACGATAATATTAAAAATTAAAAACTAATAAAAGGAAAAGAAAATATAATGCAATAAAATATAAAAATTACAAAATAAAGATTAAAATTAGTAATGTGTGGGATATCCTCATAACTCGATAACTTCCTGCAAATAAGTCGTTTGCAAAATTTGCTTTCAAGGTTAAGAAATGAAATTGAAATATTTACAAGATAATTATGCCACCCTTAAGAGACAACACGAGCCATTAAGAGTTATGTTGACAGTTTTGAGTGAGAATATATTTTGTTCATTTTAATGTTAACAACACATGTCGAGGTCGACCTTCCAGTGGTTATATCGGACTTTTTTTACCGAATAGCCCACCCCCACATAGCTAAAGTCAATGTTCTACGAAATGAAAATATAAACATACACATTTTATATTAAATTACTATTAATTATTAATATTATCACTTATTACTTTTACTTTCTGTTTCATACATTTTTGGTACTAATTTTGTTGGAATCCACCTGTGCATGTGTGTCGATGCTCAAGCTAATAGAGCGAGGGCGTTGAGAAAGTGACATTAGATTGTTTATAATAACGTGTTTGTAATCTGTGCTAAAAACACAACCTCCACTTGTAATGAACCAATGTAACCAAATATCAATATAGTTTTAACAAATTTAATATGCATTCTTATTTTTGATATGTTGAATAAAAAAAATATATTGTTCTACCTTTAAGACTATTTATTGTTGTGTTGTGTATAGTATTACCTGCACAATATTATCGAAAATGCATTTGTCTTACATTTAAACTCATATCTTGTTTACTATTTATGTAAAAAATATAGATAACACATGAACGCCTTTTAAAAATACGTACAAAAAATTTTTAAAGAACAAAATTTTTCGATTTACGCAACCGTTTAGCAGAAAAAGCGGCGGTGTAAAGGCGAAAACTTTAAAATTTGCTCAAGATTTTTCTTAGGTTCAAATCGAGATATTGAATTATTTAGATTTTTCTCCCGTAAGACTCCATACATTTTTGAAACTTTGAAAAATAAAATAAAATATAATTCGTACAAAACTTTCAATGTCCTTAAAACAAAATGATCACCGTGTTCTCTTCTACACGATGGTGTAGTTATCTCAATTTTTAATCATAGTGCCGTTTTGCACGTTCTGATTAGTAATTACTTTGGATTTAGATTTATTATGATATGAGCTTCAATCAGTGAAAGTTTCAGCTTGTGACTCTAATTCCCCCACAGAAGTTACTTTTAATACCATGTAGCAATCCACTACAGGAGGTCGATGAAGTAGAAGATGAAGGTGAAGAAGAAGAAAGAGTTAATCCTGAAAATAGTGAAGAAATATTTCAACAATTCCGCAGGAAATATGATCTAACAGAAAAAGGCAAAATTGAATGGATAGCAAATTCCGAGTATCAAACACGTAGAATAAACCTACATAAACCAGTTGTATTAGAAGTAACCGACCTTCAATCTCCGTCAAATTTTTTCAAACAGTACATTCCCGATGAATTATTTAAACAAATGGCAGATATGACTAATTTGTATTCTGTACAAAAATCAATTACTAGATGGGCTCCAACCCATTCGGATGAAATGAAACCATTCATTGGAATACATATACTAATGGGGAACTTGCAATTTCCTCGTGTTAGAATATATTGGCAACCAAATATTGGTATTCCTGTAAGCAAAAACATCATGACGTCTAACCGGTTTTTCAAATTACAGAATTCGGTTCATCTTGTAGATGTGACTCAGCGCGGTAATAATCCTGACAGACTTTGGAAAGTGCGGAGTATATACGATTCAATACGCCATAGATGCAAACTTCTACCCCTTGAAACAAATTTGTGTATTGACGAACAAATTGTGCCCTTTAAAGGACAGTTAAATATAAAACAATATATAAAAAATAAATAAAAAAAGTGGGGTATAAAAGTTTATGTTTTAGCAGGACAGATTGGGCAAGTTTATGATTTTGTAATTTATCAAGGATCAACCACTGAAGCAAATAGTATCTACTCAAAATTTGGAAGTGCTGCGGCAGTAGTGATGCAACTTTCATTTCATAATAGGAACCACTGTCTCTTTTTTGATAACTTTGGACGTCTGTGAGACAAATTTCTCAGAATTTGGATGTTTCAATCGGCAGCGTTCACAGAATTTTGAAAAAAAAATAAATACAAACCATTTGTACCGCGAAAAATTCATACAATCTAACAAAACGATCCAGAGCGTAGAATAAATTTGTGTAATTTCTTTTTAAGCGAATTAAGGCGAGATCCATTATTTTATACAAAAATTTTGTGGTCTGATGAGTGTCAATTTACAAACAACAGACATTTTAATCGTTTCAATCACCGCTATTGGAGTGTAGAAAACCCACATATTGCCATCGAACAAAATCCTCAGATAAGATTTTCGGTGAACGTTTGGTGCGGGATATTAGGCGCCAGGATAATAGGACCAATTTTCATTCATGGAAATTTCAACCAAGAAAAATATCTTCAAATTTTGACTGAAAACTTAGAAGAAATTTTAGATGACTTGCCGTTAATTGAAAGGAATGAACTAGTATTTCAACAAGATGGCGCTGCACCACATAACGCTCTTATGATAAGGGACTATTTAAATATAGAATTTGAAGACAAATGGATTGGAACATATGGACCTATACCATGACCCGCCCGGTCTTGTGACCTAACACCTCTAGATTTTTTCTTTTGGGGATACATCCAAGATATTGTTTATGCTACGCGTTGCTATACGTTGTTTCCGTACTGATACATCGTTACCATAGCCACCGCTACGTCTCAGTTATTTTTCAAAGCCTACTGTTAATAATATCAGTTATTATTTTAATTTTTTTATTACCCTAAAATAAATCAGAAATATTGATTGTGATACATCGTTGAATTCAGAAAAAAAATCTCTATCAAATTGTCAAAGAAAAATATAAGGTTGTAATTTGAAAAAATGAAGTTGACCTTTGGCCTTTGAATGGAGAAACAGGTAAAAATTATGTTTGAGCTACATTTTGTAGTACTTTTTAAACCATTTAATTTGACGTATCGTTTGTTACAATTGGACTCCTAATAATAGCGCTAGGAGCTGGGGCGTTTTTTCGTGAACACCCTGTAGGTACTTAGTTTTGTGTAAACATAAAGTTGCTAGTCATTTTTCCACATAATATCGGGATCTTTAGGAGGCGCTTCCGCATGCACTCTATAATCAGTGTTCTTAGATGCTTTCTCTTTTTGTTTTCTTGGTTTTGCCATTTTGTTTTGATTATTATTTTATTTCCTTTCGTAGGGTTAATATTTATTTATAATTTATCATTTACCAGAAACAAAATTACAGAGTAAGTAGGCCCTGTAAAATTCCTGAAGAGATAAACAAAGTTATCTGCACACAGAACTAGCAATACACAATACAAAACTTAAAAACTAAACTTAAAACTACAAGATGCATAAATTTTACATAATAATAGTAATACATTAGAATCCCTTGCTACGGGTTTACGACCGCGTAGTTATATTTGCCCAGCTGAACTCAAAAGCCGGCGAAGAAATGGGTCGAAATATCTTTCGGGGTTACCTGTGAGACGTCCTCTCCTACTGCTCCGGAGGTTGATAGGACGCCACTGCTTTTCGGTGGTCAACGGACAACGAAAGAGAAAAGCAAAACTCCCTTCACTTCACTTCACACAATGTCTATTATTTTGGATATGATGGTTCAGTACATGAGCCAATGCAAAATATTAATAATCAAAAAAAAAAAAAAGACAAAAAGGGTACCCACACACAGCTGAAGGCCTACTGTCGTATAACCAACTTTGTACTTATGTCGTATAACCAACCTTGTACTTAACCTTGTACATATTTATAATAAAGTCAGTCTAAACCCAGACGTGTTTGAGTGCGGACTCACCCTTATAACATGGCGCAGTCGTAAAACCTACAGAAAATAATTAAATAATTAAATAAGGTGGTTGTGCAATAAATAATAAGTGAAAATGGAAAAGGCGATAGATAAAATGAATTTCCAAGGAAACCTAGCGGAGAATTGGAAAAGATGGAAACAACGATTTGAAATTTATACAATCGCACACGAACTAAATAAAAAAGACGAGAAAGTACAGTGCGCCCAACTTCTGTATTTAATGGGAGAAGAGGCACTTAGTGTGTACAATTCTTTTAATTTGGCGGCAGCTGAAAAAGATAAAATTGAAGAAATAAAGAAAAAATTCGAAGAATACTTTGTACCAAAAAAGAACTTGACATACGAGAGATACAAATTCTTTACATATCGACAAAACGGAGAATCGATAGACCAATTTGTAACCGAACTAAAAAATCAAGCAAATCAATGCGAATTCAGTCAGCTGAAGGACGATTTAATCAAGACAATGCTGATCACCGGAATAAAGGATGACGCAACTAGAGAAAAATTGTTAGGACAGCAAGAAATTGAGTTAGAGAAAGCAATTGAAATCTGCATTCTAACAGAAACTGCCAGAAAGCAGCTCAAGGACATGAGAACGGTTCAACCGGATGTGCGAGCAGGTGGTATCGAAGAAATCGTTTCCAACAGCAGATGTAGCGGTGCGAAGAAAAGGCAGGAAGTTCGAACTAAACCCAAACAAACTGATAAAAGGACCGGCAAAGTAATAAACAACTGTACTCGGTGTGGTTCAAATCATGCCAGAAATGAATGTCCCGCGTATGGAAAGAAATGCCTAAAATGCTCTAAACAAAATCATTTTGCAAAATGTTGTAAAAACCGGCACGTAAATGAAATTGATGTCGACGCAAATTCTTTCGTAATTGATAATGTAGAAAAAACTAAGGTACAGGTATGTCAAATGTTTCTAGATGTTAAAGACACTTTGTCAAATAAATTAGGAAAAATTAAGTTTAAAATAGATACCGGAGCATGTGCAAACTTGATTTCATTAAATGAATTAAAAATGCTCAAATTTAATTTAGGAGGTATTCATGCAACGAAGGATAAACTCGTTACATATACCAAAACACAAATTCCAATATTAGGTAAATGTAATTTAAAGTTAACGTTTAAAGATAAAATACAAGATGCTGTTTTTTATGTGAACAAGGATTCTCATGAGTCTATCTTGGGTTTACCAACCATAACCGCATTAGGTATCATTACCATTCATAAAGAAATTGACAATATTGTATCCAATAATAACTCAAATGACTATAATAAATTAATTGGGAAGTACAAGCATTTGTTCAAAGGAATAGGTAACATTGGTAGTCCGTATCACATAGAAATTCAAAGAGGAGCTGTACCAGTTATACAACCGGTAAGAAAAGTCCCTTTTGCTCTTGAAACTAAATTCAAAAATTGTTTGAAAGAAATGGAAGATTGTGAAATAATTACTAGAGAAAGAGAAAGTGTTGACTGGGTTAATTCATTTGTAATTGTACAAAAAAAATGATGGTTCATTAAGAATTTGTCTTGATCCGCGAGAATTGAATAAAGTCATGAAAAATCGTACTTATAAATTACCTACGATAGACGATATTACATCCAAACTTAGAGATTCAAAATACTTTTCTACCCTTGATGCGGCAAGTGGCTTTTGGAATATACCACTCGATAAAAGTTCTAGTAAGTTATGTACTTTTGGAACACCCTTCGGAAGATACCGGTTTTTAAGAATGCCCTTCGGGATAAAAACCGCAAGTGAGGTATTTCAAGAAAATTTTAAAGAAATCTTTGCGATTCCGGGTGTAGAAATTTATATTGATGACATATTAATTCATGGAAAAGATAAAGACGAACACGATAAAATTTTAAATAAAGTTTTCGAAGCCGCAACGAAACATAATATAAAATTCAATTCAGAGAAATGTAAATTAGGTGTTCATGAAGTAACGTACCTAGGGTATAAATTTTCAGACAAAGGCATTACTATCGATGAAAATAAAATTGAAGCCATTAACGAAATGCCTAGACCAAAAAATAAGAAAGATGTGCAGAGATTTTTAGGTATGATTACCTATGTAGGTAAATTTATTGAAAATCTATCAAATAAAACGCACCCTCTTAGAGGATTAATCAAAGAAGACACTGTATTTAGGTGGGAAAAAGAACATGAGCAAGCGTTCACTGATTTAAAGCAAATAGTTGCACAAAATTGCACATTAGAATATTTTAATCCAAATGAGCCAATCATAGTTTCGGTAGATGCATCGAAAAATGGGTTAGGAGCAGTACTGGTTCAAAACAATAAGTCATGTGCTTACGCTTCACGCGCAATGACAGAAACGCAACAAAGATACGCGCAAATTGAAAAAGAATTATTAGCGATATGCTTTGGTGTAAATAAATTCCATCAATACGTGTACGGAACTAAATTTGAAGTAGAGACGGATCATAAACCACTGATTTCAATTTTTAAAAAACCATTACATGAATGTCCAGCAAGACTTCAAAGAATGATGCTCTCTCTTCAAAGATTTGATTTTACTGTTAGATTTAAACCAGGTAAAGATTTAATTATTGCCGACACTTTATCGAGAGCTTTTATAAATAAACAATTTAATGACAATTTAAACCTAGATGCTCAGGTCTGTATAATTGAAAGCAATCTAACAACTGATGAGTCACTTCGACAACTCAGTACCGAAACAGAAAAAGATCCAGAAATGATTCAAATAAAAAAATTTACTAGAAACGGATGGCCAAATTCAATTAATAAAGTGCAAAGTGAATTGAAACCATACTACAAACTTAGGGCAGAAATCACGGAAAGTAAAAATGGTTTACTATTCTTAGCACAACGAATTATCATACCAACCTCAATGAGAAACAAAGTTTTAGGGAACATTCACACAGGACATTTTGGCATAACCAAATGTCTTCAACGAGCAAAAAATACCGTATATTGGCCCTATATGTCAAAACATGTAGAGGATTTAGTTAGTAAATGCTCAATGTGTAACAAATACCAAAATTCAAATAAAAAAGAACCATTAAAATGTCACGAAATAATTAAACAACCATGGCAAAAATTAAGTATTGATTTATTTCAAGTAAACGACGAAATTTACTTATTAGTGGTAGACTACTATTCAAAGTACCCTGAAGTAATAAATTTAAGAAAGCAATTAACTTCACAAAATATAATCAATAAGTTAAAAGAAATATTTGCCAGACACGGAATTCCAAGAATAGTCGTTACAGATAGCGGCACAAATCTAAAAAGTCTGGAATACCAAAATTTTGCAAAACAGTGGAATTTTCAAATGGTAACGGCGTCCCCACATCACCAACAGTCAAATGGAATGGCTGAGCGTACAATTCAGAGTATAAAAAATTTAATAAAGAAATGTACCGAAAATAAGGAAGATCTTAATTTAGCTTTGTTAGCATTCAGAAATACACCTGTTTATAGTATTTACAGTCCAAGTCAAATTTTAATGTCTAGATACTTGAGAGACAATTTACCTATTATAGATAACAAACTAAATCCGAAAGTAATTGACAGAAAGAAATTCAGTAAGAAAATTGACGAAAGTCAATCAAAATACAAACAACATTATGACAGCAAGGGTGTAAAAGAAAGATTCAATTTAAAACCAGGTGCGATGGTAAGGTACCAAGATAGACCCAAGAGTACTTGGAAATTAGGCAGAGTTGTAGAGAAAGTTAGGGATAGGACGTACAAAATCGAAAAGGGAGATGGAAGGTTTATCATTAGAAATAGAATGTATTTAAGAGAAACTCAAGAAAAACTTGAAAAACATCCAGAACCTGAATCAACGTATGTTCATAACAATTTAAGTGAAACAGAAGACAACGGAAGTGCAAACACAGCAGAACCAACAAGGGAGTGTAGTGCCAACGAGGAAACTGGAAAAGTGTTTACGCGATATGGACGTGAAATCAAAAAACCAAAATTCTTCGATCATGTTCAAAAATAAATTTAAGTTAGATCTAAGAATATCAAATGTGTTTGTAAAAGAAAAAAAAAAAAAAAAAGAGGGAGATGTCGTATAACCAACTTTGTACTTATGTCGTATAACCAACCTTGTACTTAACCTTGTACATATTTATAATAAAGTCAGTCTAAACCCAGACGTGTTTGAGTGCGGACTCACCCTTATAACACCTACAATTACGAACAGTGCAAATTACAAATACAGATTAGAATCAAGTAGAACAGTAAGAGTACAACTTATCTACGCTATATTGTAAGGTTGTTCCTCATCCTGATTTATTTCCACGTGATGAAATCATCCTTATATAAATCGCTTATTAAAGTTGTCGCGGAGAGCCATCGGTTATTTGTAGCCCATTATTTTCCCTTGGTTGATTATTTGGGAAAAATTACCGCTTCCACGTGAAATTCTGGTTAAGTCAAGCACTTCAGTCCATTTCGACTTTTAGCGTACGTCCGTCACTACTCTGACACTGACTGCCGGGTTCTCCCGTACACATTTCGTACCTCGCGCACAATACCTCAAGGTTAACAACACAGATTCCTGCGTCGACGAGAGTTGATGTTAGCTTACGCGCGAGATTCAAAATAACGAACTTGCGTTCCTACCGTAAGAGCGTTTGTCCACGACCGACGTCCGAATTCGAGATCCGAAGTTCGGATGGCGGCCATTTTGATACGATAAAAAACGGACCGAACGCCAGCCGCTTATCCATCACCGTCCGATATCGGACGGTTGGACTGCGAACAATACCGTGGGGGTGAATTTTAAAACTGACCAGCTGACAAATGTAGGTCAACATAACCTATAATGGAGTTTGTTCAATTTTTCAATTTACTGTTTTGTTCCAAAATGCAAGTTCATAACTCGGGTGGAACCTTGACAACATATTGCTGAAACGCAAGAGATTGTGCGTACTACCAAGCGAAATACTTGTAGTAAAATAAGGTAAGTTAATGAAAAGCAAATCAAAATTATATGCGAAGTATATATTTATCTGATTTTATAAAAAAAAATAAAAACGTAACAATTAATACAAAATAGCCTTTAATCGTCGCCTTCGTATTCTTCGAGGTATACCACCTCTGCAGATTCAAACTGATCGCCTTCCGATATTGATTGGGAAGTGGAATGTGGTGAGGTTGTGAAAGCTGCTGTGTATTGACGTTTTCTATATTTTTGAATTAACTGCATCAACTCGATTCAGAAATTAAATTTTTGGTCTGGATGGACGAGTCTGATGGATGGCAAAACTAAATATAAAAATGATTCGTCATCATCGCGGTCTCGGGTGGATTCTTTGTTGAGGGCTTTGATAATTTCAGCGTCAACCGGGTTCAGTTTTGCTTTAGGGATACGATAGGATGGTGTGGGAGATGGAACGGAATCGGTGGGTGTAGAAGTGCTTGATTGACATGGATCGATGGTAGTTGATGTGCTGGGTTGTTGATTACTGGGATCGAAATCGTAGAGTATGCTTGAAGTGGTCTGCGTGGGTTGAAAGGTTCTCAGTAAAAATTGCATTTGGTTCCCATATATATATTGTTTTGTGCGAGCTTGCCCTGATTTCGTTTTTAGCCTTTTCATGAAAGTGTCCCGAAGGTTGTTCCATTTCGTCACCATCATGTTAGCTGAAGCAAACAAAACTCTACATTCAATACTTTGTTACAGGTATACGAAGATGATGGAAACACTGAATTTGCAAAATGTTCCTACTGCAACTACAGCGGGAGGGTAAACAGCTAATGAAATATGTAGTAATAAGATTGCCATGACAAATGTCTAAATTTTAATAGTTAATAAAAACAAAGTAAATACTCACTGATTGTATCTTCAGCTTCTCTTCAAATTCTTCAAACTGCGGTTCTAAAAACTGACAAATATTTCGCCATGCGTTTTTACGCAGAATTTTATTTTTATGTGTCTAAGGTTTTGTCCCATAAACAGGAATGCTGCTCGACAAGTTCAATAAATGTGAACACATCATAATTAAATTTAGCAACCATAACCATAAACTAAATGTACACAAGGTGCTATCTTACAGTCAGATTGTCAAAATTATCCAAACCCCTGCCCCATGTTTAATTTTAGAGGGTTGTTTCTTATCCAAATATTGGAATGTTAAGTTTTGCTAAAGATAATTACAAGGGATCCAATGCAGACTTTTTGAAAATAAACATTTATCTTATCTAGCCACTAATTATGTGTGTTAGGAACTTGACCTGCAACAAGGGAAGGTGGAGGAATGTGACTTTATCTGGTTGATGCCTATTAAAATCATTAAGCACCTTAACTTCAAATTATCACTACATCTGGAGATAATTTATTATCCCATTTGATAAATGAATAAATTTCAAAAATCTTTTGCGTATTACTTTAGTTTAACCACAAAGACGTTTTCAGCTTTATGCTAAATTGGTACTTGAACCAAAAATAATATCATAACGTAACGAATTTTTTCATATAAAGATATTTATGCATATTTAATTTAACCCTTTGCACTCGAAATGAAAAAAACCTTGCTTTATTAATGTTGAACTTTGAAATTGTTTTAAAAGTTGTGTGACTATCCCAAACTAAAAATATTTATTTAACAGGTGGTTGTGTTTAAGTTTATAGGCAATATTTGTTTTGTTTCGTATTTGATGGTTTCCGAGTTTTTGAGCAGAATATGTGTAGTTGGTAACATATGAGTACAAAGGGTTAAAGTCTGTACAGAAAAATATTGTTGTATTGTAATTGTACGTTACAGTAACTATGCATTTTTTGTAATGTGTAACATTTAAACAACACAATTAAAAAAACAACTGAAAAAAAAGAAAAAACGTTTACACATAGTAAAACATTTCAAATTTTTTCTTATATTATTACTTATTACCGGGTTCATGACATGTTGAAAAGGAATATTTGCAAATTTATGAATCACTTGAGATCAATTTGCTCAATGTCTGCTTTTTGTCAGTCTTGTTTTTTTTGTCCTTAACAAATGACAACCCTACAGAATGCAGGCATCACCATGCCAATATTTTTGTTTACTAATATTGTGTTGTATGCCAACTAACACCCACTTGAAAATCGTGAAACCTCATATCAATATTGGTTCCCAGTTAAAAATAAAAATAAAAAAATGTTACACCATGCATGCACCCCACAGCAAAATAAGAAGATTGTGGCAGTTGACTTTGTGTGTTGCATCATGAGTCGTGGACTAAATCATCGACAACTTCTTGCACTATTGTTGCATGTAAGAAGACGCAGAAGAACCAAGAAGTTCTGGGTGCATCGTATGAGTATGTGATCTGACGGGTGATGATTATTAATTAAAAACACACAATAGAAATATTCGAAGTTTTATTCAAAGTAAAATACATCCGAACAGCCCGGAGGTAGATCGAAAAATCCCCCTCGGGTTGGACCATAGGTCCATCGTACTTGAGATTTGTTTAGTCTATTGAATCAAGGGTACATTCCAAGGCGCGACTTGTTTAGACTATCCGGGAATTAGGGGTGGCAGCTCACACGGCCAACCCTGACAAATGCTTCGTCCCGAAGCATTCATTCCCTGTCCACAGTGGAATCTGTAACAATAATCTTTTTCAGGCATCTAACTTATGCCAGTAACCCCTGATTCATTCATCAACTCATCTCATGCTACTTATTTTACTTCCTTCAGTACCCAAGCATTTCGCTAAAGCATACTCGGAAAGTCAAAATAAAAGCTTTTCTCATTAAGTCATCAAAACTTATGTAACTCAACGTATTATCCAATTTTGAAAATCTACTACAATTCATCTAAAGTATGACAAACATCACAATACTGTTGTGAAAACACCTCCGAGAACAACATCAACCCGCATCTCATCTGGCTAACAGACCCAGTCCGAAACTGGCTGAGGACAACAGATAGATTCATCCATTAACTCAACCCGCATCTCATCTGGCTAACAGACCCAGTCCGAAACTGGCTGAGGGCAGCAGATAGATTGGTATACTCGGATTATCTCATCTGGCTAGCAGACCCATTCCGAAACTGGCTGAGGACAACAGATAGATTCATCCCTTAACTCAACCCGCATCTCATATGGCTAACAGACCCAGTCCGAAACTGGCTGCGGACAACAGATAGACTCATCCTTTAACTCAAATAACCTCATCTGACTAACAGACCCAGTCCGAAACTGGCTGCGGACAACAGATAGGTTCGAAGTTCGTAGAATCGCTCGGGGTTTTCTCATTACAGAATAATTTGTCAATAAAAGCTGAATTCAATATTAGGCAAATGAGGCAAATCTGATCCTTTCACATCAACAGTGAAACATTCAACAAAGTCTAAATACGAGTTCAAATCAAAAATCAAAATCCAACGCAAATTAAACTAGAATTTCTGAATTTCAAGAAAATCAAAAATCTCTGATCAAAAAAATCTTAAATTTGAACCCTTCAAGCGATCAGATCTTATTCTCTTCATGTAATCAAAATAACCACAACAAAACGGTTAAAGTTCTTTTTTTTTGTTTTATTCTTTTATTTTTTATAATTGACCAAACAACAAAAAGTTTGTTTTGTTTCTTGTTGGATTTCCACAAAGCTCTCGCATTCGCTCACACGAGCCATCAAATAAATTACAACCATACAGCTCACCTTTACGTATGACAGCTGAATCCTCAGACAGTTCTCCAAACCATACGCGAAGGATATCTCTTGAAACAATGTTTCGGCTCGTACGCCTTACCGTTGCATACGTTCATATGCCAGTAAACGTTTTTTTGTTTTTATTAAATTTTGATTTATTTCAATTGCGGGCAAAATGTAATCGGTTAGAGCTTGAAGATTAGTGGAAGTAGCTCCCTGACTTGTTAACAAATACAGTGGTGAAAACCCTGTCTATGTTTGAACGGTGGTATTCAAAACAAATTGTACTTTCAACCCAATGCTCGCCCATTCTGACTTACAATTCAACTTAGCCCGTTACCCCGTGTGAGCAAATCTTTTTTATTTTTTGTTAATTAGTGAATTACAATCGGTATTAACTTGAACGAAATTTCTAATAAATATAGGCGGAAGTATTTTACTGGATAAAAGACAGCCAACGTTAAAATAAGCGACTACTTTTAAATGTTTATTGTGACGTTAAAACAAAATCGCCCCGAACCCCAATGAACTAACATCTGTGTGTAATTCCATTTGTAGGTCAGGGTCAAAGATAACTAATAGCTTAAGAACAGTCTCGACGTAATGACCCGGCCGGTGGCATTTGAAACAAAGTCGGCGTCTATTGTCAACTGAAAAATTCGTCTTAAAATTTTTTTGTGGGCGGCGCTTCAGCATCGTTTTCTTTTTTATAGTGACCAAGCAAGGTTAATAAATCAAAAATTGAATCGAGTTTGCTATTGAATGCTGCCGTTTTTATTTGAACATTTTTAATGTCACCGATCACAAGCTCTAACAATTGCTTGTCTGATAAATCAAAATTGAAGCCCTTTAACAATGCAATTTTTCGCCTGGCATACTCACAGTATGTAGTAGCATCATCGCTGGTGTAATTACTAGCCTTCCTGAATCTGTCGCTTAAATTTTGTTTTGGGGGATATGAATTAGACAGATCTGTCTTGAAAACATCCCATGTTTTGGTCGCTGGGTGCCACGAAGAATACCAAGTTTTCGCTTCGCCGACGAGTCCGCTTGTTGCTCGAGCCAACCGCTCATAATCGCTCCACTGAAAAATATCGGATAGCTTCTCGATTTCAGCGCACCATTTCGACGCTCCTTCATCCTCGACGAGAGGGTCGAAGTTTGGTATCTCGATGTTGGAAGTCGGCGCTGCGGGTTTCTTCGAGTGGGCGCTTATTTCGCGCAAAGTGTCCGCCAGGACCTGCGTCAACTGTTCCATCGCACAACACTCACTCGCAAAACTCACAAAATTATTGTTATTATATTAACAAAAAAACAATTTTTTTTGCGATATAAGAGGATCCTTGTGGTGTGAGAGAATCCCACTCCCGATGTGATCTGACGGGTGATGATTATTAATTAAAAACACACAATAGAAATATTCGAAGTTTTATTCAAAGTAAAATACATCCGAACAGCCCGGAGGTAGATCGAAAAATCCCCCTCGGGTTGGACCATAGGTCCATCGTACTTGAGATTTGTTTAGTCTATTGAATCAAGGGTACATTCCAAGGCGCGACTTGTTTAGACTATCCGAGAATTAGGGGTGGCAGCTCACAAGTACGTTCGGCATTCAGATCTGAAATCGGAGTAGGGTTAGTGCCATCACGTGACTGGAGTCGTTACAGTGACCCTGGAGTAACCGTTTAATACCAAACGCTAGTGCCAAGTGTCAACAAAAATTGAAAACAACCAAAATTTTTGAAAAGATGGAGGAAGCAATTTTGTACTTTAGCAACGAATTATTTTTTAATGATTCGGATGACGACGGATCCGAAGAAAACGTGGTGTTGGCAAAATGTCAAAATTTTGTCGAAGAGGTAAGTGCCCCGCATGGTACACGGGCAGTTCAAACTGCACTTTCGTGTAAACGTAACAACGTTTCAAGTGTTTTTGATCAAATTACATACAATTACTCTTCCTTCTGTCAGTAAACCAGGGCAGAAAGAATTACCCTTGGAGAAACAGGCATTATTAACCATTTGGTGTCTTGCAAATCCGGAATGTTTTAGGTATCAGGTTTTTTTATACATTGTATATCAAGGAAAATGTTTTGTTTTTGCAGATCAGTAGCTGATAGATTCAATATATCAAAATCTACATGCTGGGGAAGTCTATATAAGACTTGTTTAAACCTTTTAAAAGTGAATAAATAATTTAAAATAATTTGTTGGCCTGATCAAAATAGAGCCGAGAGCATTGTTTCAGGTTTTCAGGTTCGTTCTAAATTTCCAGGTACGTAAAATCATATGATCTATAAATATAAAGATAATATCCAACAATATTATTTATAAGGTATTATTGACGCAATCGATGGAAGTCATATTCCAGTTGTAGCTCCTAAAGAGTCTGCCGCATCATATGCATGCCGAAAAGGATTTCACTCTATACTTCTTCAAGCAACTTGTGATCATCGACTACTGTTTACTGATTGCTATGCTGGAGAATTCATGATTCGCTTTTATTTCGAAGATCAGATTTGAGCACACGAATTCAAAATAATGAAGTAAGCTTTTACAATGATTATCATTTAGTCGGTGCTGCAGCTTACACATTGTCAACGACCTTATTGACTCCATTCAAAAATAATGGTTATTTAACTGGAACGCAAAATAATTATAATTCATTTTAAGTAAAGCTCGTGTCGCCATTGAAATGGCATTTGGCTTACTTAAGGGTAGATTTCGGCGATTGAAATTTCTAGATACTACAAGATTAGACTTCGCAAATCTTTTAATTATAAGTGCCTGTATTTTACACAATATTTGTACACTTGAAGGAGATGCGTTTCGAACTGAATGGGAACATGAACCAGGACAAAATGAAGCCAATCAAGAGGTAGTTGTTCGAGCTGCTGTAGCAAAGAGAAATAATATAATGAATGCATTGCAAATGATAAATGTAGTTTAAAATTTTCTCAATTCCTTAATAATTAAATTAGATTTGTTTTAAGCAGATTGCAATTTTGTATTTAATTCAATCTTGTTAATATTTTTTAATTTAAAATAAAACTGTTTTTTAAATATTATATTGTAATCTTACATTTTATTAATAATTCATATAAATTTAAGGGAAAACGAGGAAAAAATTTAAGTTTACTTATTGTTATTAACAAACTTTTCAAATAACTCTAGGAATATATCCTGACGTTGCATTTTTTCCTGATGCCTCCGTTCAACATCAGACACCTTTGCTAGAGCTTTGCGTTTCCGTGAAAAACTTGTTTCCAAGGTTTCTTCATTGCAGCTTTCTTCAACAGAACTTTCATTTTTGTTAAAATTAATGGTTAAACCTGTCGAAGAGCTGCAAGCAACTGCCATAACTTCTGGCTTTTTACTCAAATATTCGTCCAAAGCTAAGTAATAAGCACAGTTGCACCGCTTTGATCCAATTTCATTATTGGTTTGTTTTATTCGTTTATAGGTACGCTTTAAACTTTTCCATTTCGTTTCGGCCTGCACACCAGAGCATGGACTGTTTGATTTGGCCGATATTTCATTTGCGATTTCGGTGAAAACAAGTTTTTTTGTTTTCACCTCAAATTGTTTCTCATTCCTTTGAACCAATGAAATTAACAGCAAGGTTTTTTCATTGTTCCACACGTGGCCTGCTGCTTCAGAGGGTGCTTGCATTTCATTACTTTGAGCCGTTTGCTGTGGTGATGGTATAGCTTCTTCACACAATCTAATGGTATTACACGCATCATAGAAGAAACTTGCTGAAATTAATTGATTATAGAAACGAGGCGCATTTCTGTATTACTATTTAAACAATATTTTTAACTATACAGGTTGTATTATATTAAGTGTTCACCATTGGTAACTTTGTTATTATTGGAGTTGCAAAGTCGGTTAAATTAGCAAAGAATTAGTGTTTTTTCCGCTGATTACCATTATGAAACCAAAAAAACAATCGAACCTCAACTGTTCGAGATATTCACGAAAATAACATTTTTTTAAAAGGAATGCCCTATCCTTTTTTGCATATTTTGAAAGAATGTTTAATTTTGAGTGAAAAAGTCTTAATGCACTATTACGATTAAATTAACTACCGAGAAGTTACAAGCAATTGAATTTTTTATTTCAATTAATTACAAAAATCACGTAGGCACTGAAACAATTGAAAATTGTAATTATTAAAACGTCAAAAACAATTGAATGAATGTGTTAGTTAATATTTTCATCAAACATTAACGTGGTATATTCAATATTTATTACTTTTGGTGTGATTTAGTAACAGCTGTGTTCAATTTTGGTTCCCGACATGGCATTTTTACATTTAGAAAAATGTGACATGTTAGAAGCATATCTTATGTGCGGCAAGAACTCGGCGAGAGCTCGAGATTATTACCAGCAGCAGTACCCGCTTCGATTGCAACCAATTCAACAGTATTTTCTGAGACTGTATAGAAAGTTTAGGAGTAACGAAACTGTTTCAAAAGGGAAGAGAGAAGAAAAAAATTGTAATTTCTGAAGAAGTCGAAATTAATGTAATTGCGTATTTTGAGGCATATCCTAGAAATTCAATACGAGATATTTCAAGGGAGTTAAATTTGAGTTTGAACAGCAAACGTTACTTCCAGGCGATTTAAATCGAAGGTTAACTTTTTGCAACTGGTATTCAAGTTACTGCCAACGACACTTCAATAGCGAGTTTCATTTTCTGTGGACCGATGAATCGAACTTCTCAAATTTTGGAATGTACAACAGAAAAACGAATCATTATTGGGCCCGCGAAAATCCATTGCAAGTACACCCTATAAATCCACAAATGCGGTTCAGTCTAAATGTGTGGTGTGGAATTGTAGGTTCAAAAATTATTGGACCATTTTTTTACCGTGGTAATTTGACTGGAGTGAAATACGTAGAATTTATGAACACTGTCCTGCATAACTGTTTGGATGAAATGGATTTAATTTCAAGACAATACATCCATTTCCAACAGGATGGAGCACCGGCCCATAATTATCACGGAACAACCAATTTGTTAAACAGATTATTCATTGATAAATGGATAGGAACTAATGGGCCCGTGCGTTGGCCACCACGTTCGCCAGATTTAACCCCCATGGATTTTTTTCTGTGGGGGTATGTGAAAAATTTAGTTTACAGGGAGAAATATGCAACAGTTAATGAATTGGAGAATAAAATTTTAACAATAATTAATGTATTGGATGGTAGAAAAATTTTGAAAGCAGTGCGGTGTGTTCAAAAAAGAGCCCAAAAATGTGTCGAACAAGACGGTGACATTTTCGAACATTTATTATAATGTCTTGGTCATGCAATATGTTTTTCTAAATTTCTATTCTCAGTTTGCCGTGGAAGAAATGTTTCAATAAATACCATTTTCAATTGTTTCAGTGCCTACGTGATTTTTGTAATTAATTGAAATAAAAAATTCAATTGCTTGTAACTTCTCGGTAGTTAATTTAATCGTAATAGTGCATTAAGACTTTTTCACTCAAAATTAAACATTCTTTCAAAACATGCAAAAAAGGATAGGACATTCCATTTAAAAAAATGTTATTTTCGTGAATATCTCGAACAGTTGACGTTCGATTGTTTTTTTGGTTTCATAATGGTAATCAGCGGAAAAAACACTAATTCTTTGCTAATTTAACCGACTTTGTAGCTCCAATAATAACAAAGTTACCAATGGTGAACACTTAATATAATACAACCTGTATAGTAATTGTTTGAAAATATATAATTACCATTCTTCTGTACGTGATCCACGTGTTCTGTCGTAATATGTTGCAGTACCACATTTTCATCCATATTAAGGAAACTGCAGTGCTGGCATTTGTAATAACAGATCGGCTGCTCCATCTTATATTTACAAATTTTAATTTTCCTACCAAGTCTGTGAGGAGTCACGCAAGAGTTAAACCCGATTTCAGAGGCAACCGTGCTAACACCGAACTATGCACTCTGCCAATGTAGAACGCTAAGGAGCTTGAACGGAGTTGACTCGGTTCGAAATTAAAACGCTGCGGAGCTACTCGGAGCTGACTCGGTGTACTCCGATCCGAATGCCGAACGCGGCCTATGTCGAGGGAAAGATATGTAACCGGGGCATTTTACCTTCTTTTCAACGAACTACGACAACGTCACGATAAGTTTTTTAATTACTTCCGAATGTCAATGGGTACGTTTGATTTCCTGCTGCATCACTTGACAGATGCAATTCGCCGCCAAGATACGAATATGAGATTGTCCATACCACCAACTGAAATGCTTGTTGTAACGTTAAGGTAAGTACAAACTAAATTGATTTATATTCATTTATTTGTACGAAACTTACATACTTATGGAAATCTTTCATTAATGTACAGATACTTAGTCAGTGGCAATACATTTACGGATTTAAGCTACATCTACAAACTGGGAATCAAAACAATTAGTAGGATTGTAAATGTAGTATGCCAGAATATATGGACCATTTTTCGTCCTCAACACCTTCCACTACCGACTACCAACAAGTGGAAAGAAATTGCAGATGGCTTCATGCGAAGAGCAAATTTTCCTAAATGTGTAGGCGTAGTCGATGGAAAGCATATCCGCATACAAAAATTTCTTACGTCTGGATCGATGAACTTAAATTACAAGGGATATTTCTCCATTGTACTTTTAGCAGTAGTCGATTCATATTATAAATTTGTGTTTTTACAAACTACTGATGGAGGGTAGATTGGAATTGCCCGCACCTGCTCCACTACACCCAATGCTTTCCAACAGAATGCCGTATGTTTTGGTAGGTGATGAGGCATTTCAGCTGACTAATAATTTATTACGGCCGTACGGCGGTAAAAATTTGGACATACCGAAATGTATTTATAACTATCGACACTGCCGAGCACGAAGGTATGTTGAATGCACTTTCGGTATATTAGCCAATAAGTGGCATATATTTCATCGCCCACTCAATGTATCAAAAATATTGTGCAACAACATTGTGAAGGCATGCGTCGTTTTACACAATATTGTTCGAGAAAGAGATGGGTACAGAGCTGAAGATATGTTCATTGCTACATTCAACAACAGCTTACAAGATGTACCGCCAGCTGCAAGTTCGCAGGGAGGGCGAAGAGCGAATGAAATTTGCAACAATTTTGCAATGTACTTTCAGAGCCCCCTAGGTTCTTTACCATGGCAATTGGCTAAAATTTAAAAACACTTAATAAAACATGTGTATATTGACTGATTTTGTTATTAGTTACCTCGTTTGTCCTATAAACTGAATCCCCCGACGATTTTTGGTTTTAAAATAAGTAAATTCATCAGAACGCTTATTGATGCTACCCGGCTGTCGCGGAAGTTACGCAAAAACGCTTATTGATGTGACCCATACTTAAACGATTCAATATTTCGAAAAGTTTCAATGTTTTTGTCAAATTGCGTTTAAGACAACAACAAAAATGGCTACCCGTGCATGCGTATGTTGCATCCGATCGGTCCGAACAAACGAAATTTCGAACTCCGAGAACTCGGAATTCGGATATCGGATGTCGTGTGGACAGACGACGCATATAAATATGAAGGCTGCTATTTCGGACCGAAATCTCGGACATCGGATTCGGACGTCGTGGACAAACGCTCTAACACCCTCTCGAGAACTCAAAGGACCAACATATTTACTCGTTATAACCGATTTTCGCTATAAACAGTCGTGCACAATAAAAGTTTATACACATGTATTATAAAATAAATGTATTTAATAAGAAAGTTACACACATATAGGGACAAGATTTAGTGAAAGAAATTTGTAATTTTGATTTGTTTGTGATAATGAAGTAACTTAATTTTATGAATTGTACTTTCTAAGTATGCTCAGTTATTAAAAAGAGCATGGTGATGAAGTGTGGACGCACCCATTAACAAAAACTCCCTAATCGTTTTCAAAGATTGTTCAACATTATGTATATTTGGCAAAGTTGTTGAAACTTTGTTACGGTACTGTCTCAGATTTCATAATTAATTTTCAAAACTCGCGCGAAAGTCAATTTCTCCTCTCGACAAGCAAGGAACTAATTTCTGAATGTCAACCTGAAGGTGAAGTGCGCGGAGTTCGCCAAATGAAGCGACAGAACCTGACGAGTGGTCTTAATGAATGGACGGGTGTTAAGTCCCGCATAAAGAAAGTGTGATTTTTCTTTAAAGTGGGTTAAATGCAACGATGCTAAAAATATCGTGCCGTAAGTAACGGCCGGCCTCTGGAACATCTGGGACGAGGGGAAAAGCAGCCGGATGACTTCACCGAGGCGTAATTAACGATGATGATCTGATTCACCGCCGGCACATGAACCTGAGACGTAGAGGCGTAAATCGAGGATGATCTGATTCATCGCGGGCACATGGACCTGAGACGCAGACGGCGTAGTTGAGTAATTTAAGCCGTATTTTGTACTGATTCCTGTTTTGAATTTTTGATTCACTGTTTGTGATTTACTGGCCTTCAGCCGCGTGGGTACCCTTTTTCTTTTGCTTAGCTTCAATTTTGTACAGTAATTTGTAGCAGTAAATTTCATGACCAATTTTTAGTCAATACATTTCTATTTTCTGTATGTGATATTTTTCTGTAACCTGCAACGTCGGGAGAGAGTTCTGCTTTTCCTTTCTCGTGTGGTATTTCGACCACCCAAAAGCAGTGGCGCCCTAACAACTTCCGGAGCAAAAGAGAGAACACTTCGCAGGTAACCTCGAGTGCCATTTTAGAATCCAGCCCTTCGCCGACTTGAGTTTAGCGGGCAATTATAACTACGCGGCGCGAAAACCCGTAGCAACTTCTTCGTGATCTTCTTCTTTTTCGTTATCGCTGCTATTTTTATTTTCATCGCAGATTTCTTCAATAATTTCCTCATCCGTTAAAGAATGGCAAATGGCAATGTTTTCATCTTCACTATCAGTAACTTCATCTGTTTGTAAATTAATCTATTCAGCCAATGGAAGATCATCTTCATCTAAATCATCTTGCCGCCACTTGGCATGTTGAAACCAGTTTTTAATTGTTTTTATCTGCACAAGTGACCACGCTTTTTGTATATAGTTTACAGCACCCAGAAGGCTAATTCTGTACCTTGGAAGAAAAAGGCCCAATGTCCATGTTGTTAGTTTTGCAAAACTGCCACGCAAACATTGGCAAACTCATTTTTCACTTTCGCCACTGGTCATACCCAATGGAGAAATTTAATTCCTTTTCCATTATGTTTGTTTACCAATGACGTATGAATATTGAAAAAACAATTTTCTGTATTTTACGATTTTTCGAAACTTTTCTGGACATTGGCCTCTCGAATATTTTTTTTCCATGGACATTGGCCCTTTTGAATAATAAATGACTTGGGAAAATAAACAGTTGTTGATTAAAATAGCCACATTTTTATTATTATTATCATAGTTTAAAAAGTAAAAAAATTTTAAAAAAATAAAGTACAGTTAACGAATTTAAATTTGGGACGATACAATTTATTGGTGTAAACGTTGCTTAGATATGCCTAGTGGTTTATGACAATACAACTGACAGTTGTTCCTGTGACAGAAGAGAGTACGACAGAAAAAATTTACTCGTAAGTAATAATGCCGTATCATTTACTGAATGAGGCAGAAAAGGGGTTTGCAATTGCCAAAATAGATAAAGGATGGAGTTTAAACCGTGTTGCACACCTTTTGAATTCAAAAAAGTCGACAATATTCAATTTAAAACGAAAATGGGAGAAACAAATAATATGGCGAGACGCGTCGGCTCTCGAAGACCCAAAAAGTCTGGGGAGGATGAAGACAATGCATTGGTTGAATTCGTAGAGCAGCATCCGTTCTACACATCCATTAAGGCCAAAGAGGAAACCCATTTTCCGGCTGGCGTTCGTACTGCTCAAAAAAGGATTAAAGATGCAGGGCTGCGAAATTGTGTAGCTGCGCAAAAACCACGACTCAGCGAGCAAAACATAGTAGGAAGGTTAAAATTTTTGCAAACAATTTCGTTAGCCGTGATAACGAGTACTGGGGAAAAGTAGTGTTTTCGGATGAAACAATTTTCCAATCGACGAATCATACTAGATTGAAAGTCTACAGACAGAGCGGCCAGCTGTATGTAGAACCCTATTTACAAAAAACGGATAAGAGTGGTAGATGGTCAGTCCATGTATAGGGGTGGATTTCAGTAGAGGGCATTGGAGTTCTGCATGTTGTGGATGAACGTTTGATCGGACCAAAGTATGTTCAAATAATGAATGAAGTGATGTTTCCATCTGTTCGAGAAAGGTTCAATGAAGAATTTATTTTTCAACACGTAATAACATTTTTCAAATATGCCAGTTATAATAGTAGGTATTTGAAATAATAAAATGTTATAGGATAACTCCCCGTTCATACTTCTAATGTGGCTCGAACTTGGTTTCAAGAGAACGAAGTGGAGGTCCTACCGTGGCCTGCCAGAAGTCCGGATTTTAATCCAATAGAAAATATTTGGGGATATATTACAAAGAAAATATAAAAGTATGAATTTAGACCACAAAATCGAAATCAATTAATTCAGGCAATTGAAATGGAGTGGAACGCTATTCCACAGGATTTTATCAGGAATACAACTTTATCGATGGGTAGCAAATTAAGAAGTGCAATACAAAAATATGGTGGTTATAGTAACTATTAAAATCACCTCAACGGAATAACGCCATCGTGCTTTACAACAGTCATTTTTCTTGTCCGAAAAATGATATAACTCAGTCTAGTATTATTCGTCAATTGGAAAATTGTTTCATCATTGTTTTTCGCCCAAAGCATTAGCGCAAAACATTATTGTAATTCGGTTCTTTAATTTTTTAGATCCGTGCGAATTAGAACCTTTAAACGCCAAAGATTTTGTAGGCAAAGCACGATAAAAAAGGCCCGTTTCATCGACATTAAAAATGTCTTTTAAATCATATCCCTTTAGCAGAGAGGGTAATTGTTGAATCCACTCAGCTGCATCATTTTTATTTGCGGATTGACTTTCACCACATAAAGTCTTTAAAACAATATTATTACGGCTATAAAATTTTTCTAGCCAGCCACGACTTGCCATAAATGTCTCAATTTTTAACGTCCGTGCAAAGTTAATGGCTTTTTCCTGTAAAATTGGACCACTAATAGGAATTTTCCTGGCCCGTGCACCTTCAAACCAGGCTAACGTTAATTCGTTAATTTCCTTATAAGGTTGATATGTTTCGCGTTTTTGATTTTTGTTGGCGTTTTTATGCCACTTCTCTTTTATTGCGGCTTTGTCCTTTAAAATTTTTTGGATTTGAGTTTTTCCACACTTATATTTCCCGAACAGTTTTCTTTGGGATAAACCGCTTTCTGCATCTTTAATTACTTTTATACGCGTCTCTAAATTTAAAGCAATTGGCGCACTTTTGCCAGACATTATCAATCGTTTACACAACAAGATCTTTATCGTTTGACTAAAAAACTGTTGACTAAATAAAATACGAAGAAAACTTGAAGTTGTAGGCAGATTAGGACAAGTAACGATATCGACACCCCTCGTTTTCAAACCGGGATAATAACGGTACTAAATATAGTCAGGAAAATTGTTACTTTATTAATTCACTTTCGTTCGGAAGCTTTCGAAAGAATGAATGTCCGTTTTATTCCATAACCACGTTCCGTGCGAGTTTGTTTATGTCTCCAATTGCTGGAACACGCCCTTCACCGGCTGCACCGTCCAGCCACAACATCCTCCTTCTCGCATATCGACTACATAAATAACAAAAGTCAAGTTCCGTTAAAATTTTGCAGCCCGACAAAGTCATTCCCCATTAAACCTTAAAAAAAAACGGTCGCCAATACCCAAAAAGGAGCGGGTTCGGTCGGGTTAGAGGGTGGTCGCTTTAGGGACAAATAAATACATGGAATTTTCATTAATTCAAAACTGTTCTTTAAAAAACTGGTCATATTTGGAGGCGGTCGCCTAAAAGAGGTGGTCGTCGCGAGAGATTTCACTGTATATGTATTTTATGTGTGCAAAACCCTGATTCAATGGGACTAATGGTTATTACACAATCACCATTTCAATTTTATTCTGCGATATTTTCGCGGAGGGCTGCTTGTTCCTGTAGTTGTCCGATTTAAATTTTAAAAACAGAATTGGAAACTAGACGTACGCAGCAACAAAACGTTCATTTTCGATTTTCCATAAAATGCAGCGAAATAGGTGAAAAACGGTCGTGAATATGAGTAAAAACGGCCGACTCCGCGAAAGTGGTCGAGTAGTGGGGAAGACCGGCCGCTGAGGGGAAGCTTTTTATATAGGAATAGAACCGGGCTGCGCTTCCCCTCACGCAGAATTCATCTACTAACTGTCCTTTATGTAATCGCACAGTCGGTTTCCGGGTAGTATTTATGTCATGAAAAAATGCTTTATTGCTTGGCCTAATAATGAAACTTTAGAGCCTCGAAAGTAAATAATTGTTCTAAATTAAGTAGATTGTCTTGCAAGACCAAATACTTTTCACTAATTACTTTTAAAATTTTATTTTGCAGATTTTGTTTCAAACTCCACCCCAGGCTAGAATTCCATAGCTTATCAAACTATGGAAAAAAGCATAATAAATCGTTCTTAGAGTCCCAGTGGTCATTGATTTGGCAATTTTATAGAAAATATACACAAGACAATTCGTTTTACTTATAATATACTGCATTTGATTTTCCCAGCTTAAATTATAATCAAAAACTATTCATAAGTATTAGTAACAATCAACTCTGTTAATATCTCTATTATTAATTTTAATATTCAGTCTAGCAGGAACACCACATAAACTGTCTTACCAACATTTAATGACAATTTATTTAAAGCTGACTACCTGTTAATCTTGTTAAAAAACTTATTTTCAATAAAGATGAGACAGGCCTGCAACTAAACAACCGCCCTGGACATGTTCTTGTTAAAAAAGGTTCTAAAACGATATCCACTGTAACATCGACTGAAAAGGGCGAGACGATAACCGTTATAGCCTGCTGCAATGCTGAAGGCATATTTACCACCTGCTTGTATCATGAAGGGCAAAAATAAAAAAGCCGAATGCGAGGATGGACTGCTACTTGGATCTAAACTTTTAATGTCGGAAAAGTCTGCATACATAACTTGTTATATTCTTACAATGGTTAAGACGCATTGTGTCCCAAGGAAACCGGCAGGAAAGGTTGTTCTTTTGCTAGACGACCACTAAACTCATTGCAATTCTGTCGAAATGTTAGAGTACGCAAATGAAAATGACATTATTTTAGTATCAATGCCGAGTCATACATCCCACTACCTCCAACCATTAGATCAGGCGGTATTTAAATCATTAAAGACTCATTTTTACGAACAATCCCGACTTCTTTGGAACGGTGCTTAATAAGGCTTGGGCAAAGGCAGCTTCAGTAGAAAATGCAATTTCAGGCTTTAAAGCTACAGGAGTGTACCCCTACACTGAGTAAAAATTTAAAAAATCTTAATACAAAACGCAGTATTATGTATATTTTACTATTATATATAGCGTGTGTACAAATTGCCGGAAAAGCTACACGCAGTGACATTCTTAGTTCGGTTCTGAATAAAAAATCTTAATGTTAAAATGTCGTATCATGCTTCATTTGTTTTCACGGGGTTCTTGAAGTTCAGACTAAGACTTACTCTTCGATATCTGTTAATAGAGATAGCTGCAATTTAGTTTAAAGAACAATTTTTACTAGTATTATTGTGTAAACGTTTTCTTTTTGATTTAAAAGTTTGTTTTTAACATTCCTTAATTAACGTACTTTCACGAAAAATACATTTGACAACGTTGGTTTCAATCAAAATTATTACTGTCAAATTTTGACGTATGACTACCATGTTTCATTTCGTTTAAACCCTGCTTCTTCGTGGTTATTTGTATTGTTTTGATTAGTTGTTGTGCTACTGTGTTTTATCGTTCCTTTGTTGTTATTTTATTCCTTCATAATGGATTTTACATTTAATGAATATGCCGATATGTACATGGTGTATGGTTTCTGTAATGGAAATGCTAATTTTGCACAACTACGTTTCCCAAATCGGAGACATCCTAGTGGAAATGTATTTCGAAGGCTGGATCAACGTCTACGTTAAACTGGCTTGGTTACTAAAAGAAATGCTAATGCTGGTCGACCAAGAGAAACGCGTACAATACCACTAGAAGAGCAAATTCTAGACGCAGTACAAGAAGATCCTTCCGTTAGTACCCGACAGTTAGCTTCAACCTTAAATATCCCTGGTAATAAGACCGTTCAGTTGGTTCTACAAGAAAACCTTCTTCACCCCTATCATGTTTGTAAAGTTCAGCCGCTCTATGAAAACGACAACATTTTTCGATTACATTTTTGTAATATAATGTTAAATAGAATTCAAGAAGATGGCAACTTTTTAAGATGTATTCTTTGGAGCGATGAGAGTATGTTTACCAGAGATGGTGTATTTAATACACACAATGTTCACCATTGGGCGGATGAAAATCAGCATGCATTTCGAGAATATGGTCACCAAAGGAGATTTTCCATTAACGTTTGGCTGGGCATAATAAATCACCGGATTATTGGGCCAATTTATCTAACAAATCGTCTTAATGCCAATGAGTATCTCAATGCATTGGAACAAGTTTATGACGAAATGCCACTGAATATACGCCATAACATGATTTACATGCATGATGGAGCTCCTGCACACTATGCTCGTAATGTAAGACAATGGTTGGATGAACACTTCCCAAACAGATGGATTGGTCGCGGCGGTCCTATCTTGTGGCCTGCGAGATCTCCCGATCTCAATCCTTTAGACTTTTTTGTTTGGGGTTTCATCAAGGAGAAAGTTTATGTAACGCCTCCTCAAGACGCTGACGAAGTCAGAAATAGAATTAACGCGGCAGTATTTGAAATTACACTTCAAATGCTCGAACAAGTAGTACAGACGATACCTCGTAGATTGCAACTATGCTTAGAGACAGATGGTTTTCAATTCCAACAATTACGTAGGTAATAGTGTCACTGATTTACTGTTAGATAAATATCCAAACAAAGAACTAATCGTTTCATAAAATAACTATAATTAAACATTTTTCAATATGTATTATTTTGACAATAAATAATTTGAAAAACAAATCATACCTCGCGTGATTTTTAGAATTTAAAACGTCAGATTGAACCAACTGATACTACTAATAATGAGTAAAATGCGGCTACAGTGTTGCCAAATGCATGTTTCTTTAAAATGGTTCCTGAACACATACGAAGCATGATACGACATTTTAACATTAAGATTTTTTATTCAGAACCGAACGAAGAATGTCGCTGCGTGTAGCTTTTCCGGCAATTTGTACACACGCGGTATAAGTTGGATGCATTTTAGATAATTTATTTGTATAACAGCATGCACTATTTCTAAGTACATAAGACAGTATTTAATAAAACTTTGATTGATATAAAATACAACTACAATATCGTACTTATATTTGGACGGCGTTATGCATCAAGCGGCCAAGCGCCAATTCCCCAAAATCGAGATATTAGTGTCATCTGATAGCTGAAACTCCAAACTATCAGCTACAATCTGTTTCCTGGTGTTTTATTCGTTAAAAACAATAAAAATGAAAGCGCCAATATTGATAACGCCTATTAGATGCATGCATCTCGAAACTTTGTATGCGCTGTAGCTCATTTTGGCAGAATGGAGCTTAGCCGTTTGATGTATAACACCGTCCAATTGGCCTCAAGCTGAAACTGAAAAAACAGTGGGCGGTATGAATAAAAAAGAGCAGATGCTATATGAGTCTGAGCAAAACCTCAAAGCATATGCTCATAGTAAAAGGTTGGAGTATAAGGTTTTGCTCCTGTTTGTATGAATAATGATATGCTTTTACTCATAAGCATTTGCTTACACGAAATGAGCATATGCTCAAAAAATTTTGCAGATTAAAATTAATAATTGTACGAATGATTCCAACTAAAATGTAAGAACGTTTTTAAAGTTTTAAAGTGTAAAAAATTAAAAAAGTGTGTAAGATTGACAAAATTTTTATTATTTTTGTCATCCCCATGTTGACCTGGGTGGGATTCGTAGATTCGGAAGTAAAACCTTTTGCTCACGACCGTGCTCTGAATATGGGCATGAGTAAGAGCTTTTGCTTACTATGGAGTATATCATCCGGTCGGTATGAATAAAGCAGAGGTTTTGCTTATGATTTTGAGCAAATGCTCTGCAACTTGTGCATCTGGTCAGCAGTAGATTCACCGTGCTCATGCTCTTCGCTAATTTTATGATGGCTGAAGTTGTTAATGTACGTGCACAGAAGCATTATAAAGTACGATGATTATAAAAAAAAATTTTCCACAAACGTCAAAAAAGATGACATTTACGCATCACTATCGATACGCGAAGTGCTCTATTTTTTAACGAAACATCAAAAAACTATTTTTTAACACTGAAAAAAAAATTTCTTTAATACGTGAAAAAATGATATAAAAAATATTTTTTGAACAGTAAAAAAATATTTTTTTTAACACGTGAAAAAATAAATTCATTTTTTTGTGTATTAGTTTCATTTCTATAATTTTATTTCCATAAATCAGTTTCTTTTTTTGACATTGTCGAAAAAACGTTATTTGTATTTCGTGTCAAAATTCGTGTTTTTATGATGCGTTCGATTGTCTTCGACCAAAATTTACTTCTCACGAGCCATAAAAAACACTCATTTTGCCCACTTAATACAAAAATAACTATTACCGATTTGAGAAAAGAAATTTGAGATGGATCGTAACTCACCTTTTAGGTGAAAATAATGAAAATAAAAGTGCGTTTATCATCAAGTTATTTTAAGTAATTTGAAACGTCCCATAAGAAAATGAAAATTTTTTTCCAGTACATTACAAATCCTGGCTTTCAAACTGGAGTTGGCGAAAATTAGGTATTCATTAGTCGATTGTACCAAAAATTTCCGGTCGTTTTTGCAACTGAAAAGCTATTAATAGATTGTCACTTGATTCGTTCCTTTCTCATCATCAAACGACATATTTTTAGTGAAAAATATGAACTACTCTGTAAATTAATTCCGATGAAATAAAACGAGTGTCCACAAAAGGCGTAGTACATAACACTACTCGAAAGAGTAAAAGAGAGATAGTAAAATCGTCGTGGAAAGAACGCACACATCCGTTTGAGCCGGGCTCTGTGTTTAATTCGGACATTCTAGAATTATTTTGAGCATATGCTCAATTCATGTGAGCAAATGGTTGTAAGTAAAAGCATATCGTTATTCATACAAATAGGAGCAGAACCTTATACTCTAACCTTTTACTATGATCATATGCTTTGAGATTTTGCTCAGACTCAAGTAGCATCTGCGGTGTGAAAGAAACGTTTATAGCTTTCTCAGAACCCAAAACCTCGAAATAGCACGTTTTCGAAAGTGCTTTATTGTTGTGTTGCCGAAATCTAATAAAGTAATTAGGTAAACGACAACGGACCATTGTCGGCTTGCGGGTCGCAACATAAAGGAAATACAAATAATATGATAATAAAAAATAATAAAAAATGTTATGGATGCAAAGAAAAGGAACTGGACTCTGTTTTTATACGAAAGTCATTTGCTTTCCTCATTGGCCAAACGTGTGCATTTAGCCGTTTAGACCCTTCGCCTGATATTTCACGTGCCGGTGTTCCCTAAAAAACGCAAACAGATGCACAAGTTGCAGAGCATTTGCTCTAAATCATAAGTAAAACCTCTTCTTTATTCATATCGACTGGATGATATGCTTCATAGTGAGCCAAAGCTCTTGCTCAGACTCGTACTCAGAGCACGGTCGTGAGCAAAAGGTTTTACTTACGTTTTTATTCATAGAACGTGGTAGCATATGCTCGGAATTGTGCGAGTAAAAGGTTTTGCTCTCTTTTATTCATACCACCCAGTGGAAAGAGTTTACTAAACATGTAAACATGTAATATTACTTTTACATATAATTATTTTTCCCCGAAAATGGCTAAATAAATACAGTCAAGTGACTAAATTTGCCACAGATTTTGTCACTAAACTGTATAACAATACCAAATTTAAATATGTATCATTTTTTAAATATTTTAATTTTTTCATTTTGTTTTTCAACAAATTTACACCTTAGCTACTGAATTTTTTTAAAACAAAAATTGTTTTTCTCCAAACGTCATAAAAGTGGCATTTAAATGACAGAATGTTGCTAGTAGAAGTTTCATTTATATGCTTAAGCAGATAAAGTACTTTATATGCTTAAGCATATAATATTTTATATAATATTTTGAATTATCAACATCATGTCGGAGGTTTAACAATGTCCTGATCATCGAATAATGCGACCATAAGCTTGAACTTTTCATCCCTTTGGCCATCTCCGAAAAATACGCCAGAAGGACACTTTCTGAATAAACAAATACATTTTTTTTCAAACACCATGTCATGAATTTCTTGAACGCTGCTTCATATACACCGCTTGACTTTGTAGGAAGAAGATTTTCAATCTCGGCTCTTGCTATTTCGGCTATTTCAGGCGGAGTTAATTGAATTTCGTCTGAATTAGACATTGCCAAAAATTGACTGACTTTTCTCAATCAATAATTTGTTGTTTGGTGGGTTGCTACGGTAATATCTAGAAAGTGTCTATCAGGCAATGCGATTTTCGTATAAGTGTAATGTTTCCCGAAATAACCTTGTTAATTAGATACTTATTTTTGTATTATAATTTTACACGTTTGGAGAAAAAATAACATATATTATTCGGAGTATAACCGCTTTATGTGCTTCGGCTGATTTGGCTGCCTCACTACGATCGGCAATCAACCTATCAGCCACAGCACATAAAGCTTTGCTTATACTCCTAATAATATAAATAACTATTTTATTTAATACTTATGCCGGTGTTCTTTATTTATTTCAAATTGTATCGGTTTTTGACTTGACTTGGTATATACTTTGTTTTAGAATGTAATTTATATTCCGGGTGGCAATAGTAGTATACCTTCAAATTCAAAATCGACTTCAACATCTTTCACTAATAACGAACAGGAATCGTTTGAACGTGACGAAATTTTGTCACTGCCTGGAAGTTTTGCAGAGACAGTAGATACATCTTCTTCCAATAACTCTGCGCTAACTATTGCCACATACGACTTGAAGAAATTTTTAGACAGCTCAAATGAGGGCGTGAAAATTTATAAACACTACACCATTCACAAGGAATTAAAAAGAAAGTTACTAGTAGACCTTATAATTGGTAACGAATTAAGAAATGATCCTGATAAAAGGTAAAAACTATTAGTACTATAGGGGACATAATTATTTTGCAATTCATTTTTAATTTTTTTCGTAGAATATCTGCAGAGCGCTTTACTTTAATTGCAAATTCTATATGTACTGTGTTTCCTCTGGAATTTGCAGCCAGCTACTATTTGCCTGGATATAGAAATGGCCGTGGAAAAAATATTTCAGCTCGGGGATTGCTTTGGAATAAATATTGCAACACAAGAACGTGTTATAGAAATTTAGGAATTATCCCGAAACATAAACCAAAAAAAATTCGAAGTGAAGGTAACAATTTGTAAATTTTTTATATTGTATCCGGCTCCTCTCTAATTGGTGTTTTTATAATTTTTTTAACATTCATAAATAAGGGTGGACGGAGAAAGGTAATTAAATAAATAATATTAATTTTTAGAAACTGGAGAAATTATTCAACCGGTTGTTGATGAGTGCGATGTTGAAAAAATTAACTGGCTGCAAAAAATATAAATCCATGGCCAAAAGTCGAAGATTTGTGGAAGGCAACTTCAAAATTGATTGAAAAGTTTCATAGAAGGGAAAACTGAAATACATGAATATTTTAAATTATATTCGTGTATCACACAACCTTTGGGATATACACTAGTGAGTAGCTTATGTTAATGTTTTCATAATTTTTCTGTCCAATTTTTTTAAATTTTAACAGATTTTGACCACATTTTCCCAAAAAAGACAAACCTGCTGTTTAGTGAATGGCCTTCGATATATAAATATGCAATTAATTTGGCCAAAAAGAAATCGTGCCAGATAATTCTAGATATTTTTCAAAAACAGGCAACTGGTATTGCAAGTGAGAATAAAAATTGTTAGTAAGCCTGGGATTATCGTAATACGAAATGTATAGGTAAATTAATGTAAATTGTATCTTTTTAGATGTTGAAGAAAATATTGCATTTTTGGTTCTTCCTCTTTTATTTCCAAATATAGTACGGAGGACCAAACAAAAATCTTCAAAATTTTCACGGATTGAAATGAAAAATTCTTTCATCCAATACATTGAGGTAATTAATATTGATATTTATGTAATTCACTTTAATGTAAGTGTTTCTCAAGGCAGAAGAAGACTTCAACATTTATTTAGAAGCTAATGAAAAACGTTTAAAGGCTTCTAAAACGAATGAACAACCCACCGTTTATGTTTGTGGTGATCTTTAACCAAATGTGTGGATTTGTGCTTCAAATCATATTTTGTGTTAAATGCGAAGTACCCATTAGAAAGCGAGCAATGGTAGTATTATTACAGAGGATCTAAACCCGGACTGTGAGATAAAGTGCCGAATGGTGATTGCGCGGGCAATTTTTAATAATATGAGACCCCTTCTTTGCAATGACAACCTGAATCTGAAGTTAAGACAACGCATTGTTGAATGCTATGTATGGTCGGTATTGCTGTACGGAGTGGAGCCGTGGACTCTAAAGGTCAGGACAATGAACCAACTGGAGGCTTTCGAAATGTGGCTTCACAGAAGAATGCTTCGTATTCCGTGGACACAACATGTTACAAACGAGAATGTACTACAAAGAGCAAACATCGAAAGGCAACTCTTGACGACCGTAAAATGCCGAAAGACATCATATCTTGGACACATTTTGAGAGGTGATAAATATCGTCTGTTACAGCTCATACTAAAGGGCAAGATTGAGGGGCGCCGTGGAATTGGAAGGAAACAACAGTCGTGGCTCAGAAATATTCGGGATTGGACCGGCATAAGAAGGGCTGGTGAACTTTTTCGATTGGCCGAGGACCGTACAGCTTTTGCCATGGTGATCGCCAACGTCAGGGAGACCGGACAAGGCACATGAAAGAAAGTACGCTTAAATCTTTAAGAAAGCATATGAAAATTCACGCTGGAAATACCCAAAATATTGGCAGGAAATTTCCAGTAGCTTCTCAAACATATAAAAACACGAACAACACAATTCAGCCATTTTGTATGTGAATTAATTTTAATCTTGAAACGGCTGCTGCATTCTTAACCCGGAACATCCCAAAGTAATTTGTGCGCCCTGAATCTCGTCTGCGGCACGCGTTAAAAAGAACAAAGGGGACACCGAGAAATTTTGAAGCCGAGATTTTTTTCGAATAACCATATTTCTAAGTTGCAGTAAATATTGGGCTTAAAATTCTTCCGACCACCGATTCAAATTATTGCGGCTCTTTGCGAATTCGCTATTTTCACATTAAACATATGCGTGCGGGCTGTAACTTGTAGCGCATGCATCCGTCAAATCCCGAACCGCCCGAGCTTGAAATGCGGACTTCAAATTTATGAGAATTCATTATTTCTCAGATTTCCAACTGTCAATTTGTAGCGAGGGGCTGAAAAGAGTTAGGGCGAACAATACGCAATTCGAACAATCGCCCGCGCCTAGATTCTCAAAAAAATTTCTAAAACCGTTTGCAACATAGGTTAAACATACGCACGATGTGTGGGCACTAAATTAATGTCGCCCACTGCACGCATGAAGTGAGCATTCTTTATTTCACAGATTTACGACGAATCCATTGCGCGTGCTAAGGGTTGAAAAGAGTTACAGTGAACAATACGCAATTCAAACAGTAGCCCTTAAAACATTTTGCATGAATGGAATTCGATCATTTGTGTGACGGCAGTCGCCGACTGTGGTGCTCCTATAATCTTTTTTCAACCATCCGTGATTTTTTAGCCTAAACAAATCTTGACGCAAAAATTACATCCTACTCAGCATGAATACATATCAGTTGGCACATGTCGGGTGATATATGTAAGTGTACCACACACACCGAAAATTACAGGAATCGACTCGCTAGGCTGCACCCCCAACCCACTTGTATAAATACAAAATTTTCAATCAGTTTCATGAAGTCCGCTCGAATCTTCTACCCGAGTTAGTCGATTCGTAGGCGTAAATACTTTTCGTGTGTGTTACTTAAACCCTAAAGTTGCATCTCATATTCGTATGCAATGGATGTTGCCGAGTATGGGTCGGAAGTAATGAAAATATTCACAAAAGCTCTCGCCGTGATACGCCGCGACGATCATGAAAGTATTGCATTCTTTATTCGCGAGGGGCATCGCCACACGCGTGTGATAAATAAGATATTACGTGCAGCCGGTACGACGGTCGCACAAAAACAAAGCGCGTTATCGGCAATTGGACAAATCAAATGTCTAATTGCGAAGTTTAAAAATTTGAATCGCGTTGGACGGGGCGAGCGAGCCGGTAGCGACCGCGTTGCTTGGCGCGATATTAATCCGGCATTCAACTCGTGCTTGCGTACAGGGGGTCAATTCTCGAAAATCGCACGAATACGCTCGTGGACGAATCAATTCGTTAATCGTTTCCGTATACGAATGCGGAATAGATGAAAAAGCGAATTCTTGAACCGTCGTCGAACAGTGTAGACGAGAGGATCACCGAAACGCACGAACGATCAGATGTTGGGAGTATGTTTCTTCTTAGTTCATACACAGGCATTTTTTGACCAATCACCAAGTAGGTATTTCTAGGAATTTTAGTTTTATCGCAAGCTCAAAAAGTATTGCGTCAAAATACTGCCAAATTGCACATTTTGATTACCAGTATTTGTGTGAATTTATGATATTGTGTATTGTGTGATAATGAAAAATGGTAAACGAAAAAAAGGGAAATAGGTAACTTTCTATTGATTATAATATGTGTAAAATAGATGTAAAATCACAGTGATTCATATAGGTCCAACGATGGGGACAAGAATGAGAGAAAAACTGCGAATGTGTCACAGGAGCAAAGAAAATTACTCGTCGATGCGGTTTTAGAAAATCAAACGTTAATTCGGGGCAAATTAACCAATTCTACGACAAAAATAGAGTACAGTAACATGTGGAACGAACTCACTCTGAAGTTAAATGCAATACCGGGTTCCAATAAAACTTGGAAGCAATGGAGAAAAGTAAAATTTATTTATTACATTTATTGTTATTCATTTACTTTGTTTAACCTTTTTTAATAGTGCTGGCAAGATATACGTTCGGCAGTTAAGGGGAAAAATGCCGAAATAGCTCGACATCGACGGGGGACTGGAGGTGGAGGACCCTTGAACCCGAAAAATGAGCTCACTAATTGGGAGAGTAAAGTATTGGAAGTAATTGGACCTACTGCCAGTGAAGGCATTAATGTCAAAGAATCCAACACTGCGTTTGACTTTGGTGATGGTACCCAAATAGCTCCGAGTACTAATAGTAGCGCAGATGATGATGTAGAATCTGCGAGAGATATAAATGCTTCACCAGCTGCTGAGTGCTCTGGTACAGCCGTATTTGGTGAAAGGAAGTCTGCAAATGTTAGAAAGATTATTAAACCGAAACCTACAAGAGCGCACAATCGTCTGGCAACTACAGTTGTAGCAACTCAACAACTGGCGATGTTGTCTCAGGAAAGACTTAAAATGGATCAACAATATTACCAACAAAAGTTGCAGCTTTTGGAGCGAAATGTTATCGCCCAAGAAAAGATAGCGTCATCGTTAGAAATTTTATGTAGTAATTACAACAAACCGCTTTAGTTAAGTGTATGTTAAAATAAATATAAAACAGTTAATTATTGAAAATAATTAATTGTTATTCGACGCCTCACTGCTTCACCTATTAAGAAATCCCTATTTCTGTTGACCCCTTCTTGTATTGCAATTGCTGCATCTATTGCACCGAAATCTAGATTTTCGTCGCCCACTTCTGGTTCTGGTGGCGGAACATTATGGGCAATACACATATTGTGCAAAACTGTACAAGCATTTATAATTAATGCCACAATATTCGGTGAATAGTGTAACACACGATGTTTTAATAAACACCGAAATCTCATTTTCAGTAATCCATTACATCGTTCAATCAAACACCTAATCCGTCTGTGTGCCACATTATATTGGTCTTCGGGACTACCTGGTGCTGGATGTTCAAAGGGTGTCATGCAATATGACCTTAACGGATATCCAGAATCTTCCAGTAAATAATACCCTGTTTGTCCTCTGGCATGTATGGTTTCTAAAGTAGTTTTAGCATTACTATTACCCCAAATAAATGCGTCGTGTGTTGACCCCGGGTATCTGGCATTTACATTCAATATGGTCATATCGGGACCACAAATGAGTTGTGCATTAATAGAATGGTAATTTTTTCTATTCACAAATACATGTTCCGGATAAAGAGGGTCGTTTGTGGGAGGAGGCACTATAGCCACATGCGTACAATCCACACATCCAATTATCCCGGGAAAATTATATTTAATAAAAAACTCATTCCTTAGTTGGTTTAATTCTTCAAAATTGTTTGGAAATTTTACCCACCTATTGAAAATATCCCCCGTATTTAGAGCTCTTGCAACTTCGTTAACTGCCCGACTTACAGATGATTGGCTGACGTTCAAGTATTTATTGCTGGCTGTATCCATCTGATAACTGCCTGTTGCAAAAAAACGTAATGCGACCAATACCTTAGTTTGAATATCAAGTGCAGAAGCTCTCGTTGGATAAATTAAATATTCACTTAAACTAATAATTAACCCTTGCGTTAAATCTTTTGTTAACCGAAACATTCTCAGAAATTTTGAGTCGGACATCGCAAAAGGATCACAAATTCGAATGTTGTATTCTCTCACGACTTCTGCAGCCGCCTCCATTTCTTCTAAATTATTAATAACTTGTAAAAAAATATGTTCATCCAAACGAGCCATGTCAACTTCAGTCAAAATAATCTGACATTTGCTCGTGTGCGAATATCCCTCTCCGCACACATAAGCCACACGAATAATATCCGCACACGAATCTATTCGTTCAACCGTCAACGAGGTTTCGAGAATAGAAAAAAACAATTCGTACACGGATTTTTGCACTTTTCGTGTACGAACGCGATTCGTTTGGTTTCGAGAATTGACCCCCAGGTCTGATTATTAATTTACGGCATCTCGATATCAGGGGATTTCTGAATGACGCAGCCGCGTTAATTAAAACTCGCCTAACGAACGCCATAAAAAAGAGTGGCAATATTAAAGTTAACGTCATATTAAGTGCCGAGTACGTAATCGTTAAAGATGGTGAGGAGGTGCTGTCGGTGAAGCAATTCAACACGAAGAATAGCGCTTTATGCATAACTACAAATATCCCCGAGTGGTTTGCGAGTGAAATTACACGCCCATTACTGCTTCAAATGGACGAATTCTCGATGAAGGATTCCGGATGGGCATTGCGTGCTATAAACAGCTTAATGGTGAATATTAACAAATATAACCCCCTACATGCGGGCTCTTATTTGGAACTACCCGGTCAAATTGCGAAAAAAGAGGCCTGCATTAATGTGCGCAATTATGACAACGAGTGCTTCAAATGGGCTGCCCTATCGGCGTTGCACCCCGCAGCGGATCACCCACAACGTGTTTCAAAATATCATCCGTATGCAAACACGCTAAATTTTACTGGGCTGGAGTTTCCAATGACGTTGAATGCGATTCCGAAATTCGAGCGGCAAAATAATATTTCCGTTTATGTATACATTTTAAATATGCGTAAGAAGGCATTTACTGTCGCACCGACGCACATAACAGCGTGTAAGAAAGAGACGCACATCAATTTACTGCTACTACAAAGCAGCTATGGAGATGATGAGGAGAACGCCACGCCAATCACCCACCATTATGTGTGGATAAAGAACCTTTCGCGACTCGTAAGCAGCCCACTATCAAAATATAGGGTGAAAAAATATATATGTGATTGCTGCTTACATTATTTCCATACTCACGACGCACTTAATAAGCACCTGGTTGATTGCACCCGCCTAAACCATTGCAGGATTAATCTCCCAACGGCTAAAAATAGCAGCGTCATATTTAAAAACTTTAACCATAAGGAGATCGTGCCATTCACATCTACGGCGATTTTGAGTGTATTCTGAAGCGGGCAAATCAGGTATGTTTAACATAAATAATAATTGAACCGATTTTTAGTAGTTTTTATTACAGGAACAAGGTGCAAAAACTGAGGTGGTCCAAATACATGAGACATTCAGCGAGGGATATTACTTCGCATGCAGTTATGATGAGGGCCGTTCGTATTACCGCAGTTATCGAGGGGTGGAGCCCGCCAAATGGTTGTGGCCGAACTTCAGAAGTTGGGCGCCGGTACCGATGGAGCCCCTCACCACCTCCCAAATCGGCGCCTTCCAGAATGCGATCCACTGCCACATCTGTGAGAAGTCACTGCAATCAGATCGAGTTCACGATCACTGCCATCTGACGGGACGCTATCGAGGTGCAGTCCACAACTCGTGCAATCTAAATTACCAGCATTCACGCGTGATTCCCGTCGTATTCCACAACCTCAGCGGCTATGATGCCCAATTACTAATTACGGACGTCGCAACCTGTTTCGCAGGGCGAATTGAACTTCTAGCCCAAAACAAGGAGCGCTACATATCATTCGTCAAACACATCGACGACAGCGACATATCATTTCGCTTTATCGACTCGTTCAAATTTATGGCGTCATCCTTAGACAAGTTGGCGTCATATTTGCCGGAGGTGAAAATTGTTCGACATCAATTCAGCGACTTGAGTGACCGACATCTGGCGCTGCTGAGACGGAAGGGGGTCTTCCCATACGAGTTTCTCGATTGCATGGAGAAGCTGGAAGTGCGCGAGCTGCCCGAGGAGAAGCAATTTTTCAGCTCGTTGACTGGGAGCGACATCTCCGATGCCGATTACGAGCACGCAAAAATGATCTGGGCGCAATTCGACATCCGATGCCTGCGGGAATATTCGGACCTGTATTTGCAAACGGACGTGTTGCTGCTGGCCGACGTTTTCGAGAATTTTCGCCGGAACTGCATGCAAACGTATCACCTTGATCCAGCTCATTACCATACGCTGCCCGGTCTCGCTTGGGACGCCATGTTGAAGCATACCAAGATTGGGTTAGAGCTTCTCACAGACATCGATATGGTGATGTTCGTCGAGCGTGGAATCAGGGGCGGACTGAGTCAGTGCAGCAATCGCTGTGCCCGGGCAAATAACAAATACATGCCTGATTACGATCCGAATGAGCCCTCAAGCTATCTGATGTACTTCGACGTCAACAACTTGTATGGGTGGGCCATGATGCAACATCTCCCAACTGGCGGCTTTCGATGGGAGGACCCCGACATCAATTGGGACATCGCCGACGATTCGCCTCGCGGATACATCCTGGAGGTGGACTTGGAGTACCCCGACAAGCTGCACGACGCCCACAAAGATCTCCCCTTGTGCCCCGAACAGATGAAACCGCCCGGATCCGCCGAAAACAAACTTCTCGCCACTTTGTCGTCGAAATTCCGCTACATAATCCACTACCGTAATTTGCAGCAGGCGGTGAAGTATGGGGTGCATATTACCAACATTCATCGAGTCATCAGCTTCAATCAGTCACCCTGGTTAAAGGGCTACATCGACCTCAACACCGATAAACGGAAACACGCCTCCAACGACTTTGAAAAAAATCTGTTCAAATTAATGAACAATGCAGTTTTCGGGAAAACGATGGAGAATGTGCGTAATCGGGTCGATGTAAAATTGGTCACCAAATGGGCCGGTCGATATGGCGCTGAGGCACTCATTGCAAAACCGAACTTTCACAGTCGCATGGTGTTTAGTGAAAATCTCGTCGCGACACAACTGGCAAGAACCGAGGTCCTCATGAATAAACCGATCTACGCCGGATTTTGTGTATTGGACTTGGCGAAAACGTGCGTCTATAATTTCCACATCGACTACATGTTCCGCGTATTTGGAACTAATTGCAAGCTGTTGTATACCGACACCGACAGCCTAATTTATGAAGTGCAGTGCCCCGACATTTTTGCGATAATTAAGCGGGATATTCAACATTTTAACACGTCGGACTATGATCCCAATAATCCGTATGGGATACCGCTGAAAAATAAAAAAGTTGTGGGTCTTGTGAAGGATGAGTGCGCCGGGGAAATTATGACTGAATTTGTCGGTTTACGCAGCAAGATGTACAGCGTGCGCGTCGGCGGTGTCGATCGTATGAAGAAGGCGAAAGACGTTAAGGCGTCAGTTGTGGTTGATATTATAGATGGCATTCTCGAAAATGTTGAGAGAAATGCAGCATCGAATAAAGTAGGTGAATCAATTTTGGATGAAATAATTCACAATAAAAAGTAAGTCATAAAATTTTAACGCTAATTTTAACTAAAATGTATTATTCTAATTCTACACAGTTTCCGGCAATCGGTTCCTGTCGTTTTAGGAAAAGACCCTTATGACTTCACTTGGGGATCATTGGAGGAATATCAGGAGTATTTTATTCAAATCGTGATATTGCGTAATTTACTAATAAATCGTTTTATACAGAATTATGGACGAAACACTTACTGTTAAGTTCCACAAAGAGGAACAAAATGTCGATGGCTACCGTATTGTCGACATTGATTATTTTTTAAAGCAAGTTTTGAACCTTCAGGTGGACCATTCAAGAAAATGCACTGGAGGGATGTTACAACTTACAACAGAAAAAAAAAATGGATTAGTTAGTACATTCCGATACTGCTGTAATATTTGCTCAAAAGTATTCTTGGTCCATACTGAAAAACCGGCTCTACCAATTATAAATAAAGCGGTTGTTTGGGGTACATTATCTAGTGGCAGTGCTTTCACACAAACAGCGGAATTAATGAGTGCTCTTGATGTTCCAATGATGTCCAAATCTATGTTCTATCAATATCAAAGGGAGTTAGGAACTGTACGTTTACTTATTAATCTATAAAAATTCCAATATAAAAATAAATATGCATTCCAGGTTTGGGCAGAAAACATATTCGGAGAGATGGAGAAAACTGCCAAGGAAGAGTATGACTTGGCCGTCTTAAAGGGGCACATTGATGAAAATGGAGTCGCAAATGTCACCGTTATTGTTGATGGAGGGTGGTCGAAAAGAAGCTTTGGCCACTCCTACAATGCTTTATCAGGAGTTGTAAGTTCCTTTCAAGCAATTTCTTTGTTAAAAATATGGAAATTTATTATTTTAATTCAGGCAGTAATAATTGGGAAAGCCACTGGAAAATTATTGTTTCGCGGAGTTAAAAACAAATACTGCTCCATTTGTGCCAGGGCCGAAAACAAAAATGTAACAGTAAAGCAACATGCTTGTTTCAAGAATTGGGATAAATCGTCATCATCAATGGAATCAGCAATTATTGTCGAGGGGTTTAATGCCAGTGTTAATGCCTACAAATTAAGGTACACGAGATTCCTTGGTGATGGAGATTCATCTGTATTCGCAGAAATTAAGAAAAATGTCCATTATGGAGCTGAGGTAAGATGCTATGCAAAAAGTTGTTTTTCTATATTAAACAAATCACAGGTAGAGAAAAGTGAATGTAGCAATCACTGCATTAAAAATTACAAAAAGAATTTAATAAAAATTAAAAACGACACTAAGGGAGTGTCCTTAGAAGCTCGTAAACTTCTAACGCGAGAAGTAATAAATCAATTGGCCAAAACAGCTCATAATGCCATTTACGCAAATGTTTACGGAGACGTGAAACAATTAAAGGATGATATTAGAAATTCCGTCAATCATGTGTTTGGCAATCACGCTAAATGCTCCCAGTATATGTGCGAAAAAGTATGTCATCAAGTTGAAGCATTTGCTGCTGTTTCTTCAATTTATTTGATTCAGGTGGGCGACGTATCTGCAGATCGAACTCCTGAACTATTATCATCGGGAGCGTCACACCATCTTCACGGTATATTATACTTGCTGCTCACTAAAGCTCATTTGTTGATCGAAAACGAAACGAGCAATCGAGCTGAGACGTACATTAACGTTTTGTGTCGTTTCAACATGGGCAAACGCTTAAATTTCACGCAGCGTGATTCCTTTACAATTAGGAATTATTTAACAGGCTTGAGGTTTAATAAAGGAATTTCATGGCATAGCGAGGTAAATATTTATATAAACAAATTTTTGTGGTAAAGCGATTGGTAGTAATTTCCGCTTATTTAAATCTTTTGCTAAAAATAATAACTTCTTTCTTTGTAATTAACTCAAAGTCCTAGAAAAAAACATTTAATCGCAGTCCAGGAAAAAATTTAAAACGCTTCATGGAGCAGCAGGAAGCTTCTTCTTCTGCAAAAAGGCAGAAATGCAAAGGAGAACCGAGAAAAAAGTCATGTGTGTCGAAAAGACGGCTTAATTTCAACCCCGAAAAAAATTATGACTACGGTCCAAATATTTCGGAAATTTTTTTAGTAGACGAGGAAATCACAAGTGAAGTTGAGCAACTAATGGAGCGTCTGCAAGTAAATATTACAAGCTATATATTTATTATAAAAATAATGAGCAAATGTTTTTGAAGGTTACACCTGAAATACAGCAAGATTTAGCGCAAAGAACAAAAAACCAATTTGACTGTGCACTATATCGTACCGAGAGAGCAAATCGTCTCACTGCTTCAAATTTTGGAGCAGTTGTAAAAAGACGTGATTCAACCTTCTGCGATGGATTAGTAAGGAGTATACTTTCAACCAGCATTATAGACACTCCGGCTATTACTTATGGAAAGTCTAAGGAAAGCACGGCCATTAAAAAATTTGAAACTAAATTCAGCAAAAAAGTTCATCGGGCCGGTCTATTTGTTGACTGCGACAATGGGTACTTGGCGGCTACTCCAGACGGTACCTATACATTTTTATCAGTACACACAATTTTATCTTCAATTTTTATTTTAATTATTACTTATTGTAGGTATAATTAACGACGATGAAATTGTTGAAGTCAAGTGCTTCTACAAAATTGCATCATTAGGATATGATTTCTTAGAAGCAGTAAGAGAAAAAAATACCCTGCTTAAAAATCGACGAACACAACGTGATAGCTCTCAATAAAACACATCATTATCACTTCCAGGTAACAAATGCTGTACACATACATATTAGCTAAAAATACATTATATAACTACAACTTAGTAATTGTTTTATTTTAGATTCAAGGTCAACTCGCAATTTCCAGAAGAAAATTATGCTATTTTATAGGATACAGTGGTGATCACAATCAGCTACATGTAGAACTTATACCATTTAACGAAAAATTTTGGAATGATGAAATGTTACCGAAATTGAAAAGGTTTTATGTTGAGTGTTTGGCACCAGAAATAGTAATGAATAGACGATCAAAAAATTTAAAATGTCGCGATCCAAATTACATCATAGAGGCTAAAAAAAGAACAACGAAGAAAACAAAAAAATAGAGCGATGTAAAATGTTTTTACGTATACCATTTACAGTAAAGTAATAACGCTGTTATTTTAGGTGTGAGTTGTTACCGGACGGACTCCCGCAAAGCCACCCGGTCACGACAATAAGGAAAATAGATTTCATCTAGGTGCCTATATTCGCAGGGAAGCCGCCTCCATCCAGATGTGGCTCCAGAACGGTAAGCGGAGAGTGCGTTTAGTCAGTAAAAATCTGACATAACCACTATACTATATATATAACTATACTTTGTACTTTCGTTTGTAAAGTACCGACTGACGCCGACCATTGTATGCTACAGCCTTCAATTGATTATTGAAACTAACATTTAAATTTACGAGTTCGCGTCACCTCTAATTTGAATAATTTATCGACAGATCAATCCTCAAAAACAATTGTAAAGCATGTTTGTAAATGTCAGAATTTTCATAATTCACAAATTGCAGGCCCGTCAACGAGAAATGTGCCATATGTTCCACCAACTCATACTGGGGGCCTATCAACACGGAATGAACCATACATTCCAGAGTCACATTCAGACTATGATGACGAAATTCACAATGATATTCCATCGCAAGTTCAAGTTACATGAACCGATAATAACAAACTATGAACTAAATACTCAAAATTTTCCTTATCAAAATATTATTCCACTGTTATTTCATAGTTTTAAGTCTTCACTTCTGTCGGCAGTCCCACTGCTAATTTTTGACATTTATAAAGTTTTTTTAATTTATTGTTGTTTGTATTATTTCTTGCAGTTTTGTTGTTATTTTGTTAACATATTGTTATTTCATTTCTAATTTTCTAATTTTTGGGAAAATGCATTCTACAGTCCTTTATAAATATTTAATAAAAAAAAATTTTATTAGAAGAAACGCATTTTTAATTTAAAAGAAGCTTTAATCCTGCGTGGATAATTTTTGTACAAATTATGCAAAAAAATATATTCAATAATCAAATAAAGTTAAAATTTGTGTCGCAGCCATCGGTATTTAACTACAGCTACGAACCTGCTCCATATCACAGATGGTCTGACAAAGTGGACACACGATTAGTCTAAATCACTTTCTAAAAAATGTTTATTGCAAATTCTTGCATTTTGTCCTGGTTGAAATGATTGCCTTTTACAAAAAGTAATAAATTCAGAATAGGTACCTGCTAAAATTGTCACGATTTGAATAATTTGGTCAGTCACCCTTTAAAAGTAACCCAAAACCAGTCAGCTGCCTCACAAAAACCGAAAATACTCTTTTATAACAAAACAAACAGATTGCATTTTTTCCCCGGAAATCCAGCAAGAATTCGACAGGTCGTCTCTTTTCAACACAGCGTGAAATGCAAGCTTTGAAAAGGGCGGAAAAAATGCGACCTAGTTTTTTATGAGGGTTCTTTTTTGCACCGTGTAAATCGTTTAGTAGCCTACTTATTTGTGTGTGATCCCTCCGAAGTCATTTTTTATTGAGGTTAAAAAATTTATGTTTACAGTTGATTGGTAGTATAATAAAGGACTGTTTTGGCAATTTTGATTTATTGTTCATTGTCATGCCACCATTCATCTATTAAATTTCCATTCAACCTGTGCGTAAGATATTGATAATGTTCTATTTACTGTCTGACTATTGAGTATTCATTTATTTGATTAAGGATATGTTATAAATAAGACAACACGTAAAAACGAGGCATTCAATATATTCAATTCATTCAATTCTACGCAATTCGTTGATTAATCTCGAAACCATTACATTCTGTATTTTAGTTGTTACATATGTTTAATTATTAATAAATAAGTTAAGGAAATGTTCAATTCTTATTCCACATCAACGAAATCTAAAAACTAGTGCGACAAGCCTTAACAAAAATTCCGGGTCCATCACACAGGCACGCGCCGTTCCTTGTATTTTCATAAATAACAGAAAATACATTGTATTTTGTGACCCACAAAATCTCTCACGTGTTTTGGATCTAATTGTTTTATGACGCTCTATTTTGTAGTGCGATTACATTGGATTTGGAAAATAATTTCATGTGTGTTAATAATTCGTGAAATTCAAATGCACCTGCTAGGGGAATCGCCCTTGAAAAGGGCAACTTTTATCGGCATTTAACTACAGCTGCTCCATATCACAGATGGCCCGACAAAGTGACCTCTTTTTAAAAATTGCTACACTACAAGCCCTAACTAAAACGGACCGTTATGGAAGAAATCTGCCCTTTTTATGAAAACATGGCTGACTAAATTCCAATTCTGTCTTGATAATTGTAAAAGCACATAACAGCTAAATAATTCGCTTATTTGCGTTGAATTAGGCACCAAAATAAAGAGAATGTTTTTCTTCATAAGATAAGCTATTAATAAGCTTGCAATTATTTATATATTGGATGTAATTACCATACAAAGTAGAAGATTTTGGGTTCAAAAAATACCTCATTTTCAACATTTTTTCTTCATATGATTAGGAGAAATTTCAGTTATTAAAATCAACTTGTAACATGGAGAAAGGTTTATAGATTATGCCGATATTTTTTTTTTATCAGTTTGTTGCTTATTAACGGAGTATTGTGCTCTTAATTAACAGCGCGTTTGCAATGTAATTGGTATAGCCCAGACCGCCACCTTAAATAAAATGTTAAAAATCATTTCGAGATGTCGGAGATTTCTAAAACTAAAATTGCCAAAAAATGAGAGGGCAGCATTTCCAAAGTTCGTGTCAGTGGAAGAGATGAACTAAACATTGCAAATGTGCATCAAACAAGTTCAAGAATACGAGTTTAATGAAGACATTAATTCACTAAGAGTAAAAGGTTACGTTGCAAAACGGAGCGCGTTATACACTCTTTATGCGTTTTTAGACGAAAATGGCATTTTAAGAGTGGGTGGACGCATAAATCTGGCTAATGTGGACTACAATCAAAAGCACCCAATTATTATGCCCGCTAAGACTCATCTTAGTAGACTAATAATCGCAGATGCCCACAAAAAGACCTTACACGGAGGACCACAAATCATGATGAGCTTTTTGAGATCCAAATTCTAGATATTGAGAGCACGTGATATGGTCAAATCACATTATAGGAGTTGTTCACAATGTTTGAGACATTCGAAGGCAGCAACGAACCAATTGATTGGGCAATTACCAGAGGCTAGAGTAAAACCAAGCCGACCGTTTAAGACCTCAGGCGTGGATTACGCAGGTCCTATCAACATTAAGTTTTCACCAGGACGAGGAGCCAAATCCTATAAGGGATATATCTGTTTATTTGTGTGCATGGTGACCCGCGCGATTCATCTCGAAGCTGTGACTGATTTAACAGCAAGAGGATTTGTTGCTGCATTTAGGCGATTCGTATCACGAAGAGGACACTGTCAACACCTCTTCAGTGATAATGGTAGTAATTTTGTTGGAGCAGATGTTATGTTACGTAACATGTTTAACAGTGCCAAATCTGAGCTACCTAATGAAATAGCCGAGATCCTAAGTTTAGAATCAACGAAATGGCATTTCATTCCTCCAAGAGCTCCAAATTTTGGTGGACTTTGGGAGGCAGGCGTGCGTTGCGCCAAATCTCATTTAAAGCGAGTCATAGGGGATAGTACTTTAAACTTCGAAGAGATTTCTACTTTATTAACACCAATTGAGGCGTGCTTAAATTCGCGACCGTTATCAGTTCTCAGTGATAATCCAGACGATCCTCTACCCTTGACACCTGGTCATTTTTTGGTAGGGGAACCGTTAATAAATATTAGTGACGTAGACCACTCAGAACAAAATGTGAGCGGCTTAGATAGATGGAAATTGTTACAAAAATGTTAAACACCTTTTGGAAACGATGGTCGAAAGAATTTTTAAGCAATTTAAATCAAAGAAATAAGTGGTGTACTAAAAAACCTGAAATTGATGTGGGTGATGTAGTTGTAGTAAGAGACGATAACATTCCACCGGCCAAGTGGCTTTTAGGGAAAATAATTGAGAAACATGCCGGACCTGATAATGTAACGCGAGTTGTAACTCTAAAAACTAAGGGAGGTCTTTTTAAACGTCCTGTTAATAAACTTTGTGTACTGACTAAGTCAGAGTAATTAAACGCACATTGTCACGGTGGGCGGCTAAATAATAAACATTACATTAGTATTACATTGTCATTTTTGTTTATAAGAGATTAATGGCCGATTGCACCAACGTTCCTTAAATATAAGGAATCCTTTAAATCAACTTAAGGCAAACTTCAGTTTCACCAACGCACCTTAGCTCTAAGGAGTCCTCAACTTTTCCTTAAAGTTAAGTCGTCTGTTTCGCTTCCTTAAAATGTTAAGGAGTACTTTTTGAGGTTAGATTCAATATTTGTGCGCATCACCTGGTAATGTTTCGTCACTGACCTTGCTAGATTTAAGCGCGCTTTTTGTGAAAAACACGTGCCAGACTGTACCACCTGTTTTACGCCTTTCGTGTGATTCGATCGACGACTTGTGCTTTTAAAGTGAATAATTTATTATCTTGGTAAGTTTTTATTTATTTTATCACCTTTTATTATCTTAAATTTTATTTATCAGTACTATTGAAAATGGAAAAGCCTAAGCGCCAGAGAACCGGGAACTTTACAGAGGAAGGTAAAATGAAGCTTGTGGGCTTGATACAAAAATACCAACACAAGCTTCATAATAAAGAAACGGACTCTGTGACCAACAAAGAGAAGGAAAAATATTGGTCCCTCTTGGCGGATGAATTCAACAGTTCCTCGCTCTATAAAAGGTAATGAAATACATATTTTATCTTTTTTTGTATGATAATAAAGTAGGTTTTAACATATTTCTTGAATTTTTTAACAGATCAGTTCTATCCCTCAAAAAGTTGTGGAACAACTTAAAGAGGGATACGAAGCAGCGAAAGGCCAATGCGAGGGTCGAGCTGTTTAAAACAGGTGGGGGCCCTGCCACTGTTATAAAAACAAATCCTGTTTTTGAGGTAGTGGAAGGATTGCTGGGAACCGCTGCGACAGGTGTACCAAACATGTATGTATTTAATTTTCTTGATTAAACATTACTGACTCTTGCTGACTACGTTGAATGCAGCTATTACTAACAGTAATGTATTATAGGTTTGACAGTGACAGTTCATTTAGAAATATAAATTCACTGACTGTGAGTGTGGTCCCAGTCAAGCTCCAGAAACAATTGTCTATCAATTGGAGGATTTATCTCCAATTGATATATTGGAGATGAATCCTCCACTTGATAGACAATTTGACGTACAACTGGATACACAACCGCAAGCACCGCAGCCACCGCAAAGGTCTAGAAGACGTAGGCCTTGCTTGAATTCTGCTCCCACAAGCAGAAGCAACGTCTACGGAGCAACCCAAGTGTACATTGGCGATAAAAAAAAGTGGAACACCTAAGACGCCAAATTTTGGAAGAGGAACTGGAGCACAACAGAAAAAAATATAAATTAGATTTAGAAATACTACAGGAAAACGAGAATTAGAATTTTAAAAAATTAAATTAGAAATAGAAAATTTAGAGTTAGATAAAAAATTAAAATTAAAAAAAATAGATCAGTTTAAATAAATATATTTTCTAATCACACATTTTTAATTGAAATAATTGTTTACAATAGTATCTCGCATTAAATTTCCTCTTAGATCATTCATTTCTCCCATTTCTAATTGAATGATTTCATCTTCAATCAGTGGATTCTCGTCAGGTAGTTCCTCTCCACGATACAAATATTGTGCAAGACAGCACATGCAACAATGACGGTAACAGCAGTGCTTAATTTTAGTCTTATTCCATACGATAATATGGGAAACCTCCGCTTCCATACTCCATACTGTCTCTCAACAGTATTCCTTGTTAGTATGTGACTTGTTGTATCTCTGTTGGGCTGGCGTATTTGGGTTTAAATACGGGGTAAGCAAGTAGTTCTATAAAAAATTTAAAAAATATTCTATGAACATATTTATATCATTTATACCCTCAGAGGATAGCCACTATCTCCTAAAAGCATCCCATTGCCATATCTTCCACCCTCAAAAATTGCCCTAACTTCAGAATTATTAAAAATTATAGAATCGTGAGTGGATCCTGGCCATCTCGCAACGACATTTTGTATTCGCAGGTCTGGATCAGAAATCGTTTGTACATTTATGGAAAAATATCCTTTGCGATTCCGAAATAGTTCAGATTCTGGACCACCTACAAAACAATTAATAATTGGAAACCAATTAATTTTTGCAATAATCACCTGGTGATTGTATTTTTATATGGGTACAATCAAGGGTTCCAACAATATTTGGAAACCGAGCAATCCTGTAAAAATCTCTTTTTAAATTAACCACTTCGTCAAGATTGGGTAATTTAACATATCGTGGTCTCAAAGTAGCAATAGCTTCTGAAACTCTTTTTACTACTCTTGAGACTGTGGCTGGACTGACATTAAAGAAGTCTCCACACGTCAACAGAAAGCATCCTGTTGGATAAAATCGTAGAGTTATTAAAAGTTGACTTATTGGTGATACAGGATGATTTCTATAAACATAAATGTTGGCTACAACATTTGCCATTTTTTCTAGACTTGTTACCTGTTATCGGGGAACTCCAAATTCATTTCTATCTGCTCTAAAATTTCTAGTGCAAATTCTTTGGACACTCTGAAGCGTTTCACAAAATCCCTATCTTCTAGGGTTTCAAAAAAATTTTCAGTTTCTTTTCTTTCATATCGATGATCTATGTGATCAAGTACTTCAAAAATGTCAACAATTTCTTCCACATCATCTTCCATTATCACAAACACAAAAGTCACAAATTAAACACTAAACAAGTCTACCGAAAACGCACTAACAAAAGATAAAAATTAAACTAAAAAGTTAATCGAAAACACTATAAAAACGCACTAATTAAAACCACGATCAAAATTAACCAAACTACCTCGAATCGCACCTGATCTAAAGCAGAGTTTTGGCGCCATTTTATGCGGAGATACCACAGAAACCTGCAAATTTTATACAAAAAAAAACAGAAACCTGCCGAAAACAGAATTGCCACTACCATTTCTCCAGTAAAAAAAATACTTTGTTAAGGAATGACTGCTTAAGGAAAATTTTTGTTGGTGAAACGGATAACAGTTAAGGAACGTTCCTTTACTCAAGGATTCCTTTACTAAGTAGTGTGTTAAGGAACGTTGGTGCAATCGGCCCTAAGAGTGTTCATTTTAATATTATTTGAATATAATTGTAAATATTACTTGTACATATTTGTAAATATTAGGTGGTATTAGATAAGTATAAAGTATTACGAGTTTAAAGGACAAGTCCTTGGTGGGCGGAATATTCAAAATGTAAACGTTATTAGACGAGTAGCGAGAAAAAGAGAGAGAGAGAGTAAAAGAACATGGCAGCGAGTTGACATGCCGAACACAATCATAATGTCGAATGCTTTGTATGAATATTAATAAACGAAGTTGTTAACTAAGAGTGTTATTTTTCAAATTAAACAGAGTCCATTTTGGTGTCGTGTTGTTTCACGATTGCTAAATCCTCCATCTCACTTGATCGATGCAAGAATGTTGGCCTCACGAGTTTCATGAAGGGTTGTGGTATGTTTGCAATAGAAATTAGTTTACATGTCATCGAACTTCCCTCTTTAGGTATGACCTTTTGAATTTCCTGCACGGTTAACGGAAGCCATTTATGCAAATTTTTTGGACACAGAACTTCCAAATTTGCTTGAAGAAATTCCACTTGTTTTCCGTATTAACGACTTGTTTCAGTCGACGAGTTAGAGAAATTTTGGATCAACAATATCCCGATCAATGGATAGGTCGTGGCAGTCCACAAAACTGGCCTGCACGGTTCCCCGATTTAAATCCTCTGGATTTCTTTCTTTGGGGTCACGTTAAAAATGTTGTGTACAGGCGCCCTATTGATACAGAAGAGCAACTCAGGTGTCGCATTCAGGAAGCTTTTGCTACAATTACTCCTGAAATGGCTACAAATTCTAAACGGAGTCTGTTGTGGCCGGCACGGTTATGCTTGCAAATGAATGGGGGCCACTTTTGAGCACTTGCTCTGATTGCATTTATTTTTCGTTTCGTGATTCCTTTTAGCTATGTTGTTTCTGTTGTTATTATTATGTTATATCATTTCTCCTGTTTTTTAACATAAGTTCACGCGTTATAATAAAGGTTCTTTTCAGAACTACCATTTGTTGTTTTATTTAACAAACCTAAATTTGATTAAGATGATGGCGAATGTGACATCTTGAATGGCATCTGCCTTGACACTTTAGCGGGGATGTCATTCTGACATTATTTAATTGTGCCAATTTATAAACTTAGCAACCGAATTTATTCACATTAACACCTCAGAGTTCCCTTTCTAGAATCGGTGGAACTTAGATGTCTCACAACTCTCTTATGCAAGCCATTAATTGTTTTTCGTTTGCATTTTTAGAATCGTAATTGTCGTCGGCATTTGTCTGTTTTCTCTGGGACGCGAGTTCTGGGACACCCTGTATATAGCCACAATATAGTTTTGTGAATATAACTTTGTAGTTGTATAGAATACATTATGTGTGCATTGGCGCCTATTCAAAGACTACAAGTAGTGTTACATAAAAATTTTCTTATATTTAGCAAAACTTATTTTTCTGAGTGTACAATCCAACTTCAGTGTCAGAATACGCCTTTAATGAAGAATAAACGAGTAACCTACATGATACTGCAAATGAACATACAACTACACCTGAAGTGGATGACGTAGAGGACACTAACGATGACGATCTAATCTGTTCTGAAGAACCAAGCAGGAGTGCAAATTATAGCACGGAATCGATTCCTAGGAAACGCAAAACCGTCTTTGATGTTTCAGGAATAATGACACGAACTTTCAAAGAACCTCCATTAATAAATAACGCCACCGAATTGACTCCATCCCGTATTTTAAAAGAAATATCTCCTATTCCTCATAACCTTATGCAGATTCGTAAACGCGCCAAGCAAGTTGGTACATTATTAACAACTGATGAACATATTGAAGCAAAGAAATGCGCAGAAGAATTTTTAAAAAAGTAAAGAACAAAAGATTGTCAATAAAATAAAAAAGAAAGAAAAGTTGAGCCTAATCAGCGTAAACCAAAACCCTTATTGAAATGTACTGCAAGAAAGCGAACGTCAATTAGGATATCTGATAGCAGTGATGATAGCGACGTGTTGATTGCGGAGAAAACTATTACGAAACCAGACTTGCCGAGGACTGGCTTGCTGGACTGGGTCCATGAAAATTGTACTGCATTTAATAACATGTGCCCCAAATGTGACTCAAAGAAAAAGGCTAAGAATTAGGTTATGGCCACCTCTCCCATACTCCTATGGCCAACATACCCGGACACTCGGGGTGAGACCAACTGTGATTTAAAATAAATATATGATTATAAAGTTGATCTCGTCACAACTTGTTTTTTTTTTGCTAATTATAACAAAGTTAGAAGTCTAAAGTATAATTTAAAATAACTATATCAAAAGAAACTTATGTAGTTTTAGTCTCACAGACCCTAAAAAAAGCTGTGGCTAACTATTTAGGACGTACCCTAATAAAACTTGAAGACGAAGTCAAGGCAGCAGTCGCTGAAGAAAAGTTAAAGTAAGTGGTAACATACTTTGATAGAAGAAGTGAATAAGAAACTAGCCTGTGCACTAAAAACCAAAAATCTAGTTGATACCGATGTAGCAAAGAGTCTTCTCAAGTCAGCCAATAAAGTTCATGGAGAGCAAAATAATTTAAAATTAAAAACTCGGAAATTACAAATGATTGTTAATAAAAGAAAGAATGTAAGATCAAAATGACCAAAAAATACACAACAGAGTGATTAGACTGATTAGATTAGTTTTTTTTTTTAGTGATGTTTTATTTTGATGTTGTAGCGGCTTCAAGAAACCGGTTCGGGTGCTGAGGGTGGATACGAGGGTGACCCACATCCCTTATCAATAGTTCCCTTCGAGTGTTCATCAAGTACAGTTGTGTAGTGTATAATGGAAGTTGTAAAAAGAACCACCCTTCTAAGGTTTACATAAGACTAATTAGATTTAAAAATTAAGTTTGTAATAACTGGCGCCCAACAGCGACGGAATACACGAGCAAACAGTACGCAAGAATACATATCTTTTTCCCATTTGTAACGTGCTCCGATCGAACAAGGAATTCCGCCATTTTGGACACGAGAAAAAAATGGCGCCAAAAAAGATGCCACAAAACGAAGGAACCATGGACGCGGAAAATACCGCAGCCGCAGGAAGCGTGTTGCAGATGACACAGCAAAATCTGCAAGATTTATTACTAGGGATGCAGCCACAGTTCGCACACAGCGGTCGGAACTGACGCAGAACCATTCACAACGCGGCAGTTTCGTCTCGTGCACCAGCCGCTTTTCTGGGAAAGCCGTTGAAGACGTACGCGCATTCGACCATACCCAGCAAACATACAAAGAATGCGCGAGGATATCGGAAGAGAATGCGCTGCGAGGGTTTGCAATGGTGCTTGCGGAGGATGCAGCAATCTGGTGGCAAGGGATAAAAAGCAGCACGCGTCCTGGGACGAAGCGTTGGAAGCGTTAAGGGGTGCGTATGGTCCAGCAAAATCAGCCCCGCAAATTTACCGCGAAATGTTCGGCAAGAGCAAGATACACAGACGCCAACAGATATCTACGTATCGAAGGCGTGTGCGCTATTCGCAGGGCATAAAGAAAAGCCCAGCGCGACGATTCAACTGGATATGGGGTATGAGCTGTTAAATCAAAGGATTAGGAAACGTATCGCGCCCGAAAACCTGGAATCACTCGACGATCTCCTGACTCGCACGAGGGCAGTTGAACGCTCCTTGAAGGAGACTCCCCATGCGGAAACAAAGTCGCCGGACAGGCAGAAGTGTACCTTCTGTCGAAATTTCGGGCACGCTTATTAAGACTGTCAAAAGTGAAAGGAAACAGGCGCCAACGTTAGCGCAAACGCAACCGATGACGAAACCGCCACCTTTAAAGTGCTATGGATGTGGACCCTTAGGAACCACTCGTGCAAATTGTTCGAATTGCAGAGGAGGACAGAAAGCGCCGCGGGTGAGTGGCCAAGTCATGCTAAATTGCACTAGCATCCAGACAGCTCCCTCGGAGCCTGATACAACTAGACCGCTGCTCCCCTTCATGCTTCTGGGACGGAATGGAGACGCATACGCGGATTCCGGAGCCCAAAGAACTGTCGCAGGTAGGAGAGTGTATGACCTATTAAAACCCCTAGATTACCCTATGACAATGTCGGAGATACAGCTAGTCTTCACCGACGGCGTCGCCAGCACGCAATCGTTCTTACTCGCAAAGGTAGAAGTCAAAATTGAGAAGGATCCCGACGACATTTATCATCTTATCGAATCTTACGGGTAACAGAACTCTGCTTGGGGTAGATTTCTTGCCGGCCGCCAAATATTGTCGTCGACCATGGGCACCGCGTTTGGTTTTTCACGGACGAACCCGAAAAGTCCTTCGAGTATTCCGCTAACCTCAGTTTTCCGGGACCGATCATGGTGGTGAGTGTAACCACTTTACGAGAGGATGAAGGAGCAGCGTTAACCTCCGGTTAGTTCTGCAATTACAAATCATTTATTGCAACGATGGGTTATTTTTCCATAAACACAACAAAAAGACCTGATTAAACGTGGATTTATGGAGACATTTAAATTGTCGGGAATAATTGGTGGTATAGATTGCACTTTGACCATCCTTTGTACCCGGATATAGCTTACTACAATCGTAAGGGATACTGTAGCATTAACGTGCAATTAATTTGTGATGCTAATTTCAAAATTTTAAATTAATTCCATGAATTATGATAATTACGAAAATTAAGTTGCAACACAACTTATTCTCAATTTACCGACCAACAGTGCTGTTGTAATTGACAACGCTTCATATTACAACAAACGGCAAGTAAAATGTCCTACGTCTGCGACAACAAAACGTGAAATCCAGGAGTGGCTACGGAGCAAAAATATTTCCTTTAATAATAACATGTTAAAACTTCAACTCAATCAAATCAGGAGGTGCACCCTCCAGAAATCAGGGTAACAATCCACCAGTTGGCTTGCCGCTACCGAAATTTAAGGTTCCGACTAGTTCGGGCCTTAGAGATAACCCTCTATAATGAGGCTTTAATGCCTTTACCAGGGGCGGAAAGCAGACCTACCGCCGATAGGCCAACAATCTATCCTGGTTTTCGAGGAATGACTTTTCTAGTAACACTGAAAGATTAGCGAGTATGAGATTTAATAAGACAAATTGTGTGAATTGTTTAATAAAAATAAAAGTGTTCTAAATTTATTTGGCATTGATGTACAACAGTGCAAAATGAACAGTACAGAAATGTACAGTTCTAGTATCATGCCTCAAACCACAACGCCTTTTCAATGCCAGAAGTGCCAACGACATTTGAAATCAAGAGGCAGTTAATAGACACATGGTAGTTCATAGCAAGAAGGTTTTTGGATGCCAAACGTGCAGCGATAAGTTTAAACGAAAAAAAAATCTCACCCAACACATGGTGACCCATACCTATGAAAAACCTTACAGATGTATAGAATGCGAAAAATCGTAGAAGCGGAAGGGGAGGCTTACGCGACATGTGGCAAGTTATATCCCCGAATCATTCAAATGGTCTCTAACAAACGAACACCAATTTAAATGTTCACAAAAAAGTAATGGCAAGTTCATTGTGACACCTGAAAAAGAAGGTAAATTTAATTACTAATTGTTTTTTTAATTTTTCGCCTGGAAAAACACTAATCTATAATCATTCAGTACAAACTTGCAGACAAATGCAGTATACCGAATCATTCACTTATTGTTAGTCTTGTTTGATAATTTTCTGTTTCAAGAGTTCCTTACAGAAAAAGAAACCATTTCTATGAAAATGATATAGACGCTATATCTTTCGAGAGTGAAGTTAATTTTGAAAAACTAAATGTATGTACCTATATATTTTTTATATTGTACGTATTGTATGTATTGAGGATATATGTCTATACAAATATATGACCCTTCTACATACAAGCGGCCACCTGACTGAGCACGGTACATTACAGTTGACGATGTTTTGAGTTGCCTAGGGGAAGAAAACTAAACAAGTCTGTCACCTTTATTTACAAGATCCGAGTTTTATTTTTATTGTGAAGGTTATTTTAATGTTCCTACCCGGTAACACAATCGTGCAAGAAAAAGCTAAAGAAATAGCGCAAACGTTCGGAATCGAAGTGGATGAATTTTCTTGTTCTTTGGGATGGTTGTGGCGTTTTCAGAAACGACACAACACACACATGTACATCATGTACTTCGCTTTTTTCTTTTGCCGCCAGGAGTGGAAGATGAACCCTCCCCTTGATCTTCATCTTGTTTACATTACTCAATCAACTTTCTTTCGTTTCTTACATGGGGGTTGGCTAACGAATAATAGTGCATGTTTCGAAAGTCTGTAATTCCACCCCTGCTAAACATTGATTTCCTGATCCATAAAATAGTTGAAATATAATTGAGATCGTTATTTACCTTTGAAAGAAATCACTGGCAAAACGCACAACGTTGTCAGTCATCCCGAGGATGTAGAACTTGAAAATAATTTTGTGACAATTCTTATTTAGATGAAAAATTTTAATTTGTTTGTCTACAACCGTCTCAATTATAACTGCGTCTTTTTTACATTCATTTAATTTCCCCGTTCTACTAGCCCTGATTCTGGATTTCTCGGAAGACCAACAGTCCTATCCAATGTTCGAAAGGTCGAAAGAATTTGAAATTTCTTGTAAGGAAATCTATCCCGTAACGGCCGCTGAGGCGTTCTTGTTGGAATTTATTTTGGCGTAAAACCATCCATTTCGAAAGGAAATAGTTCTTTGTATTTCACAAACGTAAATTTGAAAAAATTGAGAACTGTTACGGGTGAGACGATAACAACTATCCCATAATGGTGGCCAGGGTCGTCGCCACCAGATTAGTATATGACTCCATGTTTGGTGTTTTGTATTCCAGATCTCGGCCATCGAACTTTGCTTAGACCTAATAATTTGATTTGCAGTCTGTTCATTTTTTCTTCCACGTTGACGGGTTGTTCAGTCATACCACACATGTTCCATGTGCCAATCCGTGTTGTTTTACGTTATATTTGCGTTACGTTATGATTGGCGAAGCTGCAAAGGTAAATGAACCGTCAGTTAACGATTGGTTAGGCACTTTTCAGCCAATAAGAGAACGCTATTCACTCCGGCACACCTTCAATGCAGATGAAAGTGGACTTTCTTTAATTTATTGCCAGATCACACGTTTGATTTAAAAGGGAATAAATGTCGTAGTGGAACTCGCAGTAAAGAGCGGTTAACGACAGTCTTTTGCTGTAATGCAGATGGCTCTGAAAAACACAAGGTATGGATCATCGGAAAATCTAAACATCCTAGGTGTCTAAAACATTTTAACCGACTTTACTTGTCATGCGAATACAGTCATCACAGAACTGCACGGATTGAATCCAAGTCATTTAGGGAATGGCTAATACGATTCAATTGAAAGATGGTCACCCAAAACGACATGTGTTATTAACAATGGCCAACTGTGCAGTACATAAGAGAACTGATCTTCAGTTGTTACTGTTCAATTTTTTCCTGTAACCACCACCAGCCGTTTACAACCTCTCGACCAAGGTATTATTGCGAATGTAAAACGTCATTATCGAGTTCGTCTTCTCAAAGCAGCAATCAAGGCTTTAGAATTAAATCAAGAAAAACCGAAATGGAATATTCTACAAGCAATGCGGTCAATTGCCAACGCTTGGAATAGTGTGAGTGCAGAATACTTTAAAGTCACCTTTAGTTAAAGGAGCATTTGGCGTTCGCTTACGAAACCGGCCCTAATAACGGTCAATGCTCTTTGTTAAATACGGGTCCCCAGAAAAATTTCGCATTCTACAATGGACTAATATTAAATTTAAAAAAGTACTTTGGTCAACTTGAAGGCTAATAGCAAAATAGTACTACTCACTTATAAAATAAATATGTGATAGGAGGTGCTTCCTAAAAAGACGTCGCAAACTCTGACTTTGTTATGTATTGCCCGAGAAGTGGTAATTTTGATTCTTTTTATTATCTAATTAAGTTGGGTATCCACTAAAAGCAATTCAGAACAAATTGGCTTATTTTCATTTATTTATCATTCAAATTTCTTTCTGAGATTTTCCTGCTTTAAAGGCAATAAAACCATTACTTTTTCGGCCAATGGTCTTTGTCGGTCATAAATGACGATTGTAATACATACCCAGAAAAAAGGTATTCGATTTTGCACGAATGTTTAACACAAATCCGTAGTTAAAACCAACCAGTGTGTCTTATAGTAGTCACAAAGATCACATCAGATCTGAGGTTATAACTAATAAAAGTGTGTTTGTCATCTTGTAAAATTAAATATGCCCCGATTGCAAGGACAACGCGAATCTTCCTTAGAAACGAGAGGAAAGATAATGGGGCTTGCTGAATCTGGTCTAAGTCGTGGAGAAATTGCGGAACGAGTTGGCTTATCGGTGAGTTAATCGAAGTTATTACAACAATTTTTGCAGCGGTATCACAATGTTCCTTGCTCTTAATTTGAATAGCACGAGTGCTATTTGTAATCGGAATAATTTTTTTTAATAAAGAAATTAATAAATTAAAAAGTTGATTGAATGAGATAAGTTACGAACTTACTAAATTAGTAATTTTACTATCTACAATTTAAAAAACTCTTTGTGTTAAATGTTTGCATTTGTGTAGGTCAGGCAAGTCCAAAGGTGGATCGCTCGTGGGAATGAAATTGGCGATAATGTATTGCGGACTATTCATCCAGGTAGAGCAAAAATTACCAGTAGGGAGCAAGATCGTGCACTAGTTAATGTCGTTGCACAAAATCCATTTACCGCAGCAGTTAAAATTCGGGAAAATGGGAATTAATGTATCCGAAACGACAATTCGAAGAAGGGTGAAAGAATGTTCCTTAAAGTGCCGAACTCCTGCAACCAAAGTTCTTATTACGGAAGAACTTGCCGAACAACGGCTTCAATTTTGTCGGGACAATTTAAATCGAAACTGGGCAGGAGTTATATTTACTGATGAAAAGACTTTTTCAACGAGTAAAGACGCTCCTGTAAAGGTATCGAGAATAGACGGTACGCGGTATAATAAGAAACACGTGATGCCGAATAAAACAAGTGGAAGAGTGAGTGCCGGTTGTTGGGGCTGGTTGACCAATGATGGGCCTGGTGAAGTGGTGCAGGTCACACCGCCGAATTTTACTGCACAACAGTATGTTAGGGTTCTGGAGGAGGTTATGTTACCTATGGCAACTACGTTGTATCCTCCAGACGAGATGAACCACCCTATTGTCTTTGTGCAAGATAATTGCCCAATTCATCGTGCACGGATTGTTGATGAGTGGTTCACCGAGCATCCCGAATTTGAAGTATTAAGATGGCCGGCAAGATCCCCTGACTTAAATCCGATAGAAAATTTATGGGGAAACATGGTCAGGGAACGGAATGAGGTCAATAATATAAATGTGCGCGAGAGAACCGTTGCAGCGTTAATGCAAAATGTCCATCGAGTTTGGGATCATTTCAGGTTATCGGACATTTGCCAACATCTGGTAGACAGTATGCCAAGACGTTTAGCCGAGTGCATAGAAAATAACGGCTATTATACAATGTATTAATTAATGTAGTGTTACCGCCGCAGCGGAGTCCGTTCTTCGTTGTTGTTGTTCAGTAAGTATTTAATTAATGACATTTTATTTTTCCCTTAATCTGACTTATTAGTAGTGTTAAGTATAAAATTAGTGTACCACAACCGTTTGTATTCCTTTATTTTTTTATTGTTTTTGGAAAAATTCAATTCAATAGTTTTTTTTTTCACTACTTTACCTCGTTTTTTAATTTCAGACGCGGTTAGACGGCTGTAAAAATGTTTTTGTTTTAACTTTATGTTGATAGTAATGTCACTTACATCTGTCAGTTTAAGGTCATATTAGTAATGTAGCTTCAAAATTAGAAAATATAGCACAAAATGGTTTTGTAGAAGGAAACAATATGACCATTTCGAAAAACTTCCGATGAAGAAAGTTTTATTTTCAATATTCTCTAACATTTAAGTAATTGTGTCAAAATTGTATTAGTTATGATAATAAGCACTGCAACATGTAACATGTAAAATAAATTACCTACTACTTAATATTATCGTAAATCATGAATGAGAATATGACTTATTTTAAATTATTTATATTTACTTAATGCTGTGTTTTAATTTAGATAATTCATTTATGTAATCAGTCACGTAGTGGATCTGCAATTTTTATTAAATTGCAGTCCACTAGAGATTTAAAAAAACAAATATTTAGAAATAAAGGTTTCTTAACAATAATTGTTTTTGTGTTATTCTTTCAAATCAATTTTGGCGATTATAAAGAGACAACTATTTTTTTTGTACCAAATTGCACCTCTTTAAAATCTTAAATTGAAGTAACATTTTGAAGAAATATGTGCATCAACAAATTTCGCGTCGATTGCTATTAACCTTCAAGTTGACCAAAGTACTTTTTATAAATTAATATTAGTCCGTTGTAGAATGGGGAAATTTTTCTGAACTTACTCATTTATGACTAACAAAGACCGTTGACCGGTATAGAAATAACGTTTGGTTTTATTGCTTAACAGGTATAGTGGCATAATTTGTGTTACTTCACTGAAAATATAAATTTAGATGATAAAATAAGTGAAAGAAACTGCGATGCTGATATTTGATGTGATCTCTGTGACTACTATAAGACACACTGGTTGGTTTTAACTACGGATTTGTGTTAAACATTCGTGCAAAATCGAATACCTTTTTTCTGGGTATGTATTACAATCCTCATTTATGACCGACAAAGACGATTGACCGAAAAAGTAATGGTTTTATTGCCTTTAAAGCAGGAAAGTCTCAGAAAGAAATTTGAATGATAAATAAATGAAAATAACCCAATGTGTTCTGAATTGCTCTTAGTGGATACCCAACTTAATTTGATAATAAAAAAATAAAAATTACCACTTCTCGGACAATACATAACAAAGTCAGAGTTTGCGACGTCTTTTTAGGAAGCACCTCCTATCATATATTTATTATATAAGTTAGTAGTACTACTTTGCTATTAGCCTTCAAGTTGACCAAAGTACTTTTTTAAATTTAATATTAGTCCATTGTAGAATGCGAAATTTTTCTGGGGATCCGTATTTAACAAAGAGCATTGACCGTTATTAGGGCCGGTTTTGTAAGCGAACGCCAAATGGTCCTTTAAGTAATGGGGGCTTTAAAGACTCTATTTTATTTGAATTTCGGATAATTGGACCAGCCGCTTAATCGGACCAAAACGCTCTGTTCCCGATGTGGTCCGATTAAGCGGAATCTACTGTATATCTAGAGAACAAAATAAGTATACTAGGGAACGTGATTCTTAACTTACCACACGAAATGAATTGTGTGTTTTGATTGGTCTATTGTTTCTTATTGGAATAAAGCATGCACACAATACTAACGTTGAAGAAATTTGGATAAGCGATGGGACGGGAATGGTGGCAGCCAGAGCTTGCATGAGTTATAGAAGGTTCTTGTTTCTTCTGAGGGCAGTTCGATTTGACGATAAGGGAACACGTGTTGCAAGACAAAAGAATGATAAGCGGCGGCAGTCAGGGCTTTACTAGATTCGTTTGTACGAAATTGTAAAAATTCTTATAACCATGGCGAATTTGTCACGATTGATGAAAAGTTAGTTCCATTCAGAGGTCGGTGCAGTTTTGTTCAATATATGCCCGCGAAACCAGCAAAATACAACTTGAAAATTTATTCAATTACTGATGCTAAAACATTTTACACGTCGAATATTGAACTGTATTGTGGAAAACAACCAAGTGGCCAGTATGAAAAATCGAATAAGCCATTTGATATTGTACATAGGTTCACTGTTTAGATAAAAGGTTCAAACCGAAATTTGACCATTGATAATTGGTATACGAGCCATGAACTAGTCCTATCATTGTTAAAAGATAAAATTACTTGTCTTGGAACTCTCCGAAAGAATAAAAGAGAAATACCACCCTCATTTTTGGCCAAAAAAGAAAGACCAGTCGGATCAACATTATTTGCTTATCAACATGAAATGATGATGATTTCTTACGTACCTAAGGCAAAAAAGCTGTTTTATTATTGTCTTGCATGCATGACAAAGGTACCATTGATTCTGAAACTGGAAAACCGGATATAATATTAGATTATAACATGACAAAGGGGGACGTTGATACCACTGATAAGCTGGAAAGTACGTGCTCAGTATCTCGAAAAACAAGAAGATGGACCATGTGCTTTTTCTTTACAATCCTTAATATTGCCGGGGTAAACGCCCAAGTAATCTTTAGAGGAAATGTGAAAAATCCAATAATGGCGAGAAGAAAATTTCTAAAAAAAACTGGCATTCCAGCTCATGGAGGCCCACTATATGAAACGAGCAGCAGTGTCTTCTCTATCCAAAGATATACAAGTGTATCTTGGAAAATTAAAAAACCCATCGGGCACTGAAACTGATGGAGAGCCTGCATCAAAGATGCCACTGCCACTGACGAAAAAGGCATTAGAACTTGATATACTGTTAAAGGAGGCACAATTAAAGGCCTTGCAAAATTTGTAAATAAACATACAGGCTGTCCCAGAACTCGCGCCCCAGAGAAAAAAGGAGAAATCCTCATCAAAAGACAAATAAAAATTCTCAAAGAAAAAAATGTGTAGCTTGAACGGTATTCAAAATAAGAACATTTTTATTCGACAAATCAGAGCGTTGTAAGCCATCCAGGTGTAGTTCCTAACATTGTTGCTATGGTTTTATTACATTTTCAATAAACTGGTCGGCTATGAAACTTTTGAAAAACTTCAAGATTTCGTTCGAATTCCTTCAATTATGTATTCTGCCGCGGATTATGTGGAAATGTTGTTAATTTACGGCGAATGTGGACTATGAGAAATAACTTTTCTGTTGCTGAAACTAACTGTAACAAAGTGGACGTTTTTCTGGACATTAATCCAGAAAAGTTAAGAGCAATAGAAATCGTCTTCTTCATAGAGCAGTATGTAGCATCCGTATCCACCAAGGAAGCTTACCATCAATGTTATGGAAAATCACATTGTATGCAAAAGAAAATCATCAGTTAGAGTTTACATCAAAGCACTGACGCATATGTAAAAACCTGCTTTTTGTTCATTTGTAAATCTATTATTTACAAAAACATCTGCCTTAACGATTGCTATACTACACATAATTCCTTTTGTAGAAATATTTGTGTTTAATGCATGTCTGAAGTTTAGTATTACTATATCATTCTTCCAAATGAGAACAATTTACTTTTAACACTTAAACTAAATACATATCAATTTATTGAGAACTGATTTGTTGAAGTATTAAACACCCGATGACTGATTTTTGCAGTCAGTCAAAATTCAGAACGAGGAGTTTCCTTAAAATAACTTCCATTTATTCCATGGGAATCCCACAAATAACGGAGTGTTATAAAAAAACACATTAAAATATAATCGATATAATTTAAAATACGTTTAAAACAAATTCCGCAAATTTCGTTGCCGAGTTAAAAATTTACCAACAGATCAATAACAGTCGGCAAGCATTAGTGTGACCATTGGCTGCAGCAATCATTAATGCTGTCCATCCCAATTTATAATTTATCACTTGTGCTTTTAATTAGAATGTCGAAAACCGCGTGGCCATGTTATTTTTATGTTATTGTAGTTAAGGTGAAAAATACACAAAGTAATGTCAATTAAATAAAAATTGTGTAAAACATAAACAGTGGCAGGCATAAACATTAACTTTTCTAATTAAGTGTTTGGTTTTTTTAAGTGTTGAACAATTTTACAATTAATTAATTATCTTCTGTTCCATTTCATCAACAAGGTCAGTTTTAAAATTTATTTCATTATTATTTTTATTTTTTTGAAAATTTATTCCATTAAAAAAGGGGTTTTCTTTAAGAATTATTTAAATTGAAAGCTAATTGCAAGGGCACATGTGACGTCATAGCTGAATTTTAATTATTACATATTTTAGACTATTGACAAATTGACTACTATCGTTAATTTTAACCGCCGCAGTCTGAAATTCCAGAAGATCTTTACAAGATTTAAAAATTTTTGTTGTCCTCTGTATAATCCTTTGTATTCTCACTTTTGTATTCGTGCAGTTTTTATTAAATTAAATAATTGTTTTAACTAAAATTTTGCCTTAATTCTGATTCAACTCGAACGCCATTTTGAAACCGATTTGATTACAAAGGTTAATTTATGTTGTTGATTTTAGATTTTAGTGCGGCTTTTACGATTCTCTTTCCTATTCAGTTTTGTTCTGTTACTCTAAAGAAATAAAATCTTTCTTCTTTTGATGTGTTTCAGTTTTATTGTTATTCTGAAATACAAAAGCGATTAGAGTTTCCGACAGGTAGACAAGTAGAATTAATTTTGAGCAAAACTTTTTATTTCTGGAAGCAACATCTAAGACGTATGTATCGCATTATTCTAGGAATCATGCAGTTTCTCCGATAAACCAATTAGTAACAACTTTGAGAGTTTTTGCTACTGGAGGCAATTTAAGTTCAATTGCTGATTTACGTTTGTTCCAACACAGATTCTCTGAATGGTTAGTGTACCGAGTCATGAATAGCTTTGTGCTTATGCGCGGACAATGTATTGCTTGCAGCCTGTTCGTAAACGAGTTCCAGAATAAGTGCAGCGAAATTTTTTTTAAGCAAACTTTTCATCGTTTTTTAAAAAGTTTTATTAAAATAGCTGGTAAGTACATAATAGTACATTATACATCGAGGGAGAGAAATGCCTGATTTTTCCAGAGGTGCATTTATGGCCAGAGGGCGCAGCCCGAGGGCCATAACGCACCGAGGGAAAAATAGCATTTTCTCCTGAGGTGTATATACTATTTTTTTCACGATCGTTAGTTCACAAATCAAATATTTTAAAAATAAAAATGTGACATTAGTGACAAATTGTGGAATAAAATTCATAAATTAAAGTAGGTTTTGAGATTGACACTATGACAATAGAAAGTTGTTTACAAACAGTCAAATTTTCTAAAATTTTATTTCAACCTGGTGCAAAATGGAATACCAAGAAAACAGGCAAGAACCACAGGAAATTACTGATGCAGCTTCTTTGGCGGTGCTAAACTTATTACCAACGAAATCTAGAAAATTATAGAGGCAGCGTATGATCGGTTCAGAGAATGGTGTACCGAAAAAAAAGTAAGAACTTATACTGAGAACGTCATGTTGGCGTATTTTACCGAAAAATCTAAAAAGTATAAATCGTCTACCTTGTGGGCCCAATATTCCATGGTAAAATCATGTCTATTAGTCAACGACAACACTGACATAGGTAAGTATCCAAAGTTGATGGCATTGCTCAAACGGAATTCGGACGGCTACCAAGCGAAAAAATCTAAAGTTTTGACCAGAGACCAGATAGAAACATTTTTGACGGAAGCAAATGACAATGAATATTTAATGATCAAGGTAAAATTAAAAAAAAACTATTAAATTGTAATTTTATTTATTTATTGTAGGTTGCTCTAATATTTGGCATTGCGGGCGCCTGTCGATCACACGAATTAACAACCATCACAGTCGACGATATTGAAGTCGCTAATTCATCTTTAATTATAAAAATACCAAACACAAAAAATAAAATACCACGAACCTTTGTGGTTACTGAAAATGAGAAAAAGATAGATTTTATTGGCTTATATAGGAAATATACAGGACTTCGGCCACTTCAAGTTAATAATCGTCGTTTTTTCTTATTTTACAAAACAGGAAAATGTACGAGTCAACCTGTTGGAAAGAACACATTTGGTAAGATACCAAGCATCATCGCAACTTATTTAAATTTACCAAACCCATCGACGTAAACTGGGCACTGCCTGCACAGAAGTTCAGCCACTCTGCTCGCAGATTCAGGAGCTGATATTACGACTATAAAAAGGCACGGTGGGTGGAAATCTACCACCGTAGCTGAAAGCTATATAGAAGATTCGGTGCAGAATAAAACAAACATTGCAAACCAAGTACTACAAGGTGGAAGTTGTAATACAAGCCAGAAAACTGTAAACCTAACTTCGAGTCAAACAGCTTCGTGCGAGTTTCCAGCTAATATTCACTTTGATAATTGCGCTTCAGTGTTGTTTACTGTTAATGTCAATAAATGAGATTACTATTTCTACTTTGATGTACTTTCATTGTAAACTGTCAAAATATAATAATAACTCCCTAGGGATTTTTTTGATATTATTTTCTCCCTAGAGGCAAAATGTTTCACTTCTGCTATGATTTTGATGCCAGATAAATTGATTTCTACTCCCGGTCGTGAAAAAAGATATTTTAGACCCTTTTGCAATAACTGCGATTGAATCACAATTAAGAACTGTAAACATGGCCAAACGCTAAATTACTAATTGACTTCTATAAAGTATGGAAGTAAAAATTTCGATAGTTCGAAGTGAAGTCAATTAAACAAATGTGGGAAACAATTACCAAACTTTTAAATACAGCTGGAGGGACAAACTTCACTCTAATCAAGTGCAAGAATAAATGTATGGTCTTGGATAGAACTTACAAAAAAACACGTAGAGTACCAAAAAAGTACGGGTAGTGGTAGATGATATTTTGAGTTTGCCGAACAAATGGGAGGCATGATAGAGCAGAAGAAAAGTATTGTATCAGAAAATATTATGGACTCCGGAATTTATTTATTATGCTGAAGCAGAAAAAGATAAAGAAACGGTATGTGAAGCTGGTGAAGTGATTCAAGATCCCTCTAAAGTTATCCAAAGAGACCATAAGCGAAGATAGACGCATGCAGCTAGTCTCCAACATTTCAATCAACTGAATGATCTCATGAGAGACCTGAACCTCTCAAAGGAGTCTTCCGAATTATTTGCCTCCAGATTAAATGATAGAATGAAAAGAATTTACATTATCAAGGTGCTTTAATTACATCTTATCTGGTGCCATTTAACCTATAACGGTGACTGTTTGCTAAAATGGGTTTGTTACAATGTACACCAGACGAATGGCGACCGCCTATTTATTGACAGTTAAAAACGGAGTTTGAAATGTGTCCTTTTAAACAACGGTAACAAATTTGGCTCAATACCCATTGGTCATGAAAGACGAATAAAATGCGACAATATCACTAGTCCTAAAAAAATTAAGTATGAAGACCATCAGTCGATCTAATAATGGCAAACTTTCTCCTTGGACAGAAAAGTGGATATACAAGATTACCTCGTTTTTTATGTCTTTGGGACAGCAGAGCTGGGTGAATAGAAATTGGCCTTCAAGAAATGTCATACTTCAAGGAAAACAAAAAAAAACCTTTGGTTGCGAGAGAGAAAATCACATTTCCAGCCTTACATATCAAGTTTGGGCGTATGAAACAATTTGTAAAACTTTAAATTGAGATTGACTATGTTTTGGCTACTTAATACGTAAATTTCCTGCGATTAACACGGAAAACTAAAAGCCATAATATTTCAAGACCCTCAGATATGCGTACCTGCCTTACACCACGAACCAATTTAATAATTCAAGAACTGGTGGGAACAGCCAGTCAACGGTTCGGGTTCAGGTTTAAGAGTGTGTTGGAACGCTAATTCTTTATTGTGCATGCTTCGGACTACAAATGAACTAATTATTTGGTGTATTGGAACAAACCTAAGGCGTACTCAAGTACATTATATCGTCGTTGTTTCTGCAATATCTGCTATGTGCATTTTTGAGCATTTGTAGGTTTTGATACCGTTGTATTCGTAATTTTTTTTTCATCGAATGGTAAAATCTGCTATGCACAAAAGAAAACAGTTGATTTACAGTTTAGACAATTAAAAAGCTGCTATGTAACACAGCGAAATGATTGGCCGTAATAACAGCGATGTCTAAATTCAGCAATGATCCTATCCACATAGCAGATTTTGAAGATGTTAAATATCTGCTATTTATGTGAAAAACGTGGTAACGACAGCGTGCATTGATATTGATCTAACTTCAATTAATTGTGCACTGTAGTGTTAGGCAGTATTTTTGTGTTGAGGTGTCTTAAATTAGTGGTAAGTTTATTGTGTTTCAATTAGTACAGAAATAATAATAATCATTACTTGGTATTTTAAACCGCAAACAAACGAATTCATCATTTTAAATTCACTTTTCTATCAATATTTTTTATTTAAAATTATGTTTATCCTGTGTATCAAATTATTAAACAAAGATCTTCTATCTTTGTAGATGATGTCTCTCCGCGGGAAAAAACTCGTAGAATTAGCGTTAGCTAAGGAAAATTAATCTTGTTTTCCTTAAAACAGTATATTATCACGGAAGCCGGATGGCGAACACAAGGATTTTTCCTGGTCGTTGCCAAGAATGGCGCGATCGTGATGATGCTGGCATATTTGCCGCTCTCACAGCTGAGCCAAGCGCTCAGACCGATACTGCTCCTTAGTTTTTAAAACTGCATTTTATTTATTAGATATATAATTTTACAGGCGTTGTAGTTGTTCACGAAGAAGAGTTTTCGAAATAACCAGTTCTAAAGGTTCAATTGGCTCTTTGAAAAAAACCCCAAAACTGTTGCACCTGAAAGTGACACCATACCAAGATACACACTGTCCACTTCAGTACTTTCTAGCGTATTATATCAATTGATTAAATTGTAAACTCCATTTACATCTTTCTCGCTGATTCAGACTGTGTCTAACACTGAGATTGGTTACACAATCCTAAACTGGGTTGCCTGGATTTAATAACAACATCTAAGAAATTAAACTCAATTGATTAGAAGATTGTCAACCACATTTACATCTTTCTCGCCGATTCCGGCGCTGTTTGCCACTGAGATTGGTTACTCAATCTTAAACAGGGTTGCTCGGATTTTGTATATCCAACAAAATAAAATCTGAGATGAGTTCTTTCTTTTGGAAGTGACAACAATTACTGAAATGCAACAACAGTTCTTCAATACAACGGAGCTGTAATTTCGATAGCAAGTTCCTTGTTAACACGTACACGAAAATAGAATAATCTTCATTACTCTTGTAGCCGAACGAGTTTTATCAATTCAACAGAAAACTGACAACACCATTTACATAATCTCTCTTTTTGATTCCAACCCTGTTTGTCATTGAGTTTGGGTTGCTTGGATCTAGTAATAAAGAAAAAAGGAACCTTCAGAAAACATTTGTTCTGAAGAGAATAGGATTAAAAGAACCTCAAGAAGTCTTGAGCAATTTCCATAACAAGGTATTGCACTGTTTAGTAATTACCTATCATTTCAATGATGAAACTACCAAACATGTAACAAAGCGTGTTCACTTACGAAATCACAAGACTACATAATTTATCTCCATTCTACCATGTCGCCCAACTTCATAAAAATGAAGACCTTTGGACCGGAAGAAGGTTAAACGTAGAGAAAAGGACAAATAGGGTAGTTAATACTTTATGAGTGATTCTTTTCTTTCCTTTTACTCTCTTCCTTCCTCAAATATCGTAGAAAGAAATGTATTTGTAATATTAGGTTGGGTTGTTGCTTAATATTTATTTATATTTGTAACAGTCGCTCGTAGTTCATTGCTAAACTGGATCCCATACTAATTGATTGTTTTTTAAATGCATTTTAGACAAAGTTGTGCATTTTTTTTACCTGTACTTTCAATAAATATTTGTATTGTTTATCAAACCTATTGTGATTTAATAAAGAAAATACAAATTATTGAATCGCTACCTTATAAACTTGCACAAATTAGTCGCCAAAGTTCAAAGCAATGGCTAAACATTTTATGTCATTTTCACCATTTAAAGACGGATGAAAAGCGTAACAGTTTGCCATTTAAAACCATAAATTATGAGTTCATTAACCATTTCAAAAATAAATTCATTATATTCCAATCAGAATCTGATCCTCCTAGGATTTATATCAAAGATCGAATCCTCAATATTGATAAAAGTGGATCTATCAATACGCGACATTAACGAAAGGATTCCAAGATACAACAGAACAAAAGGGCCTTCCACCTCGTCTTCTTATAAAGAAATTAAGGGGGTCGGATACGAAAAAATTTTAAAAAAGGGAATTTTCTTGTTTTTGCTTTTTTTAATAACTGCATTATTTTCTGAGCAAATTTTTCTATTCCGGCAGTTCTATGAGCCTTGCATTTTTTTTTTTGTGCCGTAAAACATACATAAAGGGTGTTGGAATTTGAGTTTCCCATGTTGGCATTACTGTAAATCTACCAGATGTCAATATACATGTGTTGTCATATTCTCAAATGTTACTTTACAACAACACATTTACTAAATAGATCACTAAACCACCTCTAAACGCGTTAAAATTGTTCAATTGTTCTACAGAAAGAACAATATTGTGTACGAGCTGTGTATTGAAATTTACGGGAAGATTGTGGTCAATTTGGTCGTCCTACTGAGGGAACAATTCGCAACGTCGTGAAAAAATTGAAAAGATAGATTAAGGTCTGTATAACATCCTGGTATCCGCTCAGTCGAAAATATTGCTGATGTAAGTGAAAGTGTGGCCGAAGACCTGGAATTGTCGATTTGTCGGCGTTCGTAGAATTTGGGCTTGTCATATGGCTCCCTTTCGCGCATTTTTCATCAGGACTTGAACCTATACCAATATATAATTCAAATAACACAAGAACTGGAGCCCAGATACCACGGACAGCGAAGAATTTACGCAGATTGGGTGTTAGAGTAGCAGGAAATTAAGGATGATTTTTCATAGAAAATCTTTTTCTCTGTTGAGACACATTTGCCACATACTCAGACATATTTTTCGTTGATTCTGACCCTGTTTGGAACTGAGATTGGTTACTTGATCTTAAACTGGGTTTCTCGGATATAGTAATAATAACTAAGAAAATGAAACTCGGGCAAGACATTTCTCAAACGAATATTCTGAGGAATTTTGTCGATTGATTAGAAGATTGTCAATTCCATTTACATATTTCTCGTTGGTTCCGACCTTGTTTGCCACTGAGGTAGGTTAGGTTACTCAATCTTAAACAGGGTTGCTCGAATTTGTATAACCAACAAAATAAAATCTCAGATGAGATTTCTTTTTTGAAACGACCACAATTACTGAAATAGAACAGAAGTTTTTCAATACAACAAAGCCGTAATTTCGATAACAAGTTCCCTTGTTAACACCTACACGAAGGTAGAATAATCTTCACTTCCTTTGTAGCATAGCGAATTTCATCATTTTAGCAGAAAACTGACACCATTTACATAATCTCTCGTTGGTTCCGACCTTGTTTGCCACTGAGATTGGTTACTCAATCTTAAACAGAGTTACTCGGATTTAGTAATAAGAAAAAAACGCAGACAAGCCATTTCTCAAAGTAAAGAATGTGCATCAGAACTATGTAGCGAATTTTGACGATTGATTAGATTACCGACCACATTTACATATTGCTCGTTGGTTCCGACCCTGTTTGCCACTGAGATTGGTTACTCAATCTTAAACAGGGTTGCTCGGATTTAACAATAAAAGAAAACGAAACGTTCAGAAAATATTTGTTCTGAAGAGAATGGGATTAAAAGAACCTCCAGAAGTCTTGAGCAACAATTTCCATAAGATTTCTGGGTATGTTAATAAGCAAAATTGCCGCATATGGGGCGAGGAAAATCCTCATGTGCGAGACAAAATTACATTTTATTCATCGAACGTTGTAGCACATGTTCACAATTATGCGAGTAAAAGGTTTTGCTCTCTGTTATTTATACCACCCAATGAAGACCTTATAATAATGTTCAGTGTGTCAGAAAGCATTTACTCTGAAATGCAGCCTTAATATGACAGAGAGAAGTTAGTCATTTCATCTCGAGGATCAAAGTTTATTTAGCAGATATTTGAAGACAGTCACTGCTTCTTTGTTTTAAACCAACTAGTGTAATTACCAAACCACACATTCCCACATCGAAAATATTACTTTGTATTACTTGTATTCTTGCAAAATTATTATCTTGTAAACAAGAACAATACCCCAGTATCTAAAGTATAATCTAGATAATATTGTACACTAGACTAATCTCACTAGCAATGTGGAACAACACAACTGTAATATGGAATAATTTACAACACACAGTTCAAGCTCATTGTGATTGCAACGGATGCAAGATGGGATTCCTTGCGGTTTTGCAATTTTACTATAACACGGCGTGTAAAGTAAGGGAGGCATTGTTAGTAAGCATTAACCATACTGTGCAAAGGTATTCCTGAGTGCAGTTCAATGCTTTTAACTTGTATCAAAATCTTAAAAATTTAGCAAGTTTTGAAATTTCATTTATGGCCGTCGTCTATAAATGTGCACTTAACGAGCATTGTCAACGCAAACAAGAAATGACATCTTAAAAAAAATATTATATACTTATTTGTGGTTGTTGAAATTTCATCGTCCAACAATCGATTTTGAGGTCTTCCTTGGCTGCGTTCATCAGTTCTGGTCACTTTAACTGAAATGAAATGTCACTTTGTACAATAAATTACAAATCTGTCATAATTGAATTAAAACTAATTTTGTTCGTCGCACATTAGCTACATGGACATTTTTCATTTACTATTATTGAACACAATAATCAAATTGTATTTTACAAAATACCAGTTGCATTACAGTGGCTCATTCACAGTTACAAAATGGCGGCAATAGTGTTGAAAAATAATTTGCAAGTTTGTTTAAGTAAAACTGAACTTTCTATCAATGAATTCGCTACAAGTAGTTTCCAAATAATATCCCCCATATTAAAAACATTCAAACTTACCATTAAAATATGTTAATCAAAAATGAAATTGCAGAATTTCAAAGCAAATGTCTAGCTGCCGCCATGTTGGTATAGCTTAGCCCACAGCCTGATGTTGGCGAAATTTTCCCGAACAAAATGACCCAGCGGCGTAGCAAATTCCAGTAGCGGCACATTGGAGTGGTTTAAAGGAAAATATTATTTCTACATTATTAATTCATTCATTAATTAATCTGCTTCAGCAATATTGCACTTAAATAGTGATAACGTCGGCTAAAGTTGAACTCACTACAAAACGCAATGGTGTAGTCAAGCGTGGGCGTACAAGGACGCAATTTCGGTACTTAACTAAGAGGATAATTTAAATGTTCAATTCAGTGAACGGCTAAAATATGGAATAAATTCATTATAATCGGAACTATTAATTTCCATAAAGAATTCTCGGACAGCTAGATTTTCATTTACTAAAATACACATTACACGTTTAGGTATTTTGTTTTTATGTACTAACTGTATGACTTATATTCATGATTTTGATGGCCCTTTCAATTCTTATAATCACGGTAGACTTTTAGTATCGTACATAAGCAACGCCATCTTTATTTTACAAGCCGTGAACTAAGAAATTTGGCAGCAGTGTTGCTAGGCGGACATTTTGCATTCTTCAGTTCAGCATTGCATCATTGAGTTGTTGTTGATATTGTTATAAAGTGCAGTTAACGTTAGATAGTTGTGGTATTTCCAAACCTGTGTGTATTTATCAGAATATTTAACTCAATAATTTGATATTCGACAATATAGAAAGTAAGTACATTTAACCTTTGGTTCATGCTTTTCACATGAAAACTTTTTAGATGACTAGAAAATGTTGTGTCCCAAGCTGCAAATCGAATTACGAAAGTGTTTCCGTAAAGGGGCAAGCTGCAGTTACTACGTTTTCATTTCCAAAAGATGAAGAAACGAAAAAGAAATGGCTTCGAGCTATCCCGAGGAAAAATTGGCAGCCTACGAAGTATTCATCTGTTTGTATAAAACATTTTAACGAAAATGATGTTATATTAGATCAGATATACAAAAACGGGTCAACTGTTACTACGTTGCTATTAGCACACCCAAAATTAAAGGAAGACGCTGTACCCACAATTTTTCAAAATCTTCCAGTTTATCTGTCTTCAACTTCAACAGTAGTTAGACGAAAAGACCCTGAAGTAAGAAGGAAAGCGTTGCAATCAAAAGAAGCTGGAAAAATTGAAGAATTTGTAAAATCTGATATTATAAATGATTTTACAAATTTTCTTGACACTTTTCAAACAAAACTAAATGGTATAAACAGTGAAACAAAGTGGAACTTTAAAATTAAGAGCAACTTTGGTGTTTGGCTGTATTTATTAAATATTGAGTGTTCTAATAGTTCTTCTGAAAGTGAAACTGAGTTAAGTGCCGCCGAAATTTTATGTAGTGTTCTTGTGAAAAGTGATTTAACATTAAAACTCTTTATTGGAAAAGAAGAAATTTCTGCTCACGATTTGAACTGGATTCTCCCTTGTGATTTAAAATTATCTCGATGGTCGCAACTTGAAAATATATTAGTTAGGTATGCCAACGTAAGTCAACACAATTTAAGGACTCGATCTTTTGAATTTTTCTTGCAAAAGTCGTATGAAAATTTAGTTACGTGTAACGAAAAAGCTGAAGAAATGGAAGACTATCAACATAAAAAACAATTGGAACTTTTAATTGATCAGTTAAACATGATATTGTTAAAAAGACGAAAATATTCCCCAGCAACTATTTTGTTTGCATTTATGGCTTATTCATATTCATCGTCTTGTTACATGCTCTTACAAGATCATTTGCTGCTGCCTAGTAAACGATATTTACAACAAATATCTTCTAGATTTAATGTAAAACCAGACAAAAATCTTTCAAATACAAGTCACTATTTGAAACAAATTTCCAAAAACTTGACTGTTCGAGAAAAATATACAATATTACAAATTGATGAAATTTATGTGAAATCTAAGTTAGATTTTAAAGCCAATGGAATTGTTGGCAGTTCAGAAAATAATGCTAAGGATCTGGCAAAAACTATTGAAACTTTTATGATCTCTTCTGCTTTTGGTAATTTTAGTGAAGTTATTCGACTAGTTCCTGTGAATAACACAACAGGAGATCAGTTAAAGATACTCGTTAATGAGGTAATTGAATTTGTTCAAAAATGTGGTTTTCCTATAGTTGCGATACTAACTGATAACAATAGAATAAATCAGAATATGTTCACTTTAATTTCTCCAAACGAATCTATGCCAAATCCATGCTTCCCTGATATTAATACTTACCTATCGTATGACACTGTTCACATTTTTAAAAATGTTAGGAATAACTGGTTGAACAAAAAAGATACTTTTCACACTTTAATATATCCTGATTTTGAAAATTATACAATAAAACGGTATGCATGTTTCGAACATTTGCGACTATTTTTCAAGGACGAGCAAAATAAGTTAATTAAAAAAGCATATAAGTTGAGTTATAAAACTTTGTATCCCTCGAATTTAGAGAGACAAAACGTTTTGTTAGTGGATAATGTTTTTCATATGTCAACTATTGCTGCTTTACAAACGGAAGAAAAATGTACAGATACTGCAAATTTTTTACAAATTTTCCGCATCTGGTGGGATATTGTAAATTCTAAAAACCCTATCGTAGGAAAAATAAAAAGAAATGAATGGGCAGGACCAGTTTGTAGTATTGAGGATGAAAAGTTATTGTTTTTGAAACGTTTTTTGTCTTGGATAGAAGCATGGCAGTCTTTCAAGGACAAAGCTGGCTTAAGCTCCGACACATTTGAAGCAATAAGAAGAGCATCTCAAGTGTTATGTAAAATTGCTAACGATGCTTTAACAAAATTTAATGTTTCGTATGTACTCTTGGGGAAATTTCAAACAGACAAGTTAGAGAAAAGGTTTGGAATGTACAGACGACTATCTGGATCAAACTATAATGTATCAGTTAGGCAAGTAATTGAATCAGAAAACAAATTACGAATAAGACATATTTTGAAAATGATCAATAAAAGAGAAGCATGCTTTAGCAACTTTGCTAATGAAAGTACTGAATCAAATTTATATAATGTTGACATTGATCAATTTCGCCCCATTATAACTTCAAATTATCTTGAATTATGTGAAATCGAGGAATCAAGCTGCATATATGTTTGTGGCTATGGAGCACGATCTGTTTGCAAAAAACTGGAATGTACTGCCTGTGTTTTTTTATTTGAGGAAGGACGCGGTAGTAATGTTTGCAACGAATATTTTGACTTTTTACAGCGAGGTGGCTTAAGTGTACCAAGTTACCATGTTAAGTGTGTTTTCTTTCATATGTATGCTTTGTTAGAATATATTGTAGCTAATAGCGTGTGGGAAACAAAATTTTTGCAATCTTCCTGTCAAAAAGGCATTTTAATTCAACTGACACAGTTAAGCTTAAATTCCAATAACTTTTTTCAACAATTTGAATTACATTGTCTGTGTGGCAACGATGTTTCTAGATTGTTTAAAACATTGTATTCTGTTTTTGCAAATATTCTGTTGAATAACTACACAAAATATTCAAAAGAAACAAATGGCACTAAAAATTTAGAGAAAAAATGGAAATTAGCTACGCTAACAAAAGAGAAAAATAAACGTTAAAAATATGTTATTTGTAAATAATGTTATTTAATGTTTAATAAATACCACAAAATAAAATTTCCTGCCCTTACTAACTTTTGTTTTATTTCTTAATACTATCAGAATAATGATGTAGTATGGATCATTTCATGTTAGTTATTTTTTAATAAGTTTCGATTGCAACCGACGTGCAATGATACCCGGCCTACTTCTGTGCATTAATGCGGTGTTGCCAAGCATGGCTTCACGGCTTGTAAATAAAGATGGCGTTGACATAAGTAAATTTTTCATCAAAATATAATTGAAAACTGGAAAACAAAATTAATTATTATCAACATCAATCGAGAGCTCCATTGCTTTGTAAGTGAATAAAATTGTTAAATTAAATGTTCAAAATGCCGCAGGTATTACGCGACCAAAAGTAGGTAACTCCGTGTTCTAAGTAATTGCGATTATTATGAACCAGAACTTGAAAATTTGATTTTGAGACCAAATTAAAACACGATACACGTTTTTCTTTAAACATTCATGTATTTTATCTATAATTTCTTGAATACAGTTGAACTCCTCTATGGTGATGTTCGAAAAGCCACAAAAAACATCACCATATAAAAACTTTACTATATAGGATTCAGGTTTAATTTTACAGATTTAGCAGTCAGTTTAAAAACTAATCGATAATCATAAAGAAACAAAAAATTATGTGCAATCCTTGATAATACAAATGATAAATTTAATTTTAAATTTTTGGAATTTAACATGCATTCGTAAGAAGAAAAGATTAATATGATGAATTGGTACTAAAATAGCAATAGCTTGAAACTAGTTAGTTCGTTCAACTCAGGAAGACTGTTCTAACGTATTGCCATTTAATTTAATTATAAATGACCTAAAATAAATCGATATGAGAGTTCGCTTGGTTGCATCTCCAGGTTGCATACAATGACTGAATGACCATTTTTTTTAAATAGTTGAACTTAGGTATGTCCAAATCGTAAGTGCAATGTTAAAGAAAAGGCCAGGTAAACTTAAAGCTGAAAACATCTGTCTTAAGTTGATTACTCAGTAGTACATTTCAAAATCATATTGTGTTCATCGAACGTTACACACTTAGTTAACGAATTAAGTATACCTTCTGAAATAAAGGCAAATTTAACCAATGCATCTGTTGAGGATGGAAATTCGCATAAGTAAATAACGATTTGCAAGACATTCTCCTAAGGGTTTCCAATTAGTCGGAATTTGAGAAAAAGACGAATGTTGAAAACATTAATTGATTGTATTTACTGTTACTGGAAATTTTGTTCCATGAAAATGCTGGTAAACCTTTCTTAAAGAATTATCACCATAGAGCGGCTTCACATCATAGCTACTTTTAATATTCAAAATATACGTTTATCCTGATAAAAAACTCACTATAGTGAAAAAATCATTTTACAGATCACTATATAGGCGTTCGACTCTACTTGCAATATAAAAATAATTTAAAGAGAAATATTAAAATCCAAGAAAGTTTTTTATAAATTTCTTGGATTTAACTACGGAATCTCCAGATCAGTTCAAGTTCGTGTTAACGATAGATTATTAGGTATACTTAAAGCGAAGCAATTTATTTTTCATAACTATATAACTAACTTACTACGGTAATAGTGTTTTTACACAGTGAAATAAATTCATGAATTTTGTTACCTTGAATTTTTTGTTTGCTGTGTTCGCAAAATTATCGTGAATTTTCTCAAGGCCACAAAATTCATGAATAAATTGTCGGAGTAGAATTTGCTCTAATTTAGCGTCAAGTTTTTAGGGAATTCTAGTTACATTTCAATTTAAAAATTAATACCAACTTTCGTTAAGGGAGTGACATGTGGTGACAGCCACGAAAGTTTGAAAAGTAAAATGTAAAAGAAAATAATATTCTGTACACCTTCAATGGACAGGCTTAAACCCCATTATTTTTTATTATCTGTGATTATGAAGTCATGAAATTGTGGCAACTGAAAAATTCCCCTGGTTGATCGCAAAATGTTTGGCAAGTTCCATACTTCATTGAACTGCTTGGATATATTAAGCCATTCTGCTATTGTTTTCCGTACACCATGTACTTATCAAGAAGAGTTTTAAAACTTTCTCTACAAACCACTGGTACAAATAATGAAATAGTAGACTCAGCAACCAAGAATGAATACATCGTCGTTTAAAAAGTGACACCTTGTAAGTCATATTTCCCAAATTTTACAGAAAAGATGAAAAGAAGGTATTGTCACAAATGTTTCACAAATTAACACTATAATGAACTCTGAAAATTTTTAGGAAATACTTGGTCGCCAAAAATGACAATAACCGGCATGTTTTTCTGAATTAACTAGTAACTAGTTATGAGGTGTCAATTCTTAACCGACATTAGACTTCGATAAGATTCTCCTGTTGGTAAAAATCTCAACGTGATTATTAATTTGTCAAGTGCAGGGAAACTATCTTTCGTAGTAATTCGTCCTTCAATTAAATTTATCAAAATTTCGAAACATTTTTTGTCTATTCGTAAAAATGATTTAAATTGACTTGGATCATTGTGAAATTTCTCATTTTAGATTTAAATTGCTTTTTTCCCTTTGCTGCAACCAACTAATGTCATTTTACCACAGGTACCGTATACCTCAATAAATAACATGCTATTACAAGGTACACACAGTTTTTTCTTGCTTTTTTTAAAATTTTCATATTTGTTTGAACAAATCAAGAATAACAGGTAGACGTTTGACGTAACCTCCAAAATGAATAGATAACAACCAACAACCATTAACAGGTTGGTGGTAAACAAAAGACACTATTTCATGATTGGCATAACTGAACAGCCGCAATAAAATATTTGATCGTGTAAATACATCAAGAAATTCAAGAACAAATTCGTGAATTTATTCATGAATTAATTCATGAAAAAATTTTACTGTGTAAAACTAGTATAAGTCAAGTTTATTTCTTAATGTAATGGGGTTTTTAACTTACTTGTGTAGCGCTTGGGTTAACTCTTGAAGGGGGTGTATAATTGAAACAATGCAATTTCACGAGGGGTTCGTCCTCCATCGTTGTTTTATTAAACAAATCAACACACGAAAAAGAAAGAAGTTAACAAGAACAATTTTAAACCATACAATACAAAGAAATAACCAAAACAGTCCTTCATCTATTGATGGACCGAAACCAACTGTCTTTTGTCACCGTAATAACTTTTTATGACCCTGGGATGTCGGTCAGAAACACTCAAGACGAGGGTGCTTAGGCCGTGACGTCGTGGTCCGCTAACCCAGGGTCG